>OY757923.1:80157034-80176034 GCA_963585895.1 Sepioteuthis lessoniana | reverse complement strand
GGTAAATAAGACAAGACTATGTGATATAGGTAAGAAGAGAGTAGGTATGTTGGTTGGCAAGGATGAGATACCAGAACCAAGACAGAGAAAGAGAGTTTGTATAAAGAGAAAGAAAGAATAGAAATGTAAATGAGAGAGCGAGAGAAACAGAGAAAAAAAGAGAATGAAAAAAGTAGAAAATGGTTGAAGCAAATGGAAAGAAAGAGAGAATGATTTAGGAGTGGGTGCTTAACAGGAGAGAGAAGCTGAATGTGGGTTTTAAAGAGAGTGAGTGGGGCACAACAACTGATGAAGGACAAGTAAAGGTAAAAAGAATCATGAAGGAAAAAACTTAAGAAAAAAAAATGATGAGCAACAAAATGCCTAAGAAAAAAATCTCAGGAAAAAAGAGAAAAAATATTAAGAAAAAAGAAAAGAAAAATACTCTATTAAGTGAGGAAAAAATAAAAGTTCAGAATTTAAAAATAGAAAGAGAATGTAAGAATGCATGAGAGTGTGTAAAAGAGAAAAAAGAAAAAAGACTTTGGAACTGAGAGGCAGTGAGAGAGAGAAAAAGGCAGAAAACAGGAAAGTAAAGGAGAGAGAGAGAGAGAGAGAGAGAGAGAGAGAGAGAGAGAGATAGAGAATCTAAGAAGAAAGAAAAAAGAAAAGCAAGTGAAGAGTGAGAGAGCAGAGAGGGAGTGAGAGAGAAAACAGAGGAAAGTAAAGGAGAGTAGGAGACAGTGTAAGAAAGAAAGAAAGAAAAAAGACATGGGATGAATAAAAGACCAGAGAAGCAATGAGAGAGCAGAGAGAAAGAGAGACAAAACACAGAAAAGTCAAGTCAAGAGACCAGAGAAGCAATGAGAAAGGAAAAACCAGAGAGAGACTCCATGAGAGAGTGTAATAAGTAAAAAAATGAAAAAAAGACATTGAAAATATAGTTTTTAATCAGCTTAGTTTAGAGAGGCCAGAAGCATGGAGGTTCACAGTGAGATTCACTAGCAATGGGCAGTTAATCCAACTTGCTAACCATTACACTATACTTGGAGCACAAGACAGAAAATATAAGAGACCTGAAAGGCGAAATAAGAGAGAGAGAGAGAGAGAGAGACAGACAGACAGACAGACAGACAGACAGACAGACAGACAGAGACATAGGAAGGTAAAGAAAGAAAAGAAGAAAAACAAGACAGCAAGCTAAAGTTGAACAAAACAGAAGATACGTAGATATTGTTTTCTTGCGAGGAATCCTAAATTTGTGTTTCATCTTCCATTTGACAAAGCACAATTTGGCAACTAGGTTTCTCAATATTTAAGTAAATCCCAAAATAAAGCAATTATAACAACAATTACAATAACGATTTTGAAAAAAAATCCTCCAGAAACAGCAGCACACTTCCACCTAATTTCACTATCAAAATAGACTCCCCCTCATTTTGAAAGATTCTCCCCCCCCAAAAAAAATATCTATCATATATGCAACAGACAACATGAAAAAAAGAAAAAAAATGAAAGAAAGAGAAAAGACATTCAAGTAGGATATGTGTGATGGTAGAATGTGCTTACTGACTCCCTTGTTTGCAAACACCCTTCAGACTGTATAGGTAGTTTGTACCCACATACACCATACACACACTCATCTACCTATAACTCTGCCCATATTAAGTGGCTACCCACTACATCATACCTGCCCCGCTAACCTCAAGCTGAATTAAACACATGCCTGAATGCACACATAATCTGTACAGGCTCTTCTACAGTAATTCTTTTTATTTTTGCTTTTATTTTTATTTTGCCAAAATTTCCTTATCACTCATTTATTTTCTTTATTCTTTGTCTATATCTATCAGTCTGTCTATCCACACACACACATATACACATTATATATATATATATATATATATATATATAGTTCTGTGTTAGCCACTGGCATCTTTGGTCAGTATTTAAGTCTTGATTAAAGACAAGATATTGGATTCTGATTTTTAAGGTAGGCAGGGCATCTTCCTGTTCAGTTGTCCGAGAAATTTTTTTATGCACACAGTAATCAGTACATTCATTTACTTGTAAAATTTTCCTATCATTCAACCTCTGTTTATATGTTTGTCTGTGAGTGTGAACAAAAATTGTTAATTGTAAATAGATTTTAATTTGTAAATTTCAACTGGCTCTGGCCTAAGACCATCATCAGGAGTATTTATGACAAGACTGTTGGGTTTATAAACACAAAGATTAGTATTAACATATATGGTTATATATATATATATATATATATATATATATATATATATATATATATATATAAACATACAAGGGTAGACTGAAAAGATCATATGTTATATTTTGGTTTGGTTGGGTTCAGTGGCATATGAAGCCCTGAAGGTTATTTAATGCCAAATCCTGTTTATACATACATATATTATTTGTAAACACTTTTTGTTGATAACATTTTTTGACAAGTCTGAGTACTTTCTTTTGCATACAGTTAAATGATTTCAAGTGCTTCTATCAAATGCAAATCATTCTATTTACTATTAATCATTTGTTTGCACAAAATTAAATGGTTTCAAGTATTTCTATCAAATTCTAAAAATCAAACATCAGTCTTTTATTTGCACACATTTTAATGAATATGCATGTATGATTTGTAAGTGAATAGTTTGTCGGTAATTTCCTTTTCAAATACGTCAGAACTTATTTGTTTGGACACTAGTATTGCAATTGTTTCTACACAGTCAAATAGTTTCAATTATTGCTATCTAACATTGATAATTCTATTCAATATTAATCATCTGTTTGCACAAAGTGAAGTGGTTACAAGTCTTGCTATTTAACACTAATTATTCTTTTCAATACCATTCATCTGTACAGTTAAATGATTCCTAGTAATGTTTTATTTTGACCAATGAGAAATATAATCACTAAAATACCAATGGAAGAAGCGTGTGGACTGTAAGGGGGACTATGATGGAAAATAAATCTCATTTGGTCACATTCAAAAAAAGTGTCTTGGTTAGCCTCTGAACTTTTCAATTGGCTCTTACATATACACATATATATACTCTATCACCTATATTGAGCACACTTTCTTTATGAATATAGCAAACTAATATATATATATATATATATATATATATGTATATATATATATATATATATATACACATGAGTGTGTGTGTGTGTGTGTGTGTGTGTGTGTGTGTGTGTGTGTGTGTTGTGATGGGGTTCTGAAAAGGTTTTGGAATGACTCAAAGCCATGAAATTACCTTCTATTCCTCTTTTGCAGTTCATCATATTTGGCACAGCATTTCTCAAGATTTTTAACCCTTAAAAAATATTTCAATAAAAATAAAAGTAATTTCCTTGTTGGATAAGGTAAGAACTTTCCAACATTCTTGTATCTGTCTTTTAGTTAGTTAGCATCTATTCTTCTCTTTAAGGCTGTTAATATCGATCACTATCTATTCCATTGCACTATCTAACATCACAGTTGTTTACTACTGGTAGAAGAGTATGAAAAAAAAAATAGCAATGAGATACAGAAATATATTGATAAATAATAACAGTTTTATTAATGTAACTATATATATATATATATATATATATATATATATATATATATATAAAACCCACACATATTTGTATACAACAGTTAGTATTAAAATGATAGAAGCATACATCAATATATAAATATATAAGTAAAAGTAAAGTTGGCAACCATAGTTGAGGGTGACCTGAAGCCTCCTATTTCAATAGCTACTATGCCAAGGTGTAGGGGAGGGCGCTACTCCTTTCCCTTGATTGCTCCACTTTACCCTTGATACGTACTTTATATTGCGGAGTGTTGAACAAGGAGGTATCAAGTACCATTTTTAAAGTCTTTGGTATGACGCCACCATTGGTGAACACTCTACCCACCAGGCCAATGAGCCGGTAGTTTTATACCTCTTTTATAATTCTGATGGTGTGAAAAAAATCCAGATTATACAATTCGTATCAGATATCACACAAACTGATATCCGGGAAAAAAATCCATAAAAAAAGAAAAGACTAAAACCATTCATACTGCTTGAAAATAATCAATCAATATTGCAATGCCTAGTCAAAAGAAAAAAATAACAACAATACCTTAAGGTAAAATGTAAGAGTGCTCAATACACTCAGAAGAGTAAAATACAAATTAAATGAAGATTGTTCAAAATGTTCTAAGTCTCACTCAGATTTAGGATTTGTTAGTGTGTCGCTACAACAAAAATATTCAGCTAGGGATCTTATTTGTTGATGAGGCTTTGATCTTTTTGAACAATCCTTATACACAAGATAAAAAAAAGAAAATATTGAAAATTGACAGACAAGTTTCTCCATGTGGATAACTTCTGAAAAAGTTATCTCATCAGCAGAACATCACTCTTATTTTGTAAGTATTTTTCCGTTTTCTCATACAATAAAATTTTTAAAATTACCTCTTTCTTTAAATATATATATATACTCACATATACATACATATATATATATGTATTTACCAACCCCTTCACATGGGTAGGATGTGACACAAGGTCAATTTTTACTGGTTGCCTAACCAAAGCTAAAGAGTCCAGTCTGCCCTGTGATTTACCTTGAGCTGGAGGGAGAATAATTGGATTTGTACCTTTCCCAGGGGTATTAGTGCTATGTGAAATGCAATCAGTCTTGTCCCGGATTTGAACTTGTATCGCCATGTCCATTTCTTACAATGATAAACATTACACTAGGGGCACCTCCATAATTATACAAATGTGTAGACACACATATATTCACATGTCTATGGTGTAATGATTACCATCGTAGGAAATGGACATGTCGACACAAGTTCAAATCCTGGACAAGGCTGATTGCATTTCACATAGCACTAATACCCCTGGGAAAGGTATGAATCCAACTATTCTACCTCCTCCTATGGGTAAATAGCAAGACAGACTGGTTTCTTCAGCCTTGGTGAGGCAACCTGTCAAACTCTGCTTAAAAATTGACCTTGTGTCATATCCTACCTGTGCGGAGGGGTTGGGTAAATACATACATGTCTACACAGTAGTATAATAGTTGTCTAAATTTCTGAGACAAAGCTTGATGATTTGCTTTTGGGCTATTGTCTTCATCTTTATTATTTCTACAACGTTTCAACCAATATGTCCTCTGGTCTTCTTCTGGTGTTTGTTAAACTCGGGAACCTACACAGAACTTTGAACTACGTCCTTTATTGAATCCATGGGGGTCACCTGTTCTGATTCCGTTAGCCATAACCTGGTACAAGTGTTAAGTATTTCTATATTGTTACTTGCCTGCAGTCACTATTGAACCTACAACCTCCAGATGATTGTCTCCTTAGAAGCATAACGGTTATAGGCGTTGGTTCCCTAAGCTTCTAAGGAGACAATTTTCTGGAGGTTGCTGGTTCAATCCTGACTGCAGGTGAGTAACAATACAGAAATACTTAACACTTGTACCAGGTTATGGCTAACGGAATCAGAACAGGTGACCCCCATGGATTCAATAAAGGACGTAGTTCAAAGTTCTGTGTAGGTTCCTGAGTTTGACAAACACCTGAAGAAGGCTGGAGGACATATTGGCCGAAACGTTGTGGAAATAACAATGAAGACAATAGTCCGAAAACCCTTAATAATAAAAAATAGTTGTATAATTTCCACCAGCCAATGATTCCATTGAATTCTGAATACATTGATACATTTATTAAAGTTTTACCTTTACTTTGCATTTTAATGACTTTTCTTGGGAGCCTCTCAATATCTACCAACATTTTTGGTTTTTATTCCCATCTTCCAGTAAATTCTTTAAGAATTTCTCTTGAGATATTTTCTATTTTTCCTCCACTGCCAAAGACTTTCAGAACACATTTCTCATTTCACACCTGAAGTCACTCTCACACGAAAGAGAGGCTTGCCATATACTCACAGAATTGCTTTATTTTCTACATACACTTTTCATTCCTCTTTCTGTCCCATCACATTACAATTTTTTCTTCAATTCTGTAATTGTTTCCTCTTCATCTGCTTGTTCTTTTTATCTTTCACCACCGAACATATATATATATATATATAAAACACAGACACATACATACACTTTATCTTATAGAGAGATATGCATTAGCAGGGTTACCTTCTACTTATACACTTTTAGAGACACACATTCATACAAGTTAATAAAACAATATATATATGAATATTTATGTTTATGAGTGCTATATATATATATATATATATATATATATATATATATATATATATATATATATATATAAGGCATTCGTGGTTACTGCAGTTGGAAATGGACATGATGACCTGAGTTCAAATCCTTGATCAAGCTGTTTGCATTTTATATATTACATATACTCTCAGGAAAGGCATGAATCTGAATATTCTCCCTTCTGCTATGGGTAAATAGTAGGGAAGACTGGGCTCTTTAACCTTGGTATGGCAACTTGTTAAGGAGAAGGAAAGTTTGAATTCAAACTTGTTAAACTCTGCTTAAAAATTGACCTTGTGTCACATCCTGCTTGTTTGAAGGTATTGGAGTTAGTATAGCATTTATTTCTAAGACTAACAGCAACAAATTATTGAATTAAAACTTAGTTCAATTCTAACACTTTATTTAAGAATGAAACAATGACTAAAAATATAAAGTACTTCCTGTGTATAGAGTCAAGTTTGAGAGACAAACCATTGTAACGGAGAGGATATCGGGATATTCTGATTAAGAGATTTCTTGAAGAGAATTTCCAGGAGATGTACAACTGGGAACTGGTCAGGAATCTATCTGATTTTTTGGTATTTTGCACCGAAACCTCTTGGCCATTCACATGTTTGATATATCCAGCCAGAGAAAGACACCCTTACTTAACCCCACACACAGGAATAAACATATTTTACTGATCCAACAAAGGGGTTGGATATATATATATATATATATCAAATCATTATGTAGTATTGATATGTGAGCTAGAGATTGGCAACAGGATTACTTTTGTACCTCCAAAGTATCAGAGAATAATAATCAATATGGAGTCTTTAATTCTAATAAAAAAGGGAAATTTACCAAATGATCATAATCACAAATCATTGTTATAAAAATATAATGATGTAAATAAATAAAATTATTTACATCATTATATTTTTTTGCATTATTTATCTCATTGTTTTATTTTCAACTGTTTAGTTCACTAAATAATGATTTGCATCCCTACTTAAGTTGATTTTATTCTTTCATTTGAGTATTTTTCCTTTTTTTTAAAAACTCTGGTAGAAAAAGACTGAATAAGTTGAGCAATTGTAAAGGAATACAAGGGACATTCAGAGGTTGCATTTGACACTTTATGGCTAAGGTTTGTCTACAGCCAGACTAATTTGTTTATTTGCAAGTAGTCCTGTATTTAAGGTATGGAGGTCATTTGAAAACCATGCCTCCTTGTGGGATATATATAAAGATGGTGACCATAGTCGAGGGTAACTCGAAGGCTCCCTTTTTGATAGCTACTACACCAAGGTGTAGGGGAGGGCAATACTCCTTCCCTGGATTGCTTCACTTTACCCTTGATCCGTACCTTATAATGCTGAGTGTTAAGCAAGGAGGCATCAAGTACCATTTTTTGAGTCTTTGGCATGACTCGACCTGGGATTGAACCCAGGTCTCCCGGGCCATTGGTGAACACTCTAACCGCATTGAGGGTGACCCGAAAGCTCCCTTTTCAATAGCTACTACACTGAGGTGTAGAGGAGGGCACAAAGTCATTCCTTGGATTGCTCCACTTTACCTTTGATCCTTATCTTATAATGCTTAGTGCTAAGCAAAGTGACATCAAGTACCATTTTTTGAGTCTTTGGTATGACTCAACCTAGGATTAAACCCTGGTCTCCTGGACCATTGGCGTACACTCTACTCATTAGGCCAATGGCTCGGTATATACATATATATATATATATATATATATTTATTTATTTATTCATTTATTTATATAAATGCATGCATTAGCAGGGCTATATTTTGTTGATATACTTAAGACACACACATAGCAGTAAATAAACCAATATTCATATCAATATCTATGTTCATAGGTGCCTTTCATGGTATAATGATTAATAATCTAGGTTTGTGAGTTTGATGTTAACTGGGTATCCTCCACATTATATATATATATATATATATATGTGTGTGTGTATGTGTGTATGTATCATATATATATATATATATATATATATATATATATATATATATATATATATATATATAGTGAAAAGAAGAAATAGAAAGAAAAATACATATAAATGGATGAGAAAATTTGCTAATATTCACCAATACGTTTCGACCTGTAATAGAAATGCTATTAAAATTTTCTCATCCATTTATTTGTATTTTTCTTTCTGTTTCTTCTTTTTACAACATATCTTTCTGATTCATTTCAACTTCATATCTTACTCATATATATATATATATATATATATATATATATATGTATGTATATATGTATGTATCTATGTACCAAACATATACATACATATATGTATGTATGTATCAAATTTATATATATATATCTATAAGTAAGTAAAAGTAATGTTTGGGACCTTAGTTAAGGGTGACTCAAAGGCCCCCTTTTCAATAGCTACTATATATATATATATATATATATATATTTGGTCGCATCAAACCAAAGACTTTAAAAATGGTACTTGATACCTCCTTGCTTAATACTCAGCAATGTAAGGTACATATCAAGGGTAAAGTGGAGCAATTCAGGGAAAGAAGCAGTGCCCTCCCCTACACCTCTGTGTAGTAGCTATTGTAAAAGGAGCCTTCTGGTTGCTCTCGACTACAGTCGCCAACTTTACTTACTTTTTACATATATTACCTGAGAAATTTGGTTGGGTCAGTCCAGTGGGAAATGTCTAAATGAGTTCAATCAAAGAGAGTGAGAGAGAGAGCTTAAGATAGTGCTAATGAACCCACATTATTCAAGAAAAAATACTATTGATATGATAAGAAACATTTCACAGTAAACACATAAGATAATGGTTTAATATTGTAGATATAAGGGACTTTTTAGGACCTTAATAAAAAAACAGAAAATACATGAATTAAATTTCTGTTAATAAAACCCTCTCAAAAGATCAGAGTTTTGTTTAGTATTTGCTTTCTTCTACTACTAAACCTGTAATCAGTCATTCCCTTTAAGTTGTCCCTCTACCCATTAAAAGTAACTGACCTCTGTTGGATTATCCTCTTGGTATAAGCCATAGACAATTTCTTGTTTGAACAATTGAGCAATCAGACATTCTGGATAAATAAACTGTTGTGGGCTATCTAATTTCAAGTTTGTCAGCAGGAAGCACCTGTCTTATGACTGTGAATGCAGAAAACTGAATTTGAATAATATTTATAGATTGGAGACCAGATACCAAAAAATTGTGGGTTTAGAATTTTATTCATTGTATTGCCCTTTAAAATATCAAAACTTCTGACAACTTCAATGCTACATAAGTTTGTCTGACTAAAACAATTTAAGATGTCTGAAAGAAAAACCAATTTTGAATAAAAGATGACGAACAAATGATAATGTTGGCCAGTGTCAAAATGAAAGTCACAGAATGGAAGAATAAGAGATCTTAATAAGTTTCCTGAACTTTCTAACTTGCTTGGATTATTTTCATCAACATATCCGGTAGGCAACACCTACTTTTCATCATTATCTCGGCCCCTGTGGATGAGAGGAAAAAGAGTGCTCTGAAGGGTGTAATATGCAGTAGTTCAGAGCTTGAATTAATTTTTGCTTATGGTTAAAGAACACATTGTCAATCTCTTAGATATCTAATAAGTTTTACTTTATATGACACACGGACATGTAAATGAGGCCCCCCTTGCTGACAGCCTAGTTGTCTAGGGCTGTAGAATACACCAACTGCATCTCTGCAGAGGGTTAAGACCTACCCAATGAGTGTCTTGGATATGACATTAAACCACAACTGATGGTGAAACTCCAGTTATAGTGCTTTGGGGAATGTGGAATACCCATTTCATTGCCATTACTCTCAGGGTTCACTGTGATTGGGATTCGTAGTAACTGTAAGAGTCCTGTCTATGGATCAAACAGAACTATTTGACATTTAAACTGAGTCCAAACAAAAGACTCATGTTAAATTGAATTGGTAGAAATACAACTGTTTGACAATTTAGCTATGTGTAGACAAATGACCGTTTATTTGAATTGTTATTGATGTATAGGAAATGAATGGGTAATATTAAATAGCAATACTTAAAACTAATCAATATTACTCATATGCAAAATAGAATTATTAGTACTATATAGCAATACTTGAAACCATTTAACTGTGTGCAAATGAATGAATAGTGTTGAATTGGATAATGTGTTAAATATCAGTACTTGTAACCTCTTCACTATGTGTAAACAAATTATTAATAAGAAATAGAATTATTAGTGTTAGATAGCAATAATTGAAACAATTTCACTGTGTTGAAGCTGTTGCAATAGGAATAATTGAGGTCAAACAAATTAGATCTAAATCATTTAAAAATAAATTACTTATAAACTATCCACTGACAAATCATTCAAATATGGGAAAACAAATCATCATCATCATCATGTTGTGCTGCGAGCATGGTTCTCCCAGACCCTCTCTCGTTACTTGTCTCTATCATCCATTGCTCCTGGTAGGTCTTCAAGGCTATATTCTATCTTGCCACAGAGCTGTAAACAAATGACTGATGTTAAATTATATTGGTTGTACTACATAGCAATGCTTAAAAGCATTTAACTGTGTGCTAACAAATGAGTTCAGGCTTGTTTTAAAATGTTACCTACAAAATGTTTTTACAAATTGAATATATTCAATAAATATGTATGAACAGAATTTGGCATTAAATAACCCACAAGGGCTGATATGCCATAAAACACAACCACACCACACCACACTCCTTGATGATAAAACTTTCTTTGCTAACAAATGGTCTGTAAGGTTTCCCAGGTCATGATTGCTCAAGAGCAGGAACTCCTTTATTGTCTGATTATATCAATAAGATTTTCAACTTAATTCTTTATATTGTAATATAAAGTGTGATTATAATAAAGATTATATTAGTGCTTTCCTATTTGGCATCTTTAGAATGATTTCACAGAGTGAAATGAGCAGGCATATTTAGTATATCAGTTATCATCATGAGAAATAAAATTAGAGGTCACAAGTTCAAATCCTGGATGAGGTTGTTTGGATTTCACATAGTAATAATGCCCTTACCTTAGAAAAGGTATGAATTCATCTCTTCACCCTCCAGCTATAAATAAATCATAGGAAAGACTTAGTTCTTTAGCCTTGATTAGGCAACTAGTCTAAAGCAAAGAAAACTCTGAATTCGAACTAACTTTACTCTGCTTAAAAGCTGACTAGCCTGAGGTAGAGGGGTCAAGTAAATGTATACTCAAAGTGTAACATTATGAAAATTGATATTCTATTATTCTAAGAAAAGATATCTAGTTTTCAATTTTTTTTGGTGATGATGTTTTTATAGTTTAAATATCTTCAATACTCAAATTACAAGTGCAATTTCGGAGTGATTTTGGTTACAGTATTTATTCATGTATAATGTATGACTTTTTTTTTTAAATCCTAAAAAAGAAATCTTTATTTGTTACAATCTATTTCATACACACATTATACTATTTTATATTTGACTTTGTTTGAAAAAAATTAGTTTGATAGTTTTTAGTTGAAGAAGATTTATGTGTCTATATTATTGTTTCTAAATCAGATATCTTCTCTTTGCTAAAGTTAGATTTTGACTTTTACTAACCTTGATTTATTACACAGCTTAGATTATAGGACACCCAGTAAGAATTAAATTCATTAAGCATAGTCTGCTCTCCTAGCTTGCTAAATAACTTATATGGCCTTCAGACTGGGGTTAAGGTGTATCTGACTATCCCCTCTGTTCTGTTCTTATTTTCAGACAGGTCCCAGCAAAATATAAAATAGGTGGTAGTACCTCTTTCATTCTACCAAAGGAAAAGAGTTGAAGCAGTTTAATACCATTTTGACGGGAGTAAAAAAAAAAGCTACTGTCAAGAATTAAACATAACATGTAAAAACAAGGAGTTTCTTTTACAAGATATCTCATATTTTCTTATATATAAGGACAAAATGGACATAACTGAAGAACTTTAGTAAGTAAATGTACAAATATTTTCGTGCGCTTCATTCATCTTCCTATATATATATATTAACAAATACATTGTTGCAATATAAACTGATTTCCACTATTTTTTTTTACATTCACCACACTTCAACATATGGCTAGCACTTCCATATTTGCTAACTCTTATTATTAACAGTGTGTTCAAGGTTTTTTTTTACTTACACAATAGAGATTTATATATTTACCCAACCCCTCCACACAAGCAGGATGTGACACAAGGTCAATTTTTAAGCAGAGTTTAAGAGGTTTGAATTCAGAAGTTTCCTTCTTCTAGACTCATATGTTTTCCAAGGTTATTCGTGATATGTGAAATAAAAACCGCCTTGTACATAATTTGAACTTGGGTCAATGCGTCCATTTCCCATGACGATAACCATTACACTCTGAGTACTCCCATTGCAGTATAAAGTTATTGTAGAATGCATAATGCATAGATAATTATGGTGCTTCGGTATAAAAACAGAGTAAAAAACAAAAAAAACAAAAAAACTTAGTGTTGCTATTTAAAACATTTTACACTAAAGTGAGCAGTAATCCAGTCAGGTGAACATGTTTATTTTGAAAGCAAATCAGTAAAAACCATTTTAAAAAATGTGAAAATTACCTACTGGCTGACGCAGAACTTTTGCCCTATGTTTAAGAAATGTTAGGGAAATCTTTGCAGTGTCTTTGTAGTTTATTGTTTATACAATCAATCAACTTTAGTACATAATTCACTAGCCTTTCATCATCCAATCATGCTGATAGTTTAGATTTCCTTGACTCTCTCTTACCATCCATCCCAATCAATAATCACTCCAGACTGCATCCAGTGTTTGCACAGAGCTGATGTATGTAAATCTTAGTTGGTAGGCCGACACTGGCATGTCCATGTGTAGGAGTCCACAAGAGAACATTGTATATGAGTTTTCCCCTACTTCTCCAACAGTAACCAGCATGTCTTGTTTGTCTTACTGGGATGGTTTGTGAGATAGGTGGTAAGTGGTCATGTAGCTGCTGTTTTATCAGGTACTACTTCTAAGATTTGTTAAAAGAAGCACACAGCATTCTTATATAGTTCCCATCTAGCTTTTTCTTCATGCATTTTATCAGAATCCAGGTGCTGCAACCATACAGTAGTACTGACATAGCCACAGCTTCCTCAACAACCAAAAAGAAAAGCTAAAAAATATGTGCTTCATGAGAATTTACAAGATCAAATTTTGGTTCTTGTTTAAAATGTTTCTCTTCTGATTTGACACACAGATAGGACTAGTACAGCCTAGTCTGCTGGGGCTGCAGAATTCACCGATTGCATCTCTGCAGAAGGGTAAGACTCTCCCCTCAACAAGTGTCCTGGATATGACACTAAACAGTCTGATGGTGAGGCTCTGGAATGCTGGAGCTTTTGGGAATGCAGAATACCCCTTCATTGCCATTGCTCTAAGGTCCACTTTGGCCCGGAGTGGTAGCACCTGATAAGGTTCTATCTATGGGTCAAATAAAACTGTTTGACATTTAAACGAAGTGCAAACAAATTATTTATGTTTAATAGAATTGCTTTAAATAGAACTTTGTGATCATTTAACTGTGTGCAAACAAATGACAGCGATTTAATTGAATTGTTAGCGACACATAGCAATACTTGGAACCATTTGTTGACTTATACCAAATTGAATTGTTTGAAATAGGACTGTTTGATCCTTTAACTGTGTGTATTTACAAAATGTGTTTACAAATCATATCTTTTTAATATATATGTTCAAACAGAATTTGGCATTAAATAACCCACAATGGTTGATATGCCAGAAAACCAAATTAAACCTAACTAACAAATTCTACCACACAGGATTAGAGTATACCTGGGAGTAATGGTGACAAAGGGGTAACTCCACTCTTTCAAAAGCTCCAGAACTGGAACCTCACCAACTGATGCAATTTAATGTCACATACCGAGGACACTCCTTTTTTTTGGTGGGGAGAGTCTTATCCTTTTTCAAGGGATGCAGTGGCATATACTAAGCACAACAAATAGACCAGTGAAAAAATTGTTTATTTTTTTCTTCTTTTCTCAGAGATTGTTTCTTGAACTTTCATCAGGTGTACAATCAACCAAAATTTATTAACAACATCAAGGACACTAAGGAGGTCAATTGTCCAAAGAAAATTTTGAATACTTTTTATATGGGTACTCAGAGGGACTTATAATACACAAATCACATCCTTAGATAATGACTGATGACTCACAATTAAGTCACTCTAGAAGCATATGATCAGTTCCCCTAGATCACCAGAGTTAAGCAGCGATGAACCTGTTTTGAACAAGTGAACACTTCAGAACAACAGGTACTATAAACAATGGGAGGCCTGTGTGCCAGTCTAAGCTAAGAGATTAGTCTGAGCCAGTTAAAAAAAAAATCAAAAACTAAAATACTGTGTTCTCCAAGGATATTATATATTGTATATTACATACATGTATTTACCTACCCCTCTGTACAAACAGAATGTGACACAGGGTCAATTTTTAATTGAAGTTTAACAGGTTTTAATTCAGAGTTTTCTTTCTCCTAGACTTGCAACCATACCAAGTTTAAAGCCCAGTCTGTCCTCCTATTTGCCCAGTCTGTCCTCCTATTTGCCCAGTCTGTCCTCCTATTTGCCCCTAACAGGAGGGATGATAGTTGGATTAATACTTTTCTTAAGGGTATTAGTGCTATGTGAAATGCTAACAGCCTCATCCAGGATTTGAACTTAATTCATCATGTTCATTTCTAATGTTGATAACCATTACACCACAAATACCTATACATCATATAGATGAACAAAAATGGTAAGAGAAATAGGAATCCATCTTTTAAGTTATTTTTTGATTATTCTCTACTAGTTTCGGCTTAGATAATCGTCAAAAGAAAAGTTTTTGTGAATATAAAGTTTTTTTTCAAAAGTTTTTATAAGTGACAAAAAATGCACTGGTGATTAAGTATATCTATTTGTTGAAGGAAAATTATAAGATGTATATTCTACAAAAATTAAATGATATATATTATATAAAAATATAATATGGAAATTAAATGATATATATTATATATCAAATATGGATGAAATATACGATATATATAAATCATAAAAGAACAACACAAGAATGCTGCATTTTGTCTAGAACAAATTCTGGAAACAACACCTGACAAAAGAGTAGCTCTATGGCCTCCTGCCTCCTATCTCAAACTATTCAAATAAAACAAACAAGACACTAGGAGCAGAGCTGGAGAAGCAAGCATGAACTCATAAATGATGTTCTCTTATGTTCTTCTGTACATGGATGGGTCAGTGTTGGCCAACCAGCAAAAATTTACAAACATCAGCTCTGTATGGATACAGGATGTAGCCTGAAAGACCTGCTTGGAGTGATGAGTTATAGGGATGGATGGCAAGTGAGAGTGTCAGGGAACTCTCTACTGTCACTATGACTTGATGATAAATTGCAAAATATAATAGAAAGAAAGTTTGGTCATTGTTTAAACATTTCTCTTCTTGTCTCGTCTAATAAAACCCTAAACACATACTGAATGGAAAAGGGTATAATATGAGTTTGATTCAGAAGTTTCCAGCACCATCTTTTGCACAATGTTAGGGAAACTTCCAAAGTGTCTTTGAAGTTTATTCTATCACTTGAACATTCAATATTCTGCAGTATGAAATTTGCAAACCTAAAGAAAAATTCTCAAGTGAGAAAATGAGCTTGCCATTAGAAACATTGGTTAGCATTTAAACATTTGTTCAAAAAGTAATTTTTAGATAAAATAATCTCTGGTTATGACTTACTGTCAAGTCAAGCTAAAAATATGCATCAAATGATACCGACAAAGTTAATAAATGTTGAATCTGCTCAGAACTAAGATAGCACATGGGAACAGCACATACAATAAGTGCTCGTGTGCCAGACTTATCTAAGTTTAGTAAATTCAAGGATAATAACTAGTTGTTAGTTGGTTGTGTTTAATGGTATGTCAACCCTTGTAGGTTATTTAATGCCAAATACTATTTATACATATACATTATATGTAAGATTTGTAAACAAATAATTTGTAGGTAACATTATTTTTAAATGCGCCAGAGGTCATTTGTTTGCACACAGTTGAATGGTTTCAGGGATTGCTATTTATTGTTTGCACAGTGTTAAGTGATTTCAAGTATTGGAATCTTAAACAAATAATTCTATTTAATATTCATCATTTGTTTGGACACAGTTAAATGATTTCAAGTATAATAAATGATTAAACAGTTCTGTTTGACCTATAGATAGGACCCTAACAAGAACTACCAATCTGGGTCAGAGTGAACCTGAGATCAATAGCAATGAAGGGGTACTCTATATTCCCCAAAGCTCCTGGACTGGAGCCTCACCATTAGACGCGATTTGGTCTCATATCCAAGACACTTGTTGGGTGGGGGCTTACTATTCTGCAGAAATGCAGTTGGCATATTTTACAGTCCAAGCCAACAGAGCAAAGTTTGTAGGTGACACATAGATAAAACCCTAACAAGTACCACCTCTTGGTCAGAGTGGACCTGAGAGTTATGGCAATGAAGAGGTACTCCATATTTCCCGAAGCTCTAAAAATGAAGCCACATCATCATAAGCAGTTTAGTGTCATATCCAGGACACTCATTTGGGGGTGTCTTACCCCTCTGCAGAGGCACTGTCAGCATATTCTACAGCCCCCCAACCCTCAAGCTGACAGGGCAGAATAACTAGTCATGATCATTGTCTATTTTGACTTATAAGAAGTGTGATCTTAGAGTAAAATGACTCAAATCCAACATTTTAAAAATGTTAAAATTTAAATGAAAATATGTAAACTACTGATTGGTTTGATTGGTTTCTTTGTTTAATGGCATATCAACCTTTGTAGGTTATATAATGCCAAAGCCATTCTCCTTGAAGAACAGTAGTGTTACTATTTAACCCATAGCTGGGAGGATAAGGGGGTTCATACCTTTCCCAAGGGTATTTGCCTGAAAGTGAATGTAATAGCGCAACTGGAGTTCGAACTCGCTTACTATGATTCCGCAGTCCATCACTTTAACCATTACACCATGAGGACCCCCCCCATCAACTACTGAGCAGCATATATAACTAAGTGATATAGACTAGGCATTATCTATATAAGTCGGTGCTAATTAGAGGAAAATATATATTATATCAGTGTTAATACTTTTTAAATGAAATGTTTCGGGTAAAACACAAGATTGTTCAAGTGAAGCACACTCCATACTCAACAAACCAAGCAACATGAAATGGCAAAAATCAACATTAAATCAAAAGAGCAATTTAACCAATGGAAAATTTGCTAGATGTTAAATGCTAAGGAGGCTATTAAAAAAATTAACTTTTCATTAATTGTTTATTTCTGTCTTGGTAAATTCACCATCAGTTTTGAACTTATCAGGCTGGATGTCAATTTTTAAGTGGAGTACAGGTGGTTTGAATTTAGAATTTTCCTTCTCTAACAAAGGTTAAAGATACCAGAACGACAAACTATTTTACCCTAGTTGGGAAAAACAGATGGATTCCTGCCTTTCCCCAGGGCATTAGTAGAAAGTGAAACACAGACAAGCTTATCCAGGATTTGAACTTGGGTCACCAATTCCATTTGCTTTGACAGACAATGTTAAGCAAGCCTAAAAATAAGTTTGTAAAGCAATGAAATAGTTAAAACAGCTATCATTAGTGAATCTAAGTGGCTCAATAAATCAAATAAGGTTCATGTTTTTTCTTGGTTTATGATTCAATAAATCATTCTGAGAGTCATTCAAATTGAGTCCCATATGGTTGGATAAGGATTAAATAGAAGTTTGTCATGAAATTTTATTGATTTATTTAGATTATGCAAGCTAAAAATTACCAGATATACCATTACTTATCAATACTGTCTGCTGCTAAGTCATAAAAATTCTTTCAATCAATGAACATTTGCTTCATTATCATGTTCAACTTTTATGATCTCTTTGCATATCATCCTTCATAAAATCATAAGCAATTTTGTAAATACAATTTCTATCTTTTCTCTGTCATATTTTTTATTCCTTCTTTTATTTGGAATTCCCTTTTGACCTTTCTCACAAAGCAGAAGGCCCTAATAGGATCTGAATAACACTTATTAATTACAAACCATTCACTCTATGTAGATATTTTATGTACATAAAAAAAGAGAAAGACCATACAGATCAGTATTGGTTTTATTTACATGTGATGTGTTGCCTAGTGTTGACTGAAAGAACGCATGAATATTTCCAGTGTATGCATTTTTATTGGTCTCATTGGATTAATTAAAGAAGAAAAAAAGAAAAAGAATGAGATGTATGATTATTCATGTGAAAATCAAAGTTATCATTAAAGGGAGATAAACTGAAATGTGAACTATCAAACTTACTAGGTTGGTGCAAAAATAAATGTGGATTTCTTTATTTTTAACTTTAATTCAGATTTTTTATTATTTAACTATGTTCATTGTAATATGCTATTGCTAAGTGCAAATTACACTCAACTGATTTATGATAATAGTAATGTTTTCACTAACCTTGTTTATTCTCGACTGTCAAATTAAAGATAGGAAAAAAATTTGAGTGATTTTCTTGTACACATACAAAATAGAATGGAAATTAATGGAAACTGCTCTGAACATCAGCTAAGCATTGGCAAATGGTTAGTTTTACAGCAGTCAACAATTTATAGGTCATTTGAAATCTTTTTTTTTTTTCTACAGTGCAGTTATATGGCTTTAAG
>OY757923.1:80059534-80152034 GCA_963585895.1 Sepioteuthis lessoniana | reverse complement strand
CCATTTGCTTTACCAAATCTGTGGAGCCAAAAAATTGATGTTGCCCAAGTCTAAAGTACACCTACGACTTATCCTTTGTTTAATTTCTGATTTCTTGATGTTATAGTTGTTGTTACTGTTTTTATATTTCTTGATGTTATTTTTGTTTTTATTGTTTTGATATTTCTTGGTGTTATATTTTTGTTGTTATTGTTTTATATTTCTTGGTGTTATATTTTTTGTTAATTTATCATGTTTCTTGGTGTTATATTTGTTGTTATTGTTTTGATATTTCTTGGTAGTATATTTGTTATTATTGTTTTATATTTCTTGGTATTAAATTTGTTGTTACTGTTTTATATTTCTTGGTATTATGTTTGTTGTTATTGTTGTTATATTTGTTTTTATTGTTTTGATATTTCTTGGTATTATATTTGTTGTTATTGTTTTATATTTCTTGGTGTTATGTTTGTTGTTATTGCTTTTATATACACTAGTAGAGTTAAGAACCTATTTTATTTATTTATATTTTTTTCTATTAATTTTTCTATTAATTACTACATTTATTTATTTTGACTCATATTTTCTTTCATCGTTTTAATCCTGACAACTCAAGTACCTAGCATTTGAGCCACTACCAAGAAGTAAATATCCCAGATGGTCTGAATTCTGTCTAAGAAAAACTTATTTCATTATCTTTATTGCCAATAATTAACAATACTGTTTCATTAATATAATTTAATTTACAATATTACTAACAACTGTATTATTTCTAAATTGCTGTTGTCTATAATTAACAGTCTTTAATGCAGTTTAATAACAGATCACAACATTTTACATTTTTCAGCCAGGAGCCCAGGGTTAAGGGACCTACAAGCATGGGAGGCTCAGACTGCAACTATTTTTGCTGCAGTTTATTTGGTTTAGTTTGGTTTCCTTTTAATGGCATAGTTTAATGCTAAATCTTTTTAATGGCATAGTTTAATGCTAAATCCTTTAATGGCATAGTTTAATGCTAAATTATTTTAATGGCATAGTTTAATGCAAAAGCCATCCTTAAAGAAGGATAGCAGAAGTACTATCTGACCAGGGTTCAATCCCAGGTCGAGCCATACTAAAGACTCAAAAAGTGGTACCTGATGCCTCTTTGCTTAACACTCAGAATTATATCATTTATCAGTAATCATTTGTTTGCACAAAGTTAAATGGTTTAAGTATTACAAGGTAACAATCACAATTTAAGATCAGTCATTTTTTGAACACATTGAAATTGATATACATATTTGCTAGGGAATCATTTGTTAGTAATTTCATTTTTCATGAGTTAAGATAAATTTGTTTGCACACTAATATTTCTATTGATTTTACACAGTTAAATCGTCTCAATTACAGTTATCAAACACTAATAATTCTATTTAACATTAGTCCTTTGTTTGCACGCAGTAAAATGGTTCCAAGTATTGTTATGTATCCCTACCAATTCAATTAAACATCAGTCATTTGGTTACACTCAATTGAATCATCAAACAGTTCTATTTTTAACAATTCAATTTAGCATAAGTCATTTGTTTGCACTCAGTTTAAATGTCAAACAGTTCTATTTGACCTATTGATAGAACCCTATCAGGTGCCACTCCTCCAGGTCAGTGTGGACCTGGGAATGATAGCAATGAAGGGGCACTCCACATTCCCCAAAGCTTCAGCATTACTGGAGCCTCAGCATCAGATTGTTTAGTGTCATATTCGTGACACTTGTTGAGGTGGTGTCTGATCCCTCTGCAGTTAGTGTATTGACTGGACAATCTTTTCAGTCATAAATAACTTTTGAATTTGTAGAGAATCAAAAATATTTGGACATCCAGTAAGATTTAAAAATCAAATTAAGTTTTATGCCTGGCAATACTAGCCAGTAGAAATTACCAGGGTGACATTTTTAGCTATTTCTGAGATAAAATGGAGGTTTTATAGCTGTTATAAAACTAAAAAGAATATTCTTCACTTGCTAATGAGATATTAGTTATATAGATAAATATATGTTGTATATGTAGATGTATTTTTAATAACATTCTAACTTTAGGCACTAAATCTGACAAATTATGGATATCTGCACTGTACATTTAGAGAGTTATAAGTTGTATATTCTTATATATTAATAGCAAAATATTAAGTAGAAAAAACAACTGATTTCAATATTGCTAAACTTGTTGACTCTTTATTGCTGAGGGCTATGGTTTCTGTTTTTATAGATCAGATTTCTAGCACAACAATCCTTACTTTCCCTTCTCCTGGATTGATTTGTCTTATTACAAGGCTAGAGGGTCCAGCCTGCCTTACTATTACCCATAGCTGGGGAGAATAGACTGATTTATGCTTTTCTCAACAGCATTACCATCTAGTGAAATGTAAACAGCCTTTGATTTGAACTCAGCCTGCCATGTCCATTTTTCACAATTACACCACGTTATTGCCCAGTTGGCTGGGGCTGTAGAATACAATGACTGCTTCTTTGCAGAAGAGTAAGACCCCCATCTAACCAGTTTCCTGGATATGACACTGAACAATTGGATGGCGAGGTTCCAGTAATGCTGGAGCTTTGTGGAATGCGGAGTACCCCTTCATGGCCATTGCTCTCAGGAGTGGTTGCACCTGATAGGGTCCTATCTATGGGTCAAATAGGATCAAACTGTGCACTTATGCTAAACTGAATTGCTTGAAATAGAACTGTTTTTGACATCTAAACAGCATACTTATGCTAAACTGAACTGTTTGAAATAGAACTGTTTTTAAAAAGAACTAAACTGTGTCCTTGAAATATTTTTGACCTTAAAACTGTGTACTTTCACAAGAATTGTTTGAAATAGAACTGTTTTTAAATAGAATTAAACTGAGTGCTTTTGCTATACTGAATCATTTGAAATAGAACTGTTTTTGTCATTTAAATTGTGTACTTATGCTAAACTGAATTGTTTGAAATAGAAATGTTTTGACATTTAAGTGTTTGTAAACAAAAACTATACTTATACAAAACTGAATTGGTTGAAATTTAATTCGGCATTAAATAACCCAAAAAGGCTTGATACGCCTTAAACCAACCAACCAACCAACCACCCTTAGACCACATCAGCCTCCTTGATTCCAATATTACATTCTCTTAATTCAGTGGGTAAAGTGTTCGCCAATGGTCTGGGAGACCCGGGTTCAATCCCAGGTTGTGTCATACCAAAGACTTTTAAAATGGTACTAGATACCTCCTTGCTTAACACTCAGCAATATAAGGTACATAACGAGGATAAACTGGAGCAATCCAGGGAAAGGAGTAGCACCCTCCCCTACACCTCGGTGTAGTAGCTATTGAAAAGGGAGCCTTCTGGTCGCCCTCGACTAGGGTCGCCAACTTACTTACTTACTTACTTTACTAAAAAAAAGAATGAGAAATGATCTAATTGAATCTTTCAAAATAATTCAAGGAATTTCTAGTTGTGTTAAACATTTTAAGAATATTTCTCCTTGAACTGGAAATTTACTATCAAGACAGATTTCAAAAACTAAGTCTGCTAACGAATCAGATATTTTTTGCTGATAGAGTAATATATTTCTGGAACAAATTGCCTAATTAGATTAAAAACAGCAACAGCGAAAAAAAATTAAGATTAAATTGGATGGTTTCAGAAAATATGCTAAGAAAAAGAATTTAAGAAAGCATTTTTGGGAATGATTGGGTGAATTACTTAAAATTTGATCTGTATATAGATACTGTATTAAATGTCAAAGTTCTGGGTAAAGATTCTTTTTTTTTTAAGGTTGATGTAAGATAGTAAAAAAAAGAAATACCCTAAGGGGTATAACAAACAAATAATAGATAATTTACCAAAATGAAACGAGGGGTAGAAAAAAATTGCTCTGGTAAGAGTTTAAATGCTGAAAGATAATTATTCTGGAAGATTTGTTAACGGCTTCTTCTCCATTATTCTTTGGGAAATGAGAATTATCTCCGAAACAAAATGCACATTAACAATGTCTTGCCACTAATAAAGTAATAATTGATATAGAATGGCAAGATACTTTGAGTTTTAGCTCAATGGTAAGATATAAGTCTCAAGGTTAAGAAATATAAGATACAATATTATTTCTTTAACTATCTAATGGAGTTCTTTCAATTATGAGTTGCTCAACCGTTATTCTTTGAGGGCTTTCAATCCTCATTAGTAATTTTCAAGTTGAGATGTTATTGTTTTATACTTGAAATCACGCATCATAGTTAAAAGTGTTTAGATGAATAATTTTGGCCAATTTTTGTACAGGCTTCAACTTAACATTTACAGACTTGTGTGAAGAAAGAAGTTTAAAAATGAAATACAAAATTTAAGCATACTAAGAGAAGCATGGTTTGGTTTTATGGCATATCAACCTCAGTTAAAGGATCAAACAGTTCCATTTCTAACAATTCAATTTAGCATAAGACAAAGTAAAATGGTTCCAAGAATCGCTACATATAACTAACAAATCAATTAAACATCAGTCATTTGTTTACACCCAGTTAAATCATAAAATAGTTATATTTTTAACAATTCAATTTAGCCTAAGTCATTTGTTTGCACTCCGTTTAAATATCAAACAGTTCTATTTGACCCATAGATTGGACCCAATCAGGTGCTACCACTCTGAGCTAGCATGGATCTGGGAGCAATACCAATGAAGGAGCACTCTGCATTCTCCAAAGCTCCAGCATTACTTGAACCTCACCATCAGATTGTTTAATGTCATATCCAGGATACTTGTTACAGAGGTTTTTACCCCTCTACAGAGATGCAATCAGTGTATTCTACAGCCCTAGCCAACTCGGCCATAAGAGAAGCATGATTTTACCATAAATATACTCTTTAGTTAAATAACAGAAATTGAAGTGTCATAAAGTACAACATAAAAAACACACACACACACACACACACATTCATATACACAAATAAATAAAAGAACAGAAAACAAAGAACATAAAATTAAATTAAATTAAATTCCAATCTAACATATTTTAATAGTCATTATATAAAAAAATCACATTTCTTTGTTAATTTTTTTATCACTTCTTTCAAAATTTGATTTTGATGGTTTAACATAAAAAAGAAGTGATGTCTTTACTGTTTTTTGTATGAGTTTAAGCTTGGTCATAATTTTATTTCATGACAATGTTTGGCCACATGTTGCCAAAATGGCATTGCAGAAGTTCCCTGATTTGAATTATGAGACTCTGCCCCATTCACCATGTTCTTCTAATCTCTCTCCCACCAACGACAATTTTTTCATGCATATGGATACTTTTTTTTTGCCAAAAATCATTCTATTTCAAAAGAGAAGTAGAAACTGGATTTAAAAATTTCTTGGCATCAAGATCTTTAGAGTTTTATTATACAGGCATAAAAGAAATATGTAGATGTTCAGAAATAATATTTTTACTGATTAAATTAAACGCTGTTTAAATACATTTATTCAGGAATAAAAGTTTATTCTAAAAACAGAAATCCTTTTTCTAACACCCAAATATTAGTGTTTTTTTTAAAAATTTAGTTGATGTTCTTATTAAAATTAAATTACAGCCCTTCATTTTATTCTAGCATCCACACACAGTACATATCTATATATATTAATGCATTCCATCTAAATAGAATATTGGTAACTAGATATATCCACCTAGTTGGCTTAACTGTTCAAGAACAGAGTCATAGCTGTATAATATCTAAGTTTTTTTTAAGGAAAATTCATTAAGAAAAAAAGCCACTTATGAAAACCCAAATCTACTCTCAGTGTGTTTTGGCTTAAGTGGCATCCACTGTATTTGATTCATATAGGTATTTGTTTGAGTGCACCAATTCTCACATAAGGTCATAATTCATTGAGCAGTTTGTCAGGCATGAACTCATTATCCTAGGTTTGATAGATATTCCATGATTATCACTGAATTATTGCAAGATGTATTTTTTTCTTAAAGTATCCAAATATTATACTGAATCAGTAATATAGATAGATAGCTGACACAAAAGACTTGATCTGTATTGCGAGAAATTGGAAGGATTGGTTTAATTTGGTTTGATTTTATGGCATATCAACCATTATTGGTTATTTAATGCCAAATCTTATTTTTACATATATATTAGATATATTATTTGTAAACACGTTATTTACATACACACAGTTAAAAGATCAAACAGTTCCATTTCTAACTATTCAATTAAGCATTAGTCACCAAAAATAAATAGTTCCAAGTATTGTTATACATCACTTTCAATTCAATTAAGGTCCTCATTTAAGTCATTTGTTTATACACAGTTAAATGATAAAACAGTTGTATTTCTAAAAATTCAATTTCACATAAGTCTTTTGTTCGCATTCAGTTTAAATGTCTAACAGTTCAATTTGACTCATTGATAGGACCCTACCATGTGCTACTACTCTGGGTCAGAGTGGACCTGGGAGCAATGGCAATGAAGAGGTACTCCACGTTCCCCAAAGCTCCAGCATTACTGGAGCCTCACCATCAGATTGTTTAGTATCATATCCAGGACACTAATTGGTGTGTGGGGGAGTCTTACCTTTCTGCAGAGATTCAGTCAGTGTATTCTACAGCCCCAACCAACGGGGCTGAGGTTGGAGGGAGTAAGGTTAAGCACAAGTAAAACAATAGATCTAAGGTAAGGAATATGGTGGTTGATATTTGGCCAGATTTGCAGATGATTGAACTTAGTTTCAATATCTTGCAAGACCAATATGGTAACCCCAATATACCAGCGTTCTGGGTGTGACACAAAACTACATTCGGTTGTGAGGCTCCAGTTCTGGAGTTTTGGTGAGTGTAGAGTCACATCTTTGTATCCATTACTCTCGGATCAATTTTTACCAGGAGCGGTTGTACCTGTTAGAGAAACATTCATGTATGAGCTAATAAATTTATTAATTGATTAATTGATTTCAATGTTATATCAACCCATCTTGGGGTATTTTATGCTGAGACGTTAGCAAATCATATTTATCTTATGTTCATATTTACATTTTCTGTCTGGTTGTTTTTTTAAGATTTATTGTTTTTTCTAGCACATGGTTGTACTGAACACAAATAATATTAGAACTGATCTATTAGCCCCATTGATGGGATCTTAACAGGTACTTTGGGTCAGAGTGAACCTGAGAGTAATGGCAATAAAATGCACCATTTTACAAATAATTTGCACACTGTTAAATGGCTTCACATATTCCTATGTAAAACAAATAATTTTTAAACAGATCTATTGCCCCCATTGATGGCAAAGAAGGGGTTCACCACACTCCCCAGAATTGGAGCCTCACCATCAGATACTGTGTTGTGTCATTGCCTGTTTGGAGTGTTTGTGAAAATATACTTCTGTGGGAAAGTTCTTGGGACATGGTGGCTGATGTGTTGGATGGCCAACTTGTCGTAAGTGAGTTTAAACTCCTGTCATGCTATTTTACTTTCTCTTTTGGACAATTATTTTTAAGAAAGGTATGAATTGAAAATAAAAGAAAAAGAAAAGATAGACGAATACTTTGTTCTTGCCAGAAAGAAAGAATTGAGTCCATCCAGAACACAGCACTTTTAAGATCAGCTAGAATACTTAGAAGAGTCCTGGAGGAATTCCTGTGGCATAATGGCTAAACTTTTGGACTGCAGCCTCAAAGTAAGTGAGTTTAAACTCCAGTCATGCTATTACATTCACTTTTGGACAAATTCTCTTGGGAAAGGTATCAACCCCCTTATCTCTCCAGTTATGGGTTAAATAGTACAACTACTGTCTTTCTACAAGGATGGATTTACCATTAAATAACCCATGAAGATTGATATGCCATTAAACAAAGAAACCAATATACTTTTGCACCATATATTATTTGTGAAAATGACTTCAGTATTGAATAACCCAACAAGGATTGGCATGGCATAAAACCAACCAACCAACTAACTAACCATTGTAATACAATGAGAGTCACATCATATTTTTTTTTGGCTTATATTAATAAACTTAAGTTTGTACTGGAATAATTAAAGATGTTTATATTTACCAATTTAATCATTCAATATTAAGTAAAAGGAAATGTGGCAAGAATTCTGGTTGTCTTTGTAGAAAGTGGAATAATTATGCTGAATTTTAAATCTGGCTCTGGCCATTTATGTTCACTACATACTAATGGGAAAGACATGAATCCATCTTTTCTCTAGCTCATCCCAGTTATAAGTAAAACAATAAGTTAGGTTGGGTTCTCTTACCTTAGTGTACAGTCTTGGAGAAGGACAATTGTTTGGTTTGGTTTCATGGCATATCATTCATTGATGGTTATTTACTGGAAAATCTTGTTTATATATCAAATATATATGATTTGTAAAGACATTTTGTTGTTAACATTTTCAAATGAACCTGAGTTCATTTTTTTGCACACAGCTAAATGGTTTCAAATATAGCAGTCTAATATGAATAATTCTATTAACTATTAATCATTTGTTTGCACATGGTTAAATGGTTTCATCTATAGCCATAGTTGTCACAATTTAGCATCAGTTATTTGTTTGCACACTTTTAAATAGATATACATATGTATATTATAGTTTGTTTGAAATTTCATTTTTAAATGAGTTAGAACTATTTTTTTGCATCCTAGTTTTACTATTGTTTCTATGTAGTTAAATGGTTTCAGGTTTGGTTGGGTTTTATGTTATATCAACCACTGTTAGTTATTTAATGCCAAATCCTGTTTATACAAATAAAACGAATATATATGATTTGTAAACACATTTTGTTGATAACATTTTAAAAATGAGTGTTAACTCATTTTTTGGTTTGGTTTAGTTTGGTTTTATGGAACATTGTAGGTTGTTTAATACCAAATCTATTTTTATACATATAAACAGTTCTATTTTGAACAATACTGTTTAGCATAAGGACAGTTTTTTGTCTACACGCAGCTAAATCTAAAAACACTTCAAGTTCAATCTAGGATAAGCACACAGCTTAAATGTCAAAAACAGTTCTGTTTCAAGTTCTTCAATTTTGTTCACAAAGTTAAATGGTTCCCAGTATTTCTATGTATCACTAACAATTCAATTAAACATTAGTCATTCATTTACAAAGTTAAAAGTAAAAACAGTTTTATCTTAAACAATTCAGTTTAGCATAAGCACACACTTTGTTCTTTTTGACCCATAGATAGGACCATATCAGTTGGCACCATTCTGGATCAGAGATGATGTGGGAATGATGGCAATAAAGGGGTACTCTGCATTCATAAAACTCCAGCATAAATGGAGCATTCCCATCAGTGTCATATCTAGGATGCTCATTGTTGAGGATGTCTCACCCCTCTGCAGAAACACAGGTGGTGTATTCTACAGGGCCACTCATTTTTTGCTTACAGTTAAATGGTTTCAAGTATTCTTATCTAAAACAATTCGAATTAACAATTCATCATTTAATTATTTCAAGTATTGCTATGTAACAGTAACAATTTAACATCAGATATTTGTTTGCACCCATTCAAATAGATATACTAGTAAGTGGTTTGTAAGTGAATTGTTGGAAATTTCATTTTGAAATGAGTTCAAACTAATTTTTTTGCACACTCATATTGCGTTTTTTTTTTTCTATACAGCTAAATGGTCTCAGTTATTGCTATCTAATACTAATAATTGTATTTAATATTAATAATAAGTTTGCAGACAATGAAGTGGTTACAAGTATTGCTATGTAATATCAATAATTCAATTTAGGCACAGTTAAAGAGTTTTAAGTATTCCTATGTATCACCAACAATTAAATTAAACATCAGTCATTTGTTTACACTATTAAATAGTTGAACAATTTTATTTGTAATGATTCAGTTCAACATAAATCATTTGTTTGTACAGAGTTTGAATATCAAATAGTTCTATTTGACCCATAGATAGGATCCTATCAAGTGCTATCATTCTGGATCGAGTGAACCTGGGAGTAATGGCAATGAAGGGGTACTTTACATTCCCAGAGCTCTATGACTGGAGTTTCACCATCAGATTTTTTACTGTCATATTCATGACACTCATTAGGCAGAAGTCTTACTCCTTTACAGAAACGCAGTTGGTGTATTCTATAACCTCAGTAAACTGGACTGAGGGCAATTGTAAATTAAAAAGTGAGACTCAGAGTCTCCAAGCCAATTTTACTTTCTCTTCATCCTCATTCTGCTTACTACAAGCAAAAACAAATACAAATAAACTCTTTAACGTCTACACAAAAAATGTAAATATAAACTGCATAATAAATGCAACTTCCTAACTTCTAAGCAAAAAATAACCCTATATGAGTTGGCATGTCATTAAAATCAAGCGATCAATCTAACTGTATACAATGTACTCTGTAAATAATACTAATAATATTATAGAATACTTTTATAATATTATATGCAGTACAAAATATATTTTTGTGGAACAACTAACAACATTCCAAGAAAGACATTTTATATAAATAAATTAGTTTTTTGAAGCCAAACTATAGCAGCAACAAGATTTTTTTGATATTTTATTAGATCTCAGAGAATATTGAGTCCTCTATTTCTCATAGGGGCGTATGAATATCAGATTATTTTACATATTATAAAGCTTTAAATTTTTTTCTAAGATGGTCTTTGAATACCTTTTAGGTATCTGAACTAATTTTGTTAAAACTGTGAAGACAGTGGAGCCAAGCCATATGAACCATTGCTCTTCCCTTGAACAACACAGGTAATGGGGAAAAAAGAGATTTTTTGAATGGGCAACTGCTAGTCTTTCATGCACTCTAGTCTGGGGAGGGATCCATCATCTCGTGAGATTAATGGATGCAACTATTAAACATAATTAATTGTAGAGTTATGATTGCGCAAACAACATTCAATGAACAATGGTGAAAAACAGATTGGTATTCGAGAATTTTTAGATTTAATCACAGGGAAATGGATGTGGATATAAACTTTATTGTTGCTTTAGATTACTGGAAAAGGTGAGAAAATAATGGTTTAATCAATAGTATAGTAATAATAGCCAAAATTCTTTAGAGATATGTCTGCTTTATTCTATAGAGTCTATCTGTGGTCATTAGTTTCTATTTTTAAGTTAACGATCTTCAAAGTCTTCCAATGAGAATTTAGTTTGTTATTCCTTTTAGATTCTCACCAATAATTCACTAAGTGAACTTACTTAAGCATGTAACAAACTATCTCATATGAAATTTAAAGTATAATTGTTGGGAAGCTAAACTAGCAAACCATTACTGGAAAGTTGGAGTTTTACATGGTGCCTGATCTAACCTTGTACCACAACTAAGCGAAGCTTAGTAAACAATATTTGGTATTTATTCCTTTACAACATTGTGTTTGTATATATATATACACTTGATATATAAAGAGGATGTTGTGCCGAATACATACTTAATTTTTTATATCTGCCCTTGTTTATTACTACAGCACTATAGAGTGTAAGGTTCATGATAAAAAGAGACCGGCTAAAAATGTATCCATTTTCACAGGCTCACCATGTAACGAATGGACTTATTCTTTGGTTTCTCACTGAAACCCATCACTAACTTTACAAATATCTCCATGTTATAAAGAAACAAGTCACATCAAGCTATCTCATATTTATATTATTTTCAAAAAATAACCAGTCATTGCCTTAGGAACTTTTCAAGAAATTAATTGGACGAAAATTTTTGTCCACTTATTTGTACATTTCTAAAAAAATTCTTCATACATCTTCTTCAATATATATATTCTAAAATGAATAGGTCCACTAATGATTTCAAATTTAGTATATAGGTTTTTATTATTTCATAATATACAAAATGGTAAAAACTTAAATACCAAATTTGAAATCATTTGCAGACCTATTCATTTTAAAATATTTGCTTTTTTTCTCATTGGACCAACAACAACCTATATATATGGAGGTGTGAGTGTGTGTGTGTGTGTGTGTGTGTGTGTGTGTGTTTGTGTGCGTTTGTATATATATATATATGTATATATATATATATATATATATATATATATATATATATATATATATATATATATATATATATATATATATATATATATACGAGTTTCATTCAATAAATAAGTGGAATTTTTCTTTAAAGTAAAATAATTTTTTTTCCTGAATTTTTTTTCATAAATGAAATATTGCTTGAAATTAGTCTATAACAAAAATAATTTTAATCTGGCAAAAGTATTTCTTTTGAGGATATTCAAAATGGTGTTAAATTAAACAGAGTCCTCTGGAGTTGACCAGTGATCTGTCATTGAAGTTTTGGTGGCTGAGAAGTGTGAACTATGTGGAATTTACAGAAGAGAGTGTATAGAGAAGCATTAATAAAAAAAAGTGTTTATAAATTGGCAAAACATGGATTTGCTATTATGAATCTGAGTTGTAAAGGTAATCCATGTAGTGGAAATCCACTCAGTCTCTAGTAAAGAAAAAGTTCTGGGTGCATCCATTTGTAAAGAAGGTCATAACTTTTGTGGATTATTTAATGCCAAAGTTAGAAGAACAGCAGTTCTTAAACCAAGGGCTGGAAGGGTAAGGGATTTCATGCCTTTCTGAAGAGAAAGTGATTGTAATAACACCATTGGAATTTCAACTCGTTTACTTCAATGTTACTGTCCAGCATGTAATCAACTATGCCATGAAGACTCTCCTGAAAATAAAGTTCTGATTACAATCCAAAATTTTTAGAGGCATCAAATTTTAGCATTAAATAATCCAGAAGGAGTTGACATGCCATTAACTAAAGCAAATATTTTGAAACTTTCTGTATTAAAAAAAGATATAGAAGGTCTAAGTCAGAATTGTAAAATAATTGAGGGATTTTAAAATTATATAAAGTGAATATTTTTCTTATCTTTATTTTCTTTCTAAAATCAGTTGTGATACATACATCTTTTCTGAATCGGGTAGATACAAAGCCTAAAGTAATGAAATTCAAACCCAAGAATTTGTTTGCCAATATCTCTTACCAAAAATACAAAATGTAAGCTATTTTTTGTTCTTTTAAGTTTTTTGATGGTTTCTTAAAAATTTTTCTTGAACTACTATAAACAAATATTTTAAGTTCTTTACATTAAAAAAATCTTTGCGCAGAAGTGCCTCCCCTAGAAACAAACACTTTTCTTTTCAGATGATTTTTTTTTTCTTTTTTAGAAAAGTACTCATTTTCAGCACATTTTATTCATTGCTGATACTGTAGTGACCAGTCAAATTCCTACATTTTTATTCTTTCATCTGATTTGTTTAGTAGACAGTACAACTTACACAGTTAGTAGAGAAAATACTGGGGTAAAATTTCACCAATTTGCACATTTATGGCTAGTTTCATTATTTGACATGAGCTAAATATAAACACCCCAAACATTTTGACTCAAATGACAAAAATTTGTCAGGCTGACTCTGGATCCAGAATTTATCTCAAATGTCTGCCACATGTCCTTCCTTTCCAAAATAATGCTTGTCCTTTTCTTCTTAACCAAACTTCTTTGTTAGTAAGATGCACATATTACCCAATACAAATTCAAATACTAGACAAAACAGTCTGCATTTCACTTTGTGCTAATGCCCTTGAGAAAAGCATAAATCTATCAGTTCAGTAGGGTCGACTGAGTTCTTAAGCTTTAATCTAAGAGGAGGAAAACTGAATTCAAAGCAGTTGTCCTCTGCCAAAAAATTGACCTTGTGACACATCCTGCCTGTGACAGAGGGGTTGGGTAAATACAGATGAACTGCTTCAGATTTGGTTAGGTAACCAGTCTAGAAGAAAAGCTTTGAATACAAACTAGCTTTATTCTGTTTAACAAGTGACCTTGTGTCACATCTTGCATGTGACTGAAGGGTTGGGGAAATATTTATATTTTTTATATCAATGTATTTTTTGAAAAAAATTTAGATGGAGGAGTTATGACGTATCTTGGATATGATACTAAATTGCATCAAGTAGTGAGGATCTAGTTATGGAGCTCTGGGTAGTGTAGAGTACGCCTTCATTACCATTACTGCCAGTTCCACTCTGACCTGGAGGGGTAGTTCTTGTGGGCATCCCATCTATGGATCAAGTAAATATGTTTGAAAATTATTCGTATTAGATAGCAATACTTGATACCATATAAGTTGGCTGACTGTAATCAAGGGTGACCTGAAGGCTCCTTTTTCAATAGCTACTACACTGAGATTTAGGGGAGGGTGCTATTCCTTTCCCTGGATTGCTCCACTTGATTCGTACCTTATAATGTGGTGTGTTAAGGAGGGAGATCAACTACCACTTTTTGAGTCTTTGGTATGACTTGACTGTGGATTGAACCCTGGTCTCTCAGACCATTAGTGAACACTCTATGCACTATGCCCATGTTGTAAATTATTTGTATTAATAATAGTTATTTGAAACTAGAATTGTTCCCAAAGGATTATTATTATTATAATTAGTTACTTGAAACCATATAAAGTAAAAAGTAAAGTCCAGGGCAACCACAAAGCTCCCTTTTCAATAGCTACTATACTGAGGTGTACTATACTGAGGGTGCTACTTCTTTCCCTGGATTGCTCCTCCTTACCCTTGATATGTACCTTATAATGCTGAGTGTTAAGCAAAGAGGTATCAAGTACCATTTTTTCTTTAGTCTTTGGTATGACGCGACCTGGGATTGAACCCAGGTCTCCCAGACCATTGGCAAACACTCTACCCACTTGCAAATTATTGGGTTTTGATAAGAATACTTGTTACTTGATAACTGTGTGCAAACGAATAATTATTATCAAGTAGGAACTGTTTCTTTGAATAATATCATTGTGTACAAAATATTAGTATTAGAAATACTTGAGATTTGGTTTGGTTTTATAGCATATCAAACCTTGTTTGTTATTGAATTGCAAATCCTTTTTATAGATAGACATTCAATATATACGATTCGTAAAGATTTTGTTGCTAAGATTTCTAAATGAGCCTGAGCTTACTTTTTTTTTTTGCACACAATTAAATGGTTTCAAGTATTTCTATCTAATACGAATAATTCTATTCACTCTTAATCATTTGTTTGCACACAGTTAAATTTTTTTATGTATTGCGATTTAACGCTAACACTAACAATTCAATCAAACATCAGCCATTTCTTTACACACAGTTAAATGATTAAACAGGTCTATTTCTGACAATTCCACTTAACACAAGTCATTTGTTTGCTTTAAATGTCAAACAGTTCTATTTGATTTACTGATAGGGCCCTATCAGGTGCTACCACTCCTGGCCAGAGTGTACCCAGGAGTGATGGCAATGAAGGCGGACGCCACATTCCCCAAAGCTCCAGCATTACTGGAGCCTCACCATCAGATTGTTTAGTGTCATATCCAGGACACTCACTGGGGAATGTCTCATCCCTTTGCAGAAATGCTGTCGGTGTATTCTACAGCCCTAGCCAAATGGGCTAGAAATACTTGAAACCATACAATCATTATTATTAATTCTTGAAACTTATTTTTCTTCATCTTGATTTTGTGGTTGTCTTCTTTTAATTGCAACTCAACTGGGTTGTTAGTTTTATGATAATTAGGTGACAATGTACATTGGAAATAGTAATAAAGTATAAACTCTCAGGGAGAGTCAAACTTACTTCTTTTTTTGCCAATGGTTAAGTCTCATTTTCTTTACTAACTGCTTTTACCACTTGGCAAAGACAGAAATTCTAATCCAGTCATCCAAATTACACTTTAACATAACAATATTTAAAATTAGCCAAGAAGTTGATATGAGTTCAAATCTCACGGAGAGTTTATCTTTTATTGATGTTTCTGATAGGTGCAGTTGACTCACTCTTTCAAAGTTACATTCCTTTTATCAGTCACTTGACCGACTCTAGGAGGGGAATCCCTCAGGAATAGTAGTTAACATGATGTACTGCAACATTGTAGAGAGTGAGTCTGAACTCCAGTGGCTCTCTTATGTTCACTTTTGGACAGGTACTTTTCTGAAAGGCATGAACCCAGCAATTAGTTGAATAGTACAACTGCTATTCTTCTATAATGATAACGGCCAAAAGTAAATGCGTTTTTAAAAATCACAAATGGCACTAAAAATGAAGATGAATGTACAATATAATCTTTGCTTTTAGTTGATCTGGCATATATATATATATATATATATATATATATATATATATATATAATTCTTTTAAATACCCTGTCGGGTGACAAAAACTGTTTGGTAGCGCCAGGAGTGGCAATACCGCCTTGAGCTACCAAAACTGTGTTATCACCCCTGGTTGGTGGCTGCTTAGGACAGGGTATTGCACATGCTTTCACATGTTGAATGATGAAAAAAAAAAATTTGGCATTAAATAACCCACAAAGATTCATATGTCATTGAACAAGTAAACCAAACAAAACCTCATTCACTGACTACTACTGCTCATACTATTCACCCTACAACTAATTACTGCTATAGTCAATTCCTTTATACAGAGAGCATCTATATTTTTACAATACTGATGGCTAAATAAAAAATGATATAAAAATGTATACACCTATATCAAAAACGAATTTAAATCAAGATGTAGGTACAGCAGACCAACTTAAACAATAAGGTGATGATATGTCAACTTTATTTAGAAGAGCCAATATCAATTATCCTCCATATTCACTAAATCTAAGTCTGTGAGACTTTTATTTATTTCTTGAACTGAAAATACATCTCAAGGGTAAGAGAAATATGACATTGCAGCTTTATACTAAATCAAAAGCAGAGTTTCGGGTGCTTTTAACACTAGAAAGCTCACCAGAATAAGTGTGTTGATCACCAAAGGGGGAAAAAAAATTTGAGGTAATCATTATTTCATTTTTTTAAAAATTTACTCAGAAAACCTCAGAAAGGTATACATGAACCAATCACAAAATTTATAAGTAAACAATGAGACACCAAACTAGGGCAGTTTATGTGAGAAGAACTCGACTCAGTACTAAGAAAAATTAAAAACAGAAAAGCAGCTGGGCTTGATGAAATACCCACTGAAGTATAGAAGACCAGGGAATTTGATGACATACTGCTCCAACACTGTAATGATGTATATAACCAAAACATAATAGACAGATGGACAAAGGGATGCATCCTCCTCTTCCCTAAGAAGGGTGACCTTGGAATAGCCAACAACTACCGAGGTATAACCCTTACATCTATAGTGACCAAGATCTACAATGCTCTACTACACATCCATACAGAACCCAAAATTGAAATGATACTTAGGAAGAACCAAAATGGCTTTCGGAGAAATTGATCCACGATATAAAAAATTCTGACCATCTGTCAAATTCTAAAAGGTGTATGTGCAAAAAGCCTAGAGGCTACAATATCATTTGTCGATTTCTCCAAGACCTTTGACTCCATACACAAAGGGAAGCTGGAGCAAATACTACTTGACTACGGCCTACCTAAAGAAACCATTGCAATCATCAGGATACTATTTAAAAACATGAAAGTAAAAGTCTGCACCCTGGATAGAGATGCAAACTTCTTCAACATTGTAGCAGATTTGCAGCAAGGAGAGACATTAGCCCCATACCTGTTTATCATCTGCCTAGACTACGTGCTTCGAACGTCTATTGATAAAATTACACGGATTATGCTGATGACTTAGCACTTCTGGCAAATACACCCACCCAAGCTGAAACCCTGCCACATAGTCTGGAATGAGCAGCAGCTGGCATTGGCCTCCATGTCAATGCAGATAAGATGGAATACTCGCCTCTTTGATTAAAGCACATCTTTAATCAAAGAGGCAACACTAAATGGTAGTTCCCTGAAACTAGTGGACAAGTTCACCTACCTCGGAAGCAGTGTCTCATCATCTGAGACAGACATCAACATGTGACTAGCAAAGGCATGGACGTATCAATAGGCTATTGGTCATATAGAAGTCAGACCTGACTGATAAAATAAAATTCAGTTTTTTCCAAGCAGTAGTCATGTTGATACTGCTATATGGATGCAATACATGGATGCTAACTAAATGTATGGAGAAAAAGGTTGACAACAACTAGACAAGAATGCTGCGAGCAATATTGAACAAGTCCTGGAGGAAGCATTTGACAAAGCAACAGCTGTACAGCCACTTACCCCCATCTTAAAAACTATCCAAGTTAGACAAACCAGACATGTGGGACACTACTGGAAAAGTAAGGACAAACTCATAAGTGATATACTCCTATGGACCCCTTTATATGGACAAGCAAAGGTAGGATGACCAGCTAGAACCTATATACAACAGCTCTGAGCTGATACAGAATTTAGCCTGTCAGGATCAATGGACGATAGAGATGGGTGGTGAGAGAGGGTCAGGGAGATCCGTGCTGGTAGCATGACATGATGATGATGATGAATATTTCATTTATTTATTTATTTTTATCTGGGTAAATATAGCTTCAGTCTCAATTCTTTTTTCACAGATTTTGTAGTTTTAAATTATCTGGTTAGACCCATCTTTTTTTTTCTTTTGTTTTATATATAAATATATGTTTTTACTGGAAAAACTGTTCCTTTTGAAAACTATTTGGAATAATGATCATGAAAACCATTTTGGTTAAATAAAAGTCTTGTTGGCAGCAAGACAACAAATGTCCGGATTAACACTGTTCTATATAGCAACATCCTTGAAGGGATGTTTTCAATATTCTGTGCTCTGAACTGGAAGAGGTGTCTAGGTTTGGTGTGAAACCAACTTTTAGTGGGGTGAACAAATACCAGAATCAAGTTTCAAATGGTTTATATTTTTTCCTGTTGTTTTTTTTTTTTGCTTTTGCTTTTCTCTTTGCTTTTTTTGAATACATAAGTATATGCATAACTTGGCCTTTAAAGAAAAAAAAAAATCACCCATGTAAATGACTGTTTTTTGTTTGTAAATTCCTAATTTTTGCAAAGCTGATTTGTCACAGATGTGAAGTGATCTTTAGCATTATTACTGTGAATCAACTGGCTATTCTGTCTTTTTTTCTCCTGAAAATAAAACAACAGGTAAGAGACTGACTAAAACCTGGCTTATAAGTTTCAACATCTGTCAGATAGAAGGTTTATTACAGATTTTAAAAGATAATATAAAATAAAGATTTCCTGAGAGTTATTGAAGGAGTTTGAAGATTCCATATCAAGTGATGTGTTGGTGTGTTATATTAACTCAGATTAAAAAAGAAAATTGAAATTCTTACATCTAATTTAAAATTCTGGCATCTAGTTCTTTTGAAATATGTTTTCTATAGTAAGTAACATTGGCGATTGTAGTTGAGGGTAACCAGAAGGCTCCCTTTTCAATAGCTACTACACTGAGCTATAGGAGAGGGCACTACTCCTTTCCCTGGATTGCTCCACTTTACCCTTGATATGTACCTTATGTTGCTGAGTGTTAAGCAAGGAGGTATCAAGTACCATTTTTAAAGTATGACGGAACCTGGGATAGAATCCAGATCTCCTGGACCATTGGTGAACACTCTACCCACTAGACCAATGAGAGTGGTGCAAAAATAATAGGGAAGTAAAGATTTTATCCCCTCTGTGTGTGTGTGTGTGTGTGTGTGTGTATATATATATATATATATGAGGGTCATTCAAGAATTTTAAGCCTCACCCAGATTTTAGATTTGTTGCTTCTCTCTCTTACATGCGCTTCACCTGTATAAAAATTTAGACAGACATCTGAATTAGCTTTTCTATCTTTATCAGAAGTGTTAGAGTGTTACCACAACAAAAATGTCCTGGTATACCTTTTTTTTTGTATGAGGCTTAGAACTTCTGGAATGACCCTCAATGATATATATTTATATGTGTGTGTGTGTGTGTGTGTGTAGTTAGGCAGCAGTCATTCATTTAAGCATGTTTCATTAAATAGTAAAGACACATTTTATCTGTATAATTTATTTAAGATCCTTTCAAGTTGCCTGATAAGTGTCTTGGTTTCAGGTTGGAATTGGTGGATGAATTTACCAAAATTGTCCCGGGCACATTTGGACCCTTCATAGGCCACCATCAGGGGTGCTTGCATATGTAAAGAATATTGTTTTTTAAAATGAGTTTTGAAAGTTTTTTTATAACATAACAAAAATATGCAAACGCAGAGTAGGATAAAACTGAGTCACTGATGAATTTAAAAAGCAGAATGCTAACAATGGGAATAGAATACCATCGAGGAATTCGGAATATTGAAAAAAAAAAATTCTAAAGGCATTTCAAAGCATTGTTGCTATTTTCAATAAGGTCCAAAAGTGCTCGAGACAATTTAGGTAAATTCATCCACCAATTCCAACCTGAAACCAAGACACTTATCAGGAAACTCAAAAGGATCTTAATTAAATTATACAGACAAAATTTGTCTTTACTATTTAATATATATATATATATATATTTATATATATATATATATATATATATATATATATATATATATATATATATATAAAGTTGGCGACTGTAGTCGAGGGTAACCCGAAGGCTTCCTTTTCAATAGCTACAACACTGAGGTGTAAGGGAGGCTGCTACTCCTTTCCCTGGATTGCTCCACTTTACCCTTGATATGTACCTTATAATGCTGAGTGTTAAGCAAGGAGGTATCAAGTATCATTCTTTTAAGTCTTTGATATGACTTGACCTGGGATTGAGCCCCGGTCTACCAGACCATTGGCACACACTATAAGCACATATAAATTGGAGTAAGTCTTTACCTCCCTTTTATTTACTTTTATATATATCTATTCAAAGATTACTCACTCTTGCCAAAAGAATACGTTTAGGTAAGAGAAGAAAAACTAAGCCTGCAGTGTACATATAGAATTGTTCATGAATATATATATATGTATATATATATACACACACACAAGAGTTGTTCAAAAAACCTCACCCAGAAAGAAAAGCCATAGCAAAACATTTTTTAACAAAGAGCTTGGGGATGAGCAAGCTATCTGCAAATTTGGTCTCAAGAAAGATGATGCCAAAGTACATGCTGAAAAGGGTTGATAAATTTAGGGAATTGAAAACCCTTATATATATATATATATATATATATATATATATATATATATATATATATATAAAACATGCACTTAGTCTGATGATCACACTGATGAGAAAATGACAGTTGCAAAGTGCTGTTGAATCTGTCCATACTAACCTAATTTATATATACATATAAACACATATATTTACATATTATCTCTAGTCTTATATGGCCTAGTTGGCTGGGGCAGTAGAATACACTGACTGCATCTCTGCAGAAGAGTAAAACTCCCCCAATGAGTGTCATGGATATGACACTGAACAATCTGATGCTGAAGCTTCGGTAATGATGGAGCTTTGGGGAAAGTGGAGTACCCTTCATTGTCATTGCACCCCGGTCCACTCTAGTCTGGAGAGGTAGCACCTGATAGGGTCTTATCTATGAGTCAAATAGAACTGTTTGACATTTAAACTGTGTACTTATGCTAAACCAAATTGTTTGAAATAAAACTGTGTGATCATTTAACAGTGTGTGTAAACAAATGACTGATGTTTAATTGAGTTGTTGGAGATGCAGAGCAATACATGAAAGTATGTGCAAACAAATGATTAATAGTAAATAGAATTATTCGTATTAGATAGAAATAACTGCAAGAAAAAATGAGCTCAGGCTCTTTTAAAAATGTTATCTGCAAAATATGTTTAGAAATCATATATTTAATACATATGTATAAAAAAGATTTGGTAGTAAATAACCTACAATGGTTGAAATGCCATAAAACCAAACCAAACCAAACCAAACCAAATCAAATCATATATATTCAATATATATGTAAGTAAGTAAAGTTGGCGACCTTAGTTGAGGGTGACCTGAAGGTTCCCTTTTCAATAGCTATTACACCAAGGTGTAGGGGAGGGTGCCACTCCATTCCCTGGATTGCTTCACTTTACCTTTGATCCTTACCTTATGGTGCTGTGTGTTAAGCAAGGCAGAATCAAGTACCATTTTCTGGGTCTTTGGTATGACTCGACCTGGGATTGAACCTGTCTCCCAGACAATTGGCAAACACTCTACTCCTTAGGCCAATTGGCATTAATTAACCTACAATAGTTGATATACCATCAAACAAAACAAAACGAACTATTGTCTTATTGTGTTCTGTTCAGTCCATATTTTTAGATATAGAAAACTGCTCTGCCATAATTCATATGTTTGGAAATATATTTTTGCTTAAAAAATACAGGATGAAGCCAAATGGTTATTGTCTTATGAAATGGAGTCATTGTTCTGAGTTCATATACTTGATGTGGCTGTTTACATTTCCCTTTCCTGCTAATGTTCTTGGAAAGGGCATTAGTTCATTTCTTCTTCCTCCAGTTATGAGTAAATGGTTGGACAGACTGGGTTCTTTAGCCTTGGTAAACTAGTTTAAGTGAAGTAAAATCAACTCTTCTTTAAAAAAGTGACCCTATGTTGCATCCTACCCATGGTTGAGGGGTAGGATAAATATGTATATTTTTGCCTAAAAGGTACATCTTTATCCTTATTTACAATCCTGAATTTTTTTATCCCTCCACCCCACCAAAAAAAAAAAAAAACAGATCCACTTTTAAACAGGATTTAAGAGAAATTACAGGCTTTTTTTTAAACACTGGAATCTTAACTTTGACATTAAATAAATTCTGTAAAGTAATTCCAATACATGAAACATTCTTTTTAAAGTGAAAGAAAAAAAAACAGAAAATGTTTACAGTGTTCATTATATCAGTAAGTAAGTAGTGAGGAGGGTCACCCAAAGGCTCTCTTTTCAATAGCTACTACACCAAGGTGTTGGGGAGGGCACTACTCCTTTCCATGGATTGCTCCACTTACCCTTGATCTGTACCTTATAATGCTGAGTGTTAAACAAGGAGACATCAAGTACTATTCGTTTTAGTTTTTGCTATGACTCAACCTGGGATTGAACCCCAGTCTCCTGGACCATTGGCAAAATCTCTAACCATTATGCTTTTACTTATTTTTGGCATAGAAACATAACTCTGAAATCTGACTCCTGTCACTCATTAAAGACCTTATCTCTTGAGTGGCCAACCTTTCACATTCCATTTCAATCTTATCTACTGAGAGAAAGAAAAAAGAAAAAGAAAAACAATGGCGGAAATAGTTTATTTACTTTCATTGTTTTTAGGTTTTTGTGTACTGGTTAATGAAAACAAAAACATCTTCCCAAACCAGTCTCATTTAATGTACAAAAAAATTTTGTATTTGAGATGAAAAAGTATCAAAGCAAACTTGACCTATTCAAAATTTGTCATTCATTAAGCTTAGACCAGTTTGGCTCTAGGCCAGAAGTATGCGGAACTTTATGAAAATCAAACCCATAAACAATGGTCTGCTAGCATAGCTCATTAACCATTACACCATGTGAGGTGTCTGAATAATGTACTAAGGTTAGCTTATTTTGACACAAGGTTTGATATTTGGTTTGGTTTAGTTTGGTTTTATGGTGTATCAACCATTGTTGGTTATGTAATGCCATATCCTTTTTATACATATGTATTAAGTATATGATACTTAAACATATTTTGTTGATTACATTTTTAAATGAGCTTAAACTCATTTTTTTGCACAAAGTTAAATAGTTTCAAGTATTGTTAAATAACAGTCACAATTTATCATCAGTCATTTGTTTGCACACAGTTTGTTGTTGATTTCATTTTTAAATGAGTTAGAATCAATTTGTTTGGACACAAGTATTGCTATTGCTACCACAGAGTTAAATTGTTTCAATTATTCCTATCTAACGCTAATAATTTTATTCAATATAAATGATTTTCTTGCAGAAAGTCAAATGGTTCCAAGTATTGCTATGTTATATGGATAATCCAATTTAGATTCAAAGTTAAAGATTTCCAAGTATTGCTATCAAACAGTAATTATTCTATTCAACATTATTCAATTGTTAGCTTCCAGTTAAAATTGTTCCAAGTATTGCTATGTATCATGAACAATTAAATCAAACATCAGCCATTTGTTTACACACAGTTAAATGATCAAACAGTTCCATTTCTAATAATTCAATTCAGCATAAGTCATTTGTTTGCATACAGTTTCAATGTCAAACAGTTCTATTTGACATGGGACCCTAATTGGTGCCACCACTCTGGATCAGAGTGGACCTGGGAGCAATGACGATGAAGGTGTACTTCACATCTCACACAGCTCCAGGACTGGAGCCTCACCATCAGATTGTTCAGTGTCATTTTCAGGACACTCTTGAGCGGGGCATACCCCTCTGCAGAGATGCAGCCAGTGTGTTCTACAGTCCCAACCAACTGGGCTGGTTAGAAGTAGGGGACACTCAGGGGTGATTAAACTCACTTAAAATGGTCTGCTTGTCTTGCTCATTAACCATTACACCATGTGAGGTGCTTGAATGATTTACTAAGCTTAGCATACTATTACACAAGACTGTAATTATGGAGTATCCAGTGGTAATTAAACTCACAAACAATAGTCAGACAACCTAGCTCTTTTACAATTACACCATGCAAGGTGTCATGAGGAATTGGTTAGTTAGAATAAACCAAGGAGACAAGAGGTCATAAATGATAGTAGTAGCAAATATCTAAAATCAAGGACTGTTGACTGAGATCACTAAATCCTTCTTTAGATTGGATGGATATGTACAAAAATAAAATAGTTCTTAGCTGATGAGGTGCTGAACTCTGAACCAGCAATTCTTACGGTTCTGATCTGTCTCTTCACTTATATACAATATGGTTTTTGGACTAACTCATCTAGGGATTGAACTTGCAACTTTCCAATAATCAGATTCTTTTTATCAAAGTAATTGGCCATATCTTGCAGAAAATTTTGGCAACTTTTATTTTAGCTTGAAATCTTAACCTACTTTACTAGCTTTCTTTCTAAAGGTTATCAAATGTGGAAATTACCCAAGAAAGAAGGGAAAGTTCAGAGGTGAAAATGTTATATTACAAAAAAAGCAATTAGGCATAAAATGGCAGCATTTTTTTCTCACTGGTCTGGCTTATGTACAGATACCACAATTTAGTACATTGTGAAATTCACACAGTCAATTGTGTCAATTCTGAGACATGAGTCTGCCAAATTAGACATTTAGCTTGTGTGTTTAACTTGCACAAGCTAAACAGATTACAGTGCAAGATGATCAAAATCTATAAACTGTATGTTAGATCAGAAATTGATTTATGTTCGTGTATTGGATATGAATAAAGAAATACAATGAGCTCTTTAGCAACTTAGCACAGAAGACCAAAAAAAAAAAAAAGTTGGCGACTATAGTCAAGGGTGACCCAAAGGCTCATTTTTCCATAGCTACTTAACCGTGGTGTAGGGGAGGGCACTGCTCCATTCCCTTGATTGTTCCACATTACCCTTGATCCTTACCTTATAATGCTGATTGTTAAGCAAGGAGGTATCAAGTACCATTTTTTGAGTCTTTGGTATGACCTGACCTGGGATTGAACCGCGGTCTCCCAGGCCATTGGTAACCAGTTCATTTGAACAGGTGTCACCACAACAGCTATTCTATGTACCTTATCTTTATTCCCTATGACAACACAAACATAAATTTTGTTCCTGGATTGTATGTGTTATTTTTTTAATTGTTTATGTTGAAAAGTAGAGAAAATGGTCCTTGTTTACTTCAAACGTTGCTTTTGTGCCCTTGATAATAAAAGTTTGATACTAACATATTTGAATTCAATTTAGAAAAAAAATTTAACCTACTAATTTCAAGTATACTTATTTTTGGATGAAATATCTTAAACAAAGATATCTACTGTTTTCGTCTTCAAAAAACTACCATTATATTATTCATGATTTGAAGGATCATGTTAAATTTAATGGTTTTCTGTGTAAAGGTTGCAGGGAGACATTTGACACCCACAAAACCTTTTCTCAACAGCAAAGAGATTAAAAAGAAAATATCACAGTTTGGAAAGAGAAGGCTAAAGAATTACACATTTTTTTGTTTCATTTAAAAACAAAAATAAATAAAATACAATTTAGAAGATACGACAACACATATGTAAATGCCCTGATGAAAGTTTAATATAAAAATTTAACCTAACCTCTGTAAAAATCCACAAATTTGGATTTAAATAAGATCTGAATGAAAATTTATGTGCATCTATACTAAAGTACCGGACATTCGCATAATGGTTAGAGTGTTTGCCAATGGCCTGGGAGACTTAGGTTCAATCCCAGGTTAAGTCATACCAAAGATTTTAAAAATGGTACTTGATGCTACCTTGCTTAACACTCAGCATTATAAGGTAAGGGTAAAGTGGAGCAATCTAGGGAAAGGAGTAGTGCCCTTCCCTACACCTCAGTGTAGTAGCTATCGAAAAGGGAGCTTTTGGGTCACCAACTTTACTTTTTACTTTATACTAATGTTGTATGAAAATGAACAAAAATCTTTAAAAGTAGGTAGATGTTTGAGATTTGTGATTTTAATGTAAATCCCTATTACATATCAGCCCCCAAATATAGTCTTCTTTCAAGTTTTCATGATATACTCCTTAGCAAAGTTTAGAGAGAAAAATAGATCTTTTACATTTATTATGGGCCTAAGTTAACACGTTATACCTGGGAATAAGAAAGTAGTAAAAAATTTGCTACTTAATTTTCAAAAGCTTTCTTCTATTTTTGTTATTTCTTCATTATGTTGTTGAGTCAGTAAAATGGTAATTTCTGTGTATGGAGTGAGTGAGGGAGAGGCTCTATATAATTGGATGTACTAATTATGTGATGAGCCCAGAAGTCTTGGTGCAAAATCCAAAATCCAGTCTGTCTGATTTCACCAGATGTTCTGTGAAGCTGGGACATTAAAAGCTCACAGAAGGACAACCCTAAGATACCAGATATCTTCTTCAGCACGCTGGTATATCCCTTAAACTCAACTTTATACACAGGGAGGACTGTATATTGTTATTAATAGTTTCATGTGTTGATTAATAAATTGTTTGAATTAAACAAAGTATTAATTCATTTATTTGTTGCTGTTTGCCTTAGAATAAACTCTATACAAACACAATAATGTTATTTTGATGTTTTGTATGCATGGTTTATATCAATGAATTTCATCTGTTACATTTAAGTTTATTTATGTTTTTCTTTAATTATATGTTGTTGTTATCTTAGCTTTATATTATTTACTGAGCCTTGCTTAGTCTGGCACACCAGCTAGTTTGGATACACTTCCAACTGAACTTTAAGTAGTCATTCATATTAGTAATTAGCAGGCCTATTACTACTTACATTTGTTGATCTGGCGGGAATCATTGCTTTCAGGGTCATTTGACCATATACATTGTGTTAAGTTTATAAGTCATCATTTACTAAACACCTTCATTCAAGGCACCATTTTCCAATTGGACACTCACCCATATTCAGATACGACTAACCAAGAATATAATGACTGTTACACAGACCCCACCCCCCAACAGGCGGGGGTGAGAAAGAAAATTTTTACTCAATACCCATATGGGACTTCCCTATCATTGATAACTCTTAAAGGATCATCCCATATGATGATTTTTACTTACCTAAAGGAAAAAAGTTGTGCTACTGTTGTAACCTAATGTTGTATAGTCATTTACACATCACAACGACACAACACCAAAGACAGATGCATGAAGGAAGACGCAGGAATGAAGGACGCAGGTACAACTAAGATGCAGGAAGGAAGACACAAGAAGGCTTCTTTAACAAAATATATACCTCTCACTTTATTTGTAAGGTTTGCGTTTGAGAGGATGCTGGAGATCAAACATAAACTTCATATTTTGACCCCACTGTTATGACCGTCACGTTGTGTCTTGTTCTCCTGATGTTGGGGTCCACTCCATCGGGGCTTCCGAGGACCCCTCGGTCGGGTGTGGCCTTCCCTACCACATCTGGTCTCTAGCTGTCTGGAAGTCTGCTGGCAACTGCTTCGGGGGGTTTCCGAGTGCCCCCTCGGTCGGGTGTGGCTTTCACTACCACATCTGGTCTGTCTGGATCTCTCCCGGCAACTGCTCTGGGACCCAAACTCCACTGAGTTAAATAATAACTCAACGCCCACACAATCGCCTACTGGATCTTTGAATCGGATGTTCAATCGTCATCAAGCGGAAATAACTGTCATGCAGTTCAGAGGTCACTCTCTTCCGTTGCATGACTAATGGCAGAATGGGACCTTTACCTTTTCCCATATCCTAAGCCTTAATCCGCCCACGCGATCTCTTTCGATTACTGGCCGTTGAAATGTGTCACTTCCTTCTGGTGTATTACCTTGGAATAGCATTTTTAGGCCGGGGCGAAGGGTCAAAATACAACACTAAGAGAAACTTACTGAATGAGAAATAACCAAAATGGAGATTGAAAATGAAATGGAAATCTTTAGAATATTAACAAAATACAATACTTGCTAATGGCATGAAGAAGGTACTCACTGCTAGTGGTGACAATTAAGTCAGCATAAATCACCTCCTCACAATAGTGTCGAACGTTTTTATTAGGAATGGAATATACTCATTACTGTTCACTACAACTACTTTGATTGATTTTTGTGTCATTTGTAATTTGTATGCATACAGGCATTCAATTCTGTAATATTACCAGAACTTAGGAAAATACATAAGTTGTTGTGTACATAAAGACTCCAATGTAACAGATAGAAATCTTGAGTCAACAATTATTGAGAGGGAACCAGAATAAGAGTGACATTTGGTTGGAGCATGTAGAATGAGTCTTTGTGAGAGAAAGGGATGAAATCAACATTGTCATCAATGCAAGCAGACTTCATCATGGAGAAGAAAATTGAGTTCCATTTACCTTTATTTGTCAAAATTTCTGAGGTGAAGTTTGATAATTTTTATCAATTAGAATATTCAGATTATTGTCTTCATCTTCATTCTTAATCTCAAAATGTTTTGGTTGATATGTCCTTCGGCCTTCTTCAGGTGTTTCATGTGAAACTCAGGAGCCTACACAGAACCTTAAACTGAACCCTTTATTTAATCCAAGGTTCTAATCCTGTTAACCCCGACCAGGTTCAAGTAATGCTATAGTAAGTATTCTTTGTTATTCTTACCTACTGTTGGGATTGAACTTGTAACCTCCAGATGATTTCACTCAAAAGCACTTTTCAACCAAATGCTTTATCCTCAGTGCCATGTGTCCTGCTAAAGAAGACTAAAAGTCATATTGGCCAAAATGTTGTGATCATAACAATAAAGATGAAAACAATAGTCTGAATATTCTAAGGGATAAAAATCATTTGCCTTTAGAAGATTTAGAAACAAGTCTCTCAGAATTGTTCAGTACAAAGTTGCAAGTCTTTTGTCATTGATCATATTTCATATGTGAAAAGCTGAGTAGTCATATAAAAATTAAAGAATATTCAATTGGAAAACATCCAAACATTTCATGTTTCAATGTCCAACATCTGTTAGCATTCAATATGGGAAATAATTCAAAGAACCAACATATTTCTTCATGTAGAAACTGGTCTGAAAACATCTATGTATCTGAGGTTAAAATACATATCAGGTGGTGACTTTTACCAAGCTGAAGCAAAAGGGTGCACTGTTTCATGTGTCTTTCATGTAAATGGCCATAAGTATCTGATTTGTGTGCATTTACAAATTGAAGTCCTTAATATTACAATTGCTTTTAAATAGAAGTTATTGTGTACATAAAAGACTAATCCAAAGTGACTGAGAATCATTTGTGAATGACAATTGAGAGAACCAGAAAAGTAGTGACTCTTCCTTGGAGCACATACACCAGAACTTTGAGAGCAAAAAGGGAAAATACTTCCCCCTGACTTTGTTGAAGAGAGGAAATGAAAGCAGCTCTGGAAGTGCTGTTTCAACAAAACTCACAAGGATGTGAGTTGCACTCAAAGAAGTAATATGTCTAATTTTCTTCAACCATATTAACACACATACCAGTGTACCCTCTGCAACAATTTGTTAGAGTATAGGTTTTGGTTTGGTTTGGTTTTAAGGCACATAAACCGTTGTAGGTTACTTAATCCCAAATCCATTTTTATACATATAAAAAGTTCTATTTCAAACAATTCAGTTTTTTATTAGTATAGTTTTTTGTCTATATACAGTTTCAATGTCAAAAACAGTTCTGTTTCAAACAATTTAGTTTAGTGTAATTACACACTTTAGTTCTATTTAATGCATATATAGGATGTGCTACCACACCAGGCTAGAATGGACCTGAGAGTGATGGCAATGAAAGAGTACTCTGCATTCCTCAGTATCACTGAAACCACATCATCAGATTCTTTGGTGTCATATCCAGGACACAGGTTGTGGGGCAGGGTCTTACCCTTCTGCAGAGAAGAAGTTGATGTATTCTACAGCTCCTGCTGACTGTGTTTTTGGAACCTGTATTTACTGACCTGTTAAAGATAAGTAAACTCATTATTTTATTCTTAGTTACAGTATTCCAATTCTGTAGAGTTTGGTAATAATAAAATCTTGGTATCAGTGGTTAAGAACATTAACTTTTAAAAAAATAGTTTGGTGTGTACTTATCCATGGTAAATATTGTAATATATATTAACATCTATTTTGATTATATAATGTTTCATAAGACATAATAAAATTGTAAGGAGTATACTCATTGGTAATACTGTAATACTTTATAATATCCATTTTGATTGTATAATATTCCATTAGAAATAATAAAATCTTAATCTCTTTTCTTAAAAAGAAAATTAACTTTTTTCACAGCAAATAATTTGGTGTGTATCTATTTATGGGCAATTCTCAAATAATTAATTGTAATACGAGGTGCATACGATAAGTTTCCAGACTTTTTTTGTATAGGCATTTAAAATTGTTGTAGATTCTTAAAAATTCAGTATGTTATTGCTATACATCTTATAAGATGACTGACCAATCTTTATGATTTTAGGTTCAAATGAACAGCTACAGCAGCAATTAGAATACACCTTACTAAAGCCTGATTGTCATAGCTGGTGAATTTCAAAAATGCAATCTGACACTTTAGAAGAACAATATGCAATAAAATTCTGTTTTAAACTTGGAAAAAAAAGCCACAGAAACGTATGGAATGCTTCAGACTGCTTTTCGAACATCTTGCATGAATCGAGCATCAGTTTTTGAGTGGCATAAGAGATTCAAGGAAGGCAGGGAGTAAGTGAGGGATGATGAGAGGTATGGGAAGAGTAAGGAAGTCAATACACCAGAGTTGATTGGCCAAACGGTTAGGGTTAGGGTTACTATGTTGAGGTTTTAAGGGAGTTCAGGAAGAGATCCCGTTGGAAGAGGCCAACACTCTTCAAATTGGTTCAGTGGCATTTCCACTAGGACAATGCGCCAGTCCACAACTCCATCCTTGTCACAGACTATTTGATGAAGATGGGCATCAAGACAGTTCCTCATCCTCCCTATAGTCCAGACATTGTTCCCTGTGACTTTTGGTTATTCCCTAAGCTCAGAGGCTGTCGTTATGAGATAATTGAGGAGATAAAAGAGGCTGTGATGAAGGTCATTGACACACCCACACAAGAGGACTTCCATGGGGCCTTCCAGAAGTTGTTGGAACAGTACAAGTGCATTGCTGCTGGAGGAGATTACTTTGAAGGGGATTTGAATTTCATGTGTGTACTATCAATAAAAGTGCCAATATGAAAAAGTCTGGAAACTTATCGTATGCACCTCGTATACTAGCTTAGCTGGCGACGATAAACTTAGCAGATTCAATGCAGTCACAAGATAAATTGATATTTCTGAATAGGACTTGAAAAGACAATATAAGGTCTGTAATTTTGGACTGAAGGCAGAGATTCGCTTGCGAGATCTGCTGGTCACTCAAGCGAGGACGGGAGAGACCTGCTGGTCACTCAAGCATACTTGTCAGCTCCCTGTGTGTGTTGTCTCCAATTGTCGCACTACTTCACAAAAAGGGTCCCCAACACAGAAGAAAGATATGTGCGAACTCTCTCTGACTATATTCCTACTTCACACAAATGTTGACGTCAAAGAATAAAAATATAAATTATATGTTTATATATCAATGAGTTTTTCGTTCTTTGTCCAGTGGTGCAATATACGATGTAATAACATTGATTTTGATAATATAACATTCCATTAGATATTATAAAATCCTTGTATTTTTTTGTTAAAAAGAAAATAAACTTTTTCTCAAAATATTAGGGTTGTACTTATTACTGTATTATCAGAATTAGGTGAGTTGATTGTGTTCTATGGCATATCAACTATTCTAAATTATCCATTGCCAAACCCTGCTTATACATACATACATACATACATACATACATTTGTAAATGAATAGATTGTAGGTAATATAATTTTTAAATGAGCAAAAGCTCTTTTGTTTGCACACAGTTAAATGGTCTCAAGTATTGCTATTTATATGGGAGTAATGCTTAATCTCCAGGATTGGAGCCTCACCATCAGATGCTGTTTAGTGTCCTATCCAGGACACCAGTGGGATGGTAGTCTCACTTCTCTGCAGAGGTGCAAGTGATGTATTCTACTGCCCTGCAGGCTAACTGGGCTACAGAATTAGGTGTAGATATGCTGATTCCATGTGATAAAAACTAAAGAGATTGGGAATATTAAACAAACTAATAACTAACTCTAAAATAACAAAATTAATTACCTTAATGACTATCCAATGTCAATTCTTATTAAAAGATTTATCCAGTCAAAGCTTTGCTTGGATTTCAAACTTCAGTCATATAAAATACCAAAAATGAAGAAAAACTCATAAAATAAAGAAACAAATGCAAATAATGCCATTCATAATTTGAGTCTAAAATAACTGGGCAAGCAAGAATTTCCTTGATTTCAAAATTGTACAAAGAAATGCTGATGATAATGACCCTGGCATCTGTCTATATAATTAGATAAGTTCTCAAAAGCTAAAACCAAAACTGTCTTTGTTCTATGCCAAAGACTAAGCAGCAAATATAAAGTCTTAAATAGCACAAAGTTGTCATATCATCGCAGAAAAAACATCGCTTAGATAAAAAAAAAGAAAAAGAAAAATTTGTTATAAGGTTTTCATCTAGGCATGCATTTTTTTCTGGATTAAAAAATAGAAAAGTTATTTGAAAAGACTTGCTTTTTCAAGTCATTATACAGGATTTGTTTTTCCTCAAAAATAGATAAATTACTTACACCAACATCAAAATTCTGAATTTATAAGAGAAGAATCTGCATTCACCTTTCATAGAAAATGATAAGAGTTATTGTAATGAATATTTATACAAATATAATCAAATCTATATTCAAGGAGTTCTCATGGTCAAATGGTTAAAGTGCTGGGCTGTGGCCTCGAAGTAAGTATGCTTAAGCTTCAGTCATATTCACTTTTGCAGTAATACCTTTGGGAAAGGCATGAACCCCCTTATTCCCCCAACTATGAGTTTAATAGTATCACTGCTGTTTTACCAGGATGGCTTTGGCATTAAATGACCCAGGAGGGTTGACATGCCATTAAACAAAGAAACCAAACCTCAATCTACATTAATGTTACACTTTAAGTCAAATCTTGTCATAATTCATGAACTTCTTTGGACCAGACATTGGCATGATGATTAGAGTGTTCGCCAGTGGCCTGGAAGACCTGGGTTCAATCCCAGGTCAAATTATACCAAAGACTCAAAAAATGGTACTAGATGCCTACTTGCTTAACACTCAGCATTATAAGGTACAGATCAAGGGTAAAGTGGAGCAATCCAGGGAAAGGAGTAGCACCCTCCCCTACACCTTGGGGTAGTAGCTATCAAAAAGGGAGCCTTTGGGTCACCCTCAACTAAGGTCGCCAACATAACTTACTGATAATATTCAAGATTTCACTTGGCCAATTCTCATTCTTGCAGTTCTGGAAGCATCTTCTATTAATTTCCACACTCACCTCAATGGCCAGGAATGGATAGCAGTAAGAATATATCCTATTGGGACCAAGCCACTTCATCTCACACACATGATTAACTGCCACAACTATCCTAGAATAAACATTTAATAACTTTGTTGTAAGATCTCATTCCCCTCAAAAAAGAAAGAAGTTTATTGAATATTCCTGTATATGAATTTCATCCCCTATGTTAATTGTATTTTTGTTTCTTACCATTTCTTCCCACCACATCTGGCAGCCATTACAGTATTACTGGTCCCAGTAGTATTTCTCTTCTTTCCTCTTTTGTATTACCATATATGAATATAGCAATAATTGGTGAGCATTTGTCTGTCCTTTGTAGATGACAAAATGGTTTGATTTAAGGCTACCAAATTTGATCTGCATACTAATTTCACAAAGGAAAAATTAGAAAATTTAACATAAATTTTTTTTGTTCCTCATGGAGAAAAGGGATCTCAATGACACAGGTTCTCTAAAAGCAACTTGTTGGGGGAAAAATGACTAATTTGTATAGAATTTAAGTTTCCATACTTAAAAACAAAACAAAAAAGACATTTCATAATAAAATAATCATTTCAATTTGATTAAACTAATTCAATTTTTAGGCAGTTTTTCAAATTGGAGATATGAAATAATTATATTCAATTTCTGTCTAGTTAAAGTTGTCACACAGAAAAAAACAAAAACAAAAATGTCTAAATAGATATTTCTTAAGTGTCTCAAATCTAAAAAATATTTCTCCATATAATTCTGTAAAATTTTTCATAGAACAATGTTCACTTTGTGAAATATGATACTATGAATTTATCTATTACTGAGGAAAAAACAATCTTACATTTACAAGGACTTGAATCAGCAAATCCTCTCCAATAATTTTGTGACTTTTCATACAAAAAAAAAAAAAGCTGAAAATCCTTATTCCAAACTTTTCTTTATGAAATAATATAAAAATTGGTAAATCCTTTTTCTTTTTTGTTGATTTACCTTTTATAGTACAAACTTCAATTTGTACTTGTTCAGCATATTTTTTAATTGATGATAAAAATTGTAAAATAAACTATACGGTAATGGAAGAATGTTATTTGGGGACATTTTAATAAAGTGACACTACTGGCTTATGAATATGCCTGTTTGCAGGCACACACATGTACTATGCAAATATGACCATACAGTGCACATATAGAAGATATATAAGTGGTAGTCAATAGCAGTACAGTAGAATCTACTCATCCAGAGCAGTCATCAAGCAGATACCACCATATACATACCACCAATGCTCCTGTCTGGTCTCAACCAAAACTGCAGACCTTAACCAACCCAACAGAGACATTGCTTAGAAAAATAAAATTAGAAGAGTTTTCTTTACATTTTTTTGTTAATCTTGCTGCGTCTGTCATCAGTGTAGATGGGTACTCCAACTAGTTAATTATCCAGTAATTATATTTCAGAGATGAAGCTCAGATAACAACTGGAATAAATCTATGATGAAAATGACTGTTCATTAAAAAATAATTTCTTTTGCAATAAAGTGACAACAGTTATTCTATGTTCTCATGTTATCTTATCTGACAAGGGGTCATAAACATTTGAGCATCTAAGATGAATTGAAGACACTACAAGAATGAATATTCTGAGACAAACCTGTAAGCTGAGATGCCTTCATATGACAATGTATGTCACCCATTTGTTCTTATGATGCTGTTTATATGAGCTCATTTGAACAAGACAGTCACAAGTGTCAAATATGGTATGAAGAAAAAAAAAAGTCTCTTAATATTATCCTTGATAGAAGACAAGAAACAAAAGTGTCGGATGACTAATTTCTATGAACGTGACTTTGAAATACAAAAGAGAAATGGACCGTCTAGATAAAGAGAGACTGTAAATGTCAGATGAAGATGACTTCCTTTTTCTTTTAAGAGATTTAATTTTTATTTCATTTTATTTCATTTATTTTTCATTTAGAATGAGAAATTAGTTTTGGGAAAACATTTCATTAATGAAAAAAAAAAATGAAAATCTGCAATATATATAAATTGAAACATTTCTTTTTAGTTATATGAATTTAGCTTCTATAATAATACTTAACTTTTTATATCTGTTTTGTATAAATTTTTTATTAATAAAGATTTAAAATTAGCATTTTTTTTCAAGCAAAAATAGCAAAGTAGAAGTGATTTTTGTTTGGTGTAAATTTTTTATTTACAAAGATTATAAAAATTAGCATTTATTGAAAGCAAAAATAGCTAAGTAGATGAATTTTTAATGTCTATTTGTTTTAAGATGAACAGATGAGTTGTTCTTCTTTGGACTTTTAAGAGTTAAAAGAATCCAATTATTTTGTGTAACTTGATTTTGAAAGAATCAACACTTATGCACTGACCATTAATACAAAGAAATCATTTTACAGTCATTATAACCATCTGTGATCCAAATCTTGACCCCTCTACCCAACATAAATGAGTGCTTCATAATTGCTATTATTATCATAATTATGGATATTAATTTTCTAAGTACTTACTTGATTGTTCAGAATGGAGGACATTGATTTTGTTGAAAACCAGAAATTAGTTTCTCAGACCTCATCAGATATCCTTCTTCCTACGACCACTGAGCTATATCCACAAGTCCAATGTAATTATAATTCCCCCAAAAGTCTATCTATTCCTATAGTTAAAGTTCTACCATGTTTGGCTCAATTTAAACTTTCAGGAATCGTTAGGTTCATTAGGCGAAATATTTTAGACAACATTTGAACAGTTGATTCCAACCAATTTTTATGCCAGAGCTGCCTCTTGTTCTCTGTCTTACTGTCCTCCTCACTGTAAACAAACATAAATACACTGTTAAATTGAACCCTGATTTAACAATGTAATTAAATGTCTAAGAGAGGATTCCTATTAGTGTACATTTTCTGCTTGAACAGATGTAGATTATAAGAAAGTTGGCCGACCGTTGTCTTTGGTATGACCCTAGTCTCCTAAACCATTGAAAAACACTTTCACCATTATGCCAACGGGCTGGTTGGTTAAGACACAAAACATGGTACTTGATGCCTTCTTGCTTAACACTCAGTGTTATGAGGTACGAATCAAAGGTAAGTGGAGCAATCCAGGGAGAGGAATAGCTCTCTCCCCTACACCTCGGTGTACTAGCTATTGAAAAGATTATCAAATTGAGAAGAATTTTTTTTTTTTTTTTACTGTACACAGTTGAACAGAAGTTTTCCCAACCAGTTAACTTTATATTAGAGGTATAATTAAGAGAAGCAAGTATAATTTGGAAGCAGTTGGTAGTGGTTTAAAGCTTCTAAAAACTACAGCAGTATGATTATTTAATATATGTTAAAATAAGGCCCTCTTAGGGCAGTAAGCTAGCATGTATACTCCTTGTTGACATTAGATAACATCTTTTCTCATTACCCATATATATCATTAAATATGCTAATTCTCTACTTTTAAGGAATAGCAATATGATTTGCTTATTGTCATAGCAAAGTTGATTGATAGGCTAATAAACTTCTGTTTCTGTGGAATATAGTTAAGTTTTATTTTTTGTTGTTTTAAATTGTCAGTCTAATTAAATTAATACTTTTCCTTCTTTGATAAACATAATCTTAAATCTCTCCAGTTTAGAAGTTGATTGATTATAAATAAGTTCAGGTGTTTTAAAGACATCAAGACAGATACATTATTTTATTGGAATGACATGCCAACCACACTGATAGAAATTTATTAACATTGTAATATCATTTGGGATTTTAGTTAATTTTAGTGATAAATTGTGTGTTAGTTAAAAACTTTGAGTCTGTAGCTGCAAGTTTTTGTTTGAAAGTTTTATGATTACATATTATTGATGGATTAGTTTAGAGAATAATTAGCAGAATATACAAAAGAAGATTTTTAAGATGTAGAGTCAGTTGGGCAGTCAGTTCCAGTTTGAGTTCAGTCAGAGACAGAGGTAGAGGCATTTGAGATGAAATGGGGGAGAAGAAAATCAAGTCTTTGTTTGTCTTGTCTGCCACTAGTGAAAGCTTCTGTCTCTCTTAGTGAATTGATGTAGTTCTTTTACCTATTTCTCTCATTTCGTGACAACTACTGTAAAAACAATAAAAGCAATCAATTTTCATATCAAGAAAAATGTGACAAATTTTGAGATGGTGCTGTGTCGGTGAGGCAACATTACAACATATTATAAATTAGGATATGCATGGATATAGGATTAAAAAAAGGGATTACGAGTGATCAGATTTGAATATATATACATATATATTTATATATGAAATGTCAATAAAAATGAATTAAAAGACAATTTCCAACACAAACACTTTCTGCTTCTTATTGTTGATCTCATGAGGTATTTTCAAAGAAATATATTCTGGATGAGGTTGTTTATCTTTCACAAAGTGAAAGATATGAATCCATCTAATCTCTCCCACCCCACAGCTATGGGTAAATAGTTAGGAAGAATGGGTCTTTTAGCCTTAGTTAGGCAACTAACCTAAGAGAAGTTGGGTAAACAGATACACATACATACAGACACATTATATATATATATATATATATATATATATATATATTAACTAGAATAGTGACAATAGGATTATTTATGTATGGATCAGCATTACTCTCCAAAGACTTATCTCATACTCTCTCTCTCTATATATATATATATAGATATATATTTATAAGGAATCAAATAAAAAAAAGCACTGGCCTAACGAGTAGAGTGTTTGCCAATGGCCTGGGAGACCGGGGTTCAATCCCAGGTCGAGTCATACCGAAGACTCAAAAAATGGTACTTGATGCTGCCTTGCTTAGCACTCAGCACTCAGCACTATAAGATAAGGATCAATGGTAAAGTGGAACAATCCAGAGAATGTAGAACCTTGGCGTAGTAGCTATTGAAAAGGGAGCTTTCGGGTCCCCTTCAACTAAAGTTGCCAACTTTACTTACATATAGAATTTTACTTTGTATTTATTTGTTTGCCCCAATTGCTTTCTGACCGAGTTTCCATGGTAAATCTTATGGTGAAACCTGGGAAATAAACTTCTGCCTTTTTTTTCAGGTCTCTAATCCAATATGTACTGAGAACTTTTTTCAATATTTACTGTATTGCACTTCTGTTTGTTTTTTTGTTTTTTTCATGAGTCTTTTTCTGGATTGTGACTCATTTGTTTTTTATTTTAATGAGTCACTTTTTATTTTGTTATTTATATATATATATATATATATATATATATATATATATATATATATATATGTATATATTAGGGTTTTTCTTTTACATGTATATATATATATATATATATATATATATATATATATATATATATATCATTAATATCAAGAAAAACTCAATCGATATAATCCCTTATAAATTTATTTCACCAGCAACTGGATTATAAATTTATAATATCTTTTGATTTTTTTTAATATTAATGATATATTTTGCTCTGCATGTCAGTTTTTTATATATATATTTATCTTTATATTAATTAGCTGTGTATTGAGCACTCTATTTTGATTGTTCCTTTAAAGTATATTTGCAAACTTAAATGATTTGGTATGTGAGTATATATATATATATATATATATATATATATATGATAAAAAATTTGGTAATATTATCTTAAGTATATATATGCCTGTCCATCATTTATGATGAAAATAATTCATTTTGCATGGATATTTATTTTTCAGCATAATCTTCTCCCCTGTCAATTCTCTTAATTCTGTGTAAATAACATAAATAAAATTCATGCAGATCAAAGTTTAGATAATAACTGCTTGTCAGATTACAAACTTATTGATTACATTCTTGTAAATGAAAAAGTTAGCTCAACAAAAGATATGATTAAGAAAAGAAATCTAAAACTTGGTAGATATAATGCTATATACACTAATAAATTGGTAAATCAGTGATTTGTAGATTTGTAATCTGTTCATCCTCTTGAATTATCTCTGCCAACATAATTCATATGTCAAAATGATATCAGTGTCAGACATGTGATTTAAAAAAAATCTTTATATGTTCTATCCAAAATCAGTTTTTATTTATAATCTTTTTATAAGATTATTCCATTAATAGATTGGATCATCAAAAGCCATCTTTTCCCAGAAACCATTTAAAAGCATAGACTCACATGTGTGTGTGTGTATACACGCAATATATATATATATATATATATATATATTCACAGATATGCACATACCATTATACACACACACACACACACACACACACACACACACACACACACACACACACACACACACACACACACATATATATATACGCACACACACACACACACACACACACACACACACACACACACACACATATATATATATATATATTCACAGATATGTACATACCATTATATATATATATATATATATATACACACAAACATTTATATATATATATTTATATACACATAAACATATCTGTCAAACACTACATCAATTCTAGAAACTCATGAAGATAGATGGTTATTATGTCTTGAAACCCTAACAGCAAATGGAATTAATAACAAATTAAACCCCAGAATATGACATTTCCACTGTCAAATACTTATGAAAATCTTTAAGAAGCTGATATTTTATAGACTGATCTTCCCACTTACTGACATGTTTGAGGGAAAAAATGAAACATGGAAACCCAAATAAAATTGGGCTATAATGTCATTAAAACTAAACAGTTGAAGAAAATGTAATTTGATGCATTGAGTTCAAATTTCAGACGAGGCTCTTTGCATTTTACTTCACACTTATGTCCTTGGGAAATGGTTGACATCCATCTTTTCTCTCAGCTATAGATAAATAGTTGATAAGACGAGGCTCACAAACTTTGGTAGGACAACCTACCTAAGAGAAGGAAAACTAATAATTCCAACCTCTTACCAAGGACATTATAGGCCAGCATGACAGGATAAAACTGACTGCTCTCTCTCACATATTTTTAAGAAAAGCCTGAGTCCTGTAATGGAATGAGCCAAAAAGGCTGATGGGATTTGTTTCTATATCTGAATTAGCGATTACTGGTAACTTTGAATTTACTTAATTTTAGACAATGTTGTTGGAAGTCCAATTTAGAGAAGGTTCTTCTGACAGAAAAAAAAGATGTCAGATAAGCATCACCTAAAATTTTACTCCTATTCCATTTAAGTATAGATGAGAAAGGGGATTAGCAATCCAGTTAGTAATAAAAACAAGACCTATCAAACAAAGAATCAACAGTCAGCTAATTCAAAATGTTTTCATAAAAACAATCATGTTAATACACAGTTTACAGAAGCTGTAAAAAGCTGTTATCACCCACATCCCCAAGATACATGGCCCATATATAATGAAGATGTCAGAAAGAGGACAAATGTTAGACTGCTCTGTTGTTATGGAAGACTAAAAGGATAATGTCTCAACCAGTGCATAAAAAATGAAATATTTACCATTCTATAATCTTAAGACAATTTGAAAGCTTTTAGTGCAGGTTTATTAATTACCTTAAAAAACTTCCACTTCCATGAACTGGGATGCTTAGTTCACATCCCTCAGAAGAAAAGCAGAGAAACTGTGAATTAATCAGAGAGTAGTTTCGTCTTTGTTTTGGTGATATACCTCATGATGTCACTGCATGAACTCTCCCTGACACTATAAATAGTGACCGACTTGATAGACAAGTCAAGTGAGTCTAGACAGTTAACGGTAACCAATACTGTCTTTATTTCCGTAACTATATACTGCTGTAAACCTTACATCTCTTTGTGTTATTCATTTCTGGTCCTTCAAGGCTACAACAGTCTTATACAAAAATACTCTCCCATAAGGCAAAAGAATATTTTTGAAATGGATAAAAAAATCATTATGAGAAATATGATAATTCTGGTAATATTCAAAAGATTTATTCAATAATTTTGTTATGATTTTCTACTTTCATAAAAATTATTTGCCTTTACTTCATTGAATATTAAAAAAATATTCTCTGTGCTATAATTTTAAGACAATCTGAAAACCTTTTGCGCAGGCTCTTTGATTACCTTAAAAACTTTCACTATTTTTACTTGATGTTTCTTGTGGCACATTTGGGGGTCATTTATGGCTCTTAAACTGCATTTAAAATAATTATTAAAATCTTATGAAAACATGTAAACAGGCACCTCTTATTTGAACATGAACAGTGAAAGGGTTAAAAGACTCAAACAATAATTTTTGAAAACTATAATATAATTCCATGTTCTTTTTTTATATTGAAATCAAACATTTTAGGAACTAACATATCAGTATTTGTAAAAGAATTTCTGCAAGACTTTATTTTGATAAAATTAAATATAATAAAACAACAAAAATGACTCACTAAACAATACTGTCGTGAAGAATTCTTAAATTACCACAAAGTATTCTTTCCCAAAATCTACTTAGTTCAACAATAGAAAGTTTGGTGTCATGCATTTTTTTTAAAATGTGTCTTCATTTGATTAATAGCATATTCTAAATTTACACTTATATGTTTGTCTGTATCTTTGGTCTTTAATATTTTCTCCTTTTTCAGTATTGGTATAATTTAGGTCTTTGTGTTAATGCAAAACATGATTATCTGCCAAGAATTAGTTATAAAGTTCTTTATTTCTCATGTAAGCTTGGATCACCTGCAACTGTTTGGTTGGGTTTTATGGCAGCCAAATCCTCTTTATACATATATAGATATATAGGATTTGGTTTGGTTGAGTTTTATGGCATATCAACCATTGTAGGTTTGTTGATGCCAAATCTTCTTTATACATATATATTAAATATATAGGATTTGGTTTGGTTTGGTTTCATTACATATCAACCCTTGAAGGTTATTTGATGCTAAATCCTCTTTATACACATATATCAAATATATAGATTTGTCATCACATTTTGTTGACAACATTTTTCAATGAGCCTAAACTCATTCTTTTGCACACAGTTAAATTGTTCAAAGTATTGTTATGTATCATTAACAATTCAATTAAACATCATCCATGAGTTTACACACAGTTAAATGTAAAACTTATATTTCAAACAATTCAATTTAGCCTAAGACATTTGTTTGCATACAGTTTAAATGTCAAACAGTTCTATTTGATCCATAGATTTGATCCTATAAGGTGCTACCACTCTGGGTCAGGGTGGACATGGCAACAATGGCACTGAAGGGGTACTCTGCATTCCCCAAAGCTCCAGCATTACTGGATCCTCTCCATGAGATTGTTTAGTGTCATATTTATGACATTCATTAGTGGTGGTGGTGGTGGAGTCTTACCCCTCTGTAGAGATGCAGTTGGTGTATTCTGCAGTCCCAGCAACGGTGGAATGCTGAAACAGTTTTATGAATATCTTTATGCCAGCTGGTGCAGAATGATGATAATATTGTCAATAGAAGTTTCTTTCTTTTTTTTCTTTTTAAATAGTATCTGTAATTTGGTCAAAAGTCATCTGCAGAGACTTTTTAAATCGTAACTGCGATTTGGTCAATAATAAAGGACATAGGAATGAAAAGAGCAGGAATGAAGTTAGTGTTTGATGGAGTCACCAAATAGTATTTAAAGAACTGAGAAGGAAAATGGAGCGAGTTAAGTAAAAAAGAAAAAAAAAAGATCCTTTGAAGTAACACGTCATTAATGAATAGAAAGACGAGTTGGCAATTAAGGGCCCAGGATCAAAATCTTGCATAATCTTCAAGAAAGAAAACATAGTTAGTTTTTGCAGCATCAAAGCAGAAAATCATATCCTTTGAAAGTTAGGGAGCCAGAGCAAAAGAAAAGAAAAAGAAAGAGAAAAAAAAGGTGTTTTAATACTTATTTTGTTTCTTCACTTGCAATGTTGCGGTGTGATTGTTACTGAAATGTTTTTTATTTGACACTGGAGGCACACTTAGTGCAGGGGATATTGTCATTGGGAATGGAATCAGTGACTAGAGTTCAAATCGTGGATGAGGCTGTGCATATTTCACTTTGTGCTAAGGCTCATGGCAAAGGCATGAATCCATTTCTTCTTGTACCAACTATACTTATATAGTTTGTTCAACCCAGACTATCAGTATTAAAGTGAATTCAATACCCATTGTTGCCCAGTTGGCTGGGGCGGTAGAATACAATGACTACATCTCAGCAGAGGGGCACGACTCCCGCCCAACAAGTTTCCTGGATATGACACAAAACAATCTGATGTTGATGCTCCACTAATGCTGGAGTTTTGGGGAATGCAGAGTACCCCTTTATTACCATCACTCCCAGGTCCACTCTAGCCTGGAGTGGTAGGACCTGATAGGGTCCTTTCTATGGGTCAAGTAGAACTAAACTTTGTACTTATACTAAACTGAATTACTTGAAATAGAACTGGTTTTACATGTAAATTGTGTATCTATAAAAAACTGAATTGTTTTAAATAGAACTGTTTTGACATTTAACTGTGTGTAAACAAAAAACAATCCTTATACTAAACTGAATTGTTTGAATAAGAATTGTTTGACTAAACTGAATAGCTTGAAATAGAAATGTTTTTGATAATTAAACTGTGTACTAATGCTAAACTGAATTGTTTGAAATAGAACTGTTTATTTGTATTAAAATGGATTTGACATTAAATAACCAACAAGGGTTCATATGCCATAAAACCCAAGCGAACAAACTAAGAATCAATACTCATTGAGTCCTCCAAATTCATTGCCTTCAAACATACTAAAATAATCTTAGTAAATCTAAGTGGCTGATAGTAGAGCAATAAATAGCAAGTTTGTGTTGTAAACCATTACTAATAGATACTATTGGGTGTTGTAAACTTGTAGCTTTGTATCATACTAAGCTAATCTTAGCCAAAACAGAGGGCTCATTGCATAGCAATGGTTAACAAGGTTATACTGCAGACCATTGTACAGCGAGTTCAATTCTCATTTATCACTCTACATTCCTAAGGTAAAGTTGGGCAAACTGATTTCTTTAATCTTGGTTAGGCAACCAATTAAATTTAAATTCAGAGTTTTCCTTCTCCAAGACTGGAGAAGGAAAACTCTGAATTTAAATTTTCCTTGTAATACATCCTACTCATAGAGGAGGGCAACCACTCTAGAAGGCAACCACTCTAGAAGGTAAACTCTGAATTCAAACCTGTTAAACTCTGCTTAAAAAATTGACCTTGTGTCACATCCTGCCCAAGCAAAGGGTTTAGTGTATGTATATATATATATATATATATATACTTTTAATATCCATGTCAATTGACAAATTTGTTACAAAACTAATTAAAAGAGGCATGCTTAGTGTAATGGTTATCATCTTAGGAAATGGAATTGGTGATCAGAGTTGTGGATAGGTTTATTTTCATTTCCTTTCATGCAAATGCCAAGGGCATTTGCAAGAAAGGAAATGAAAATAAACCTATATATATATATATTTTTTTTTTTTTTCCTTCCTCTCATATATGTGTAAATAGTAGGGAAGACTGGGGTCTTTAATCTTGATCAGGCAACCAATCTTGAAAGAAAATTCTGAATTCAAACCAGCAATGACTCTCTATAAAAACTGACTTTGTGACGCACACTGCTCGTGGTATAGAGGTTGGGTAAATACATACAAAACTGATTTGTGTAATTTACTAAACTTTTTGCTTAGATGTAGTTTGAAGCCTGGGGCACCCAGTGAGACTCAAACTCACTTGTGAAGGTTTGCTAGTGTAGCTTGATAGCCATTACATCACCCAAGGCACCCCAAATTTAAAAAATTCAAATTCAAATAGACTAATTTTATCAGGTTTGTAAGAGAGAAAAAGAATTTTAACTACATGCCAAAATGTATAAAAAGTGCAGTTGAAAACATTTTGAAATATTCAAAATAGGACAAAGTGATTTTTAGTTTCAATATTTTTATTTTCTTGTTCTTTACTTAAATTCTGTCTTTCATGCCCTTTAAATAATTTTGAAAGTGTTTATATCAATCAATTAAACTGTACCTAAAAGGTTCTCCCCATATCAAATTTTTATATCTTTTTATAGCACATAACTAATAATTACTTTCAGTTTAAAGGCTATTTGCATAACTATCTTACGCTAAAGAGGGCAATGAACTAAACTCACGTCGCAACATCAACATTGGATCAGATCTTAACTAAAAAGGGCAGCGGTTGATACAAAGTTCAGCAGGATTTACTTGTATCATGTATTTTTGTCTTGTACTCTCATCTTGTGATAAGTTCATTTTTATCTTTTTGTAAGCGAATTGGTCTCTTTCTAATCAAACAATTAGATGATGTTGCTCACACTAAGTAGCCGGAAAGGTCATCTTATATTATGTTCATTAGAGGTGCTCATGATGTAACAGTTATCAAGGAAATGGACATGGCAACCTGAGTTCAAATCATGGCCGAGGCTGTTTGCATTTCACTTAGTGCTAATACCCTTAGGAAAGGTATGCATCCAAATATTCTCCCTCTAGCTATGGGTAAATAGTTGGACAGACTGGCTCTTTACCTTGATTATGGCAACCAGCCTAGGAAAAGGAAAACTGCATTCAAACCAGTTAAACTCTGTTTAAAAAATTGACCTTGTGTTGTAACCTGCAACAAGTTTTTTTTTATACAACCTGCAACAGTTTTTTTTTTGCAACCTGCAACAATTTTTTTTTTTATGATTATGATTCCCTACAAATAAACTCCAAATAAAAAAACAAATAACCAACTAATTATCTAAAGTCTATCATTAATTCCTAAGATCTCACCTTTGAATTTCTTTTCAGACTTATTTTCCTTAACTCGATTCGGCATTAAATGACCAATGAGGTTGATATGCTGTAAAACAAACAAGCAACCTGCTCGCATGGAGGGGTTGGGTAAATACATACCATGTTTATTAGAGATATCATTGATGCATTGGCAATAAAAAGACATTTTTATTTTAATTATTTATCATAGCACTTCACTTTTGCTAAAGACTTTATCAGGTTACTACTGTATATCTATAAGTGATTATCATAAAATATGAATGATTATTTTAAATCATATAATTGTGTATAAATCATTTGATAAGAATACTTGAAACCATACAACTGTATAGAGATTATTTGTATTCAATAGGAACACATGATTTCATATAATTGTGTGCTAAGAAATAATTACAGACAAATAAATATATGCAAATTATTTGTATCAAATATTGGCATTAAATAACTCATAAAGATTTGAAATGCCATCATCCAAACAAAACAAACCAAACTGAATCTTCTCACTGAGGCCATTTATAAGTGATATAGACAAAAATTCAATAATGATAGCTTCATAGAGGTACATGTAATTTTTCACAAGATAAATGTTCACTCTAGCATATTTATAAATACGTTCATCCTTCATTACCAACTTTTATAAGTAAAAGATATTTTGCATAAAAAATTGACCAACTTTTTCTGTTTGGATAGTTCTTAATAACAACTTTTAGATATTCCACAATACAAGTGGAATGTTTTTGTTTGATTTGATTAGTTTCATGGCATAGTAACTGTTCATGGCTTAGTTAAAGGTTATAAATATCTATTGAGTAGAGAGTTTGCCAATGGTCTGGAAGACTGGAGTTCAATCTCCAGTGAAGTCATATGAAAAACTCAAAAAATGGTACTTGTTTAACACTCAGCATTATAATGTATGAATGAAGGGTAAAAATGGAGAAATTTAGGGAAAGGAGTGGTGCCCTCCCTTACACCTTGGTTTAGTAGCTAATGAAAAGGGAGCTTTCAGGTCACTCTTGACTATGGTTGCCAACTTTAGTTTTTTACTTATAACTGATTACAGTCATAATTATTCATATTTTCAAAGTTCCATTGCAATCATTTTTTTAAATCACACTCTTTATTTAATTTATTACAACCATTTGTTTGCCATTATATAATATCAAGTATTCCTATGTCAAACTTATAATATTGGCACAGATGGTTTAAAGTAATTCTTCCTTTTTGATAATAATTATAATCTGTTTGCACAATTATGTGGTTTCAAGTTCAAAATTATCTACTAATCTCATTCTTATAAAATCTTTGAGGTATGTTCAACATAACAATTATCATCATAGGAAATAGAATTAATGAGCTGGGTTTAAATACAGGAGGAAATTGTTTAAATTTCACTTAGCACTAATGCTCTTGTGAAAGGCCTGAATCCAACTGTTTTCCCTTCAGCTTTGGGTAAATTGTATTGCAGACTGGATTCTTGAGTCTTGGTTAGTCTTGCATGCCAGAACCTAGTAATTTACGAAGCTCTTTGCTTCGATGTGGCACAAGGCCGAATGAATGGGGTACCCAATGAGACTCGAACTCACTCATGTAGGTTTGCTAGTCTAGCTTGCTAACCGTTACACCACCAGAATTAGCTGTTCGCACCTGAGTGCTAAGAATTGGTATTACATAAACGGTTCACATAAAGGTCTCTGGATGACTTGGTACCCATTGCTCTAAACAAGAAGTAATGGAACAGTTCCATTCACTACTCCAAGAAAAGGTATGATTGGCTTGTCCACAACAGTTAGGCAACTAGTCTAAGAGAAGGAATGCTCTGAATTTAAATCAACTATACTCTGCTTAAAGAGTGACCTTGCATCAATGTTGGTATCTTCCAAGAATTAAAGTCATGTCTTTTTTAAATACTTCTGAGGTGCAAGAATACATTTCCATATTTTATGTGTCAGCAGTAAAATATATATATATATATATATATATATATTTTGCACTGAATTGGTTATAAAATAAAAATGGTTAAAATTCAATATTTAAGTCAATACTTAAAAAAATTTTAGTAGCATTAATAATATTAATTTTGTGTAGGCATTGAATATTTATACTTGATGTAATATCATTATATTCAACCCTTCTTAGCCTGATTGCCTAGCTAGCACCCATTTTACTTGGCTTCATTTTTTGGTTATTTTAGGGGTAGCCATTTTTGTTCTTGTTCATTGTTACTTATTGTTCTAACTTCTCGGTAGAGATGAGGAAAAACAACATGACTGCATTTTATGTGCACATAATTTATTTTTCATTTTAAGGACACTTTTCCTGTCATGACCCTTTGTAGCTGATAGGAAATTAGTGAACATTCAACCACTTGAGACAAACATTTCCCACTAACTGACAAAATTATTTCTAACTTCTAGAACAGTTTTGGTCACCTGATTAAAACCATCCAATGAGAGCCATGGTCTCAGATTGACCTTGTGTTCAATAGATTTTAATCATATTGTTTGACTCACTGTTTTTCACATGTTCATTGGCTCATGACTTAATTTGAATGTTACAATATATGTCAAAAGTAGATGTGGCCAATCTATTATCAAACAACATGACTCCATATCGAAGTCAATGTTCTAAGAATCCTTATTAATAATGGGAGATATTCCTCATGACATAGTGGCAAATGTGATGGATGTGACATGATAGTAAGCAAGTTCAAACATCAGTCACTCAATTATGTTCACTTTCCGACTGATATCCTAGGGAAAGATATAAATCTCCCCCCCCCCGCAATGGGTTGAATAGTACTATTATGGTTCTACAAGGATGTATTTGGCCATTTTTACATCTCCAAAAACTTCAAATTGGTTACTCATCAAATCAAGATAGACAAGATATTGCTCAACTTTAAATCTCACATGATAAACTTGTATTCCAGTAATTTTAAACCTCATTAATAAAGTCTGTCACCAAATGGTGAAAAAGCATCTATTTTACACAACAAATATTTTTCAATATGCTGTATACAATCAAATGATGAAACCCTAATTTTTAACCACAAAATGGTATTTTTATCAGCAAGGTTAGGCAAAGAAACAAGGTAAGCTTGGAAGTTTCAAAATCATTTCCAATGATTTTTTATGGTAAACATCATTTCCTATGCATTTTTTTTGTAAAAATCATTTCTAATGCATTTTTATAGTAAAAATCATTGCTAATGCATTTTTTGGTAAAAATCATTTCCTTTTCTTAGTAAAAATCATTTCTAATGCATTTTTTTTGGTAAAAATCATTTCTAATGCATTTTTATTCTACCCCTGGGAAAAATTATGGAATTAGCTTGTTCACTTTATTTTATTTGCTATGTATTTTAATGTTAAAAATAATTTCTTGGGTATTTTTATGGTAAGAAAAACTTCTAAAGAATCTTATTGCAAAAATCATTTCTAATGCAGTTTTATATAACCACTGGCAAAGATTTTTGAATTAGCACACTTAAAATATGTTTACTTTTGTTCCTTTTTTTATTTATTACTTGATAAACTAAGAACAGGTAGATATAAAATCCTTTTTTCTTTAATAGCTGGACATTCTGGCTTCATAAAACTTACCTTAATGAAACTAGATTAAATTCTTTAAAGTAATGACAATCTTTTTCTAATTCATGCTGAGAAAAATATTATGAAACAACCCAATATTTAGAAAAATTATGATGTTAATCTTGAAAATTATTGGAAAAAAATCAAGAGAAATCTTATTTAGAAAATGTCTTTATCTTAAAAAGATAAAAACATTTTCTAAATAAGATTTCTCTTATGAGTTTTCTAAGTTGGAAAATTGGTCTTTAAAATTTGTTCATTAAATGAGTTTACACAATAATGTATCACCAACAGTTCAATTAAACATTAGTCATTTGTTTGCACACAGTTAAATGATCAAACAGTTCTATTTCTAACAATTTAATTTAGCATAAGTCATTTGATTGTACACAGTTAAATGATCAAACAGTTCTATTTCTAACAATTTAATTTAGCATAAGTCATTTGTTTGTACACAGTTAAATGATCAAACTTCTATTTCTAACAATTTAATTTAGCGTAAGTCATTTGTTTGCACACAGTTAAATGATCAAACAGTTCTATTTCTAACAATTTAATTCAACATAAGTCATTTGTTTACTCTCAGTTTAAATGTCCAACTGTTCTATTTGATCTATAGATAGGACCCTCTCAGGTGCTATCACTCCGGACCAGAGTGGACCTGGATGCAATGGCAATGAAGGAAAACTCAGCATTCCCTAAAGCTCCAGCATTAGTAGAGCCTCAGCAACAGATTGTTTAGTATCATCTCCAGGACACTTGTTGAGTGGTCTTACTCTTCACAGCCTGTGTATTCTATTGCCCCAGTTGACTGCGCCATATAATTTAGTGGAGAAGATTAACAATATAAGGTGAAACATTATGCAATGAAAACTTCAGATCAGAATCTGATAATTATGATGTAATTGATTCAATCGTCAAGTCCCAACTGTAGTAAAGATATCAATATTCATAACATAAATTATGCTAAAAAAAGAAGTCTCAGTTAGAAGACATATTATGATGTCTTTATCAATTGCATTATCAATGTCTTTCGTGCCTATTTACATAACCACTAATTTCATCACCTTAATAAAGAGAAGCCAATTTCATGCGTCTTTAGCACAAATGATGATTAGTCTAACAGCATTTAATGGTCTGTGATATAATTAAATTTTGTTATCACTGTCTATAATAGGAAGCATGTAATGATCTGTATGAGAAATAAGAGAGTAAAAGAGAAGAAATGGGAGGAAATGAAAGATTTCCTGAAGAAAGATTCATGAAGAAAAAAAAAAGTGAGGGAGTGAGAAAGAAAATAAAGGAAAGATAGAGAGAGTAATAATCAAAAGGAGTAGGAAAGAAGAAAAAAGAAAAAAAAATGAAAAAAAGAAAAGAAGTAAAAAGAGGTGGAAAGCAAGGAGAAAAATGAAGAAATTTTGGTGGAAGGAAATAAAAATTAGGATGAAATAAAAGAGAGAATAAGAAATCGCAAATAGCAAAATAAAAAAAAGAGTGAGATATTTAGATGAAAGGGGAGGAAGAAGGTGTGAAGGAAGAAAGGTAGGAAATAATGAATTTAGAGAATATATAATTTATTTACTGGATTTCATATGCAGCCAAAAGCAATACATTGGAAAGTCAGAATTGCTGTTTTATTACATATAGAATCAAATCTATGGATTATAACAGACTAATACATGTAGAACAACATTTTTGCTCAAATGGCTATTATTTCAATTGAGATGGAAAATTTACCATCATAAAAAGTACTGATAAAATTTGCATTGGACAATATCATGAAGATTATAAAAACATGGGAAGTTAAATTGATAAAGCATCTTCAAACACTGAATAGCTTTAAGATCAGACTAAACCATCTTCAAATCACTACTTTGAAATAGGATGGACAGAAATGGGTTGTCAAATAAACAAATGCCTAAATTAAGTGTCTGATCAAAACAGTTATGGGTAATTTGAAACATACCTTTACCCATGCCTGACAAATATCTTCCGAGAGTAGATCTCACTGTCAGGTTTTCATGATAGCTGAGATTATAAAATGGTCAGTTCAAAACACTTGAATACCCAAAACTAATTTTCATTCGATGAATGGATATGCTAAGTTATTGGTCCATTTTTTTGTCACTTCTTTCATAACATATCAACTATTTTTATAACTTATTTAATAGTTAAAATATATTGTGATATTGCATTACATTTTCGTTCATTGAGTACTGAAAACATTTTATTGATTGAAAATACTCTTAGCATTAAATTTTAAACATAACTGTGTGTATGTGTGCTTATGTGTGTACACATAAATATAATTCTGTGTGTTTGGGAGACCAGGGTTCAATTCCAGGTCAAGTTATACCAAAGACTCAAAAATGGTACTTGATGCCTCCTTGCTTAACACTCAACATTATAAGCTATGGATCAAGGGTAAATGGAGCAATCCAGGGAAAGGAGTAGCACTCTCCCCTACAACTTGTTGTAGTAGCTATTGAAAAGGGAATCTTCAGGTTGCTCGCAACTACAATCAGTCAACTTAACACACATATATATATTAATGCAAGTTTTATGGTCGAAAGTGCTTGAGCAAAAGATATGGGACAATTCCTTTACCACTTGGATCTAAACACAAGAAAAATAACTAGACAACTAATAAAATGACAATTAAAAATAATAAACAAACACTGTTCCATCATCATTAATAACAACTTGCTGCACTCTTCAGTATATATATATATATATATATACATATGCACACAAACACAGAGTTATGTTTAAAATATAATACTAAAACCAATTGATTTTAAATATGATTGTGTGTGTATATATATTAGTAAGTAAAGTTGGCAACTGTAGTCAAGGGTGACCCGAAAGCTCCCTTTTCAATAGCTACTACACCAAGGTGTAGGGGAAGGCACTACTCCTTTACCAGGATTGCTCAACTTTACCCTTGATCTGTACCTCATAATGCTGAGTGTTAAGCAAGGTGGCATCTAGTACCATTTTTTGAGTCTTTGGTATGACTCGACCTGGGATTGAACTCTGGTCTCCCGGGTCATTGACAAACACTGTAACCATCAGGCCAATGTCCAGTTCTATACACACGCACACACAATTATGTTTAAAATTTAATGTTAAAAGTATTTTAATCTATAAAATATTTTGAGTTGTCAATGTATGAAAATATAGTGCAATATCAATATATTTCAAGTATAAAATAAGATAATGAAAACTCATAACTTAAGATTTCACATTGTTTATCCAAAGACAAGCTAGTATTCACACCCATCTGATATAGTTAGATCCCAATCAAAATCAGACTGAATACGAGCTTATATGAAAAGTGACTCTGTGGAACATTTACCCTTTTATATTTCTAAAAAAATATTGATATAGTTTGGTTTCTTTCTTTAAATAGCATATTAACCTTTGTGGATTATTTAATGCTAAAGTCATTCTTGTAGAAGGACAGTAGTGGTACTCTTTAACTCATAGCTGGAGGGAGAAGGGGGTTCTTACCTTCCCCAAGAGTATTCATTTGAAAGTAAACATAATAGGGTGAGTAGTGTTGGAACTCATTTACTTATGTAGCACTCCAAAGTGTCAGCCACTATGTCACGAGGACTCCCCTTCCTCCGAATGGTAAATTGAATCATCAACCAGAGTTAAAATTCTAGCTAATTCCCTTTGCTCTCAAGCTCATAAGAATGGTATGAATATTACACCTCTTCCCTGTCACAAGTAAAATATTAAGGCAGACTGGAAATCTTACCATATGGTTTGTTTGTTTGTTTATTTTGTTTTTATGGGATATCAACCTTTGTTGGTTATTTAATGCTAGATCCATTTTTATGCAAGTAGTTCTATATCAAACAATTCAGTTTAGCATAAGTACACAGTTTAAATGTAAAAAATATTTCTATTTCAAACTATTCAGTTTAGTCAAACAGTTCTAATTCAACTAATTCAGTTTAGTGTAAGTATAGATTTTTGTTTACACACAGTTAAGTGTCAAAACAGTTTTATTTCAAACAATTCAGTTTGGCATAAGTACAGTTTAATTGTCAAAAACAGTTTGCATAAGTATGCACTTTAAATGTCAAAACAGTTTTATTTCAAGCAATTCAGTTTTGAATAAGAACGCAGAAATACGCAGTTTAAATGCAAAAACAGTCCCCTTTCAACAAACACAGTTTAGTTCTATTTGATCTATAGATAGGACTCTGTCAGGAGCTACCACTCCAAGCCAGAGCAGACCTGAGAATGATAACAGTGACGGGGTACTCTGCATTCTCCAAAGCTCCCGCATTGCAGGAACCTCACGATCATATTGTTTAGTGTCATATCAGGACACTCATTGGGGTGGGGTCTTACTCCTCCGCAGAGATACAGTTGGTGTATTCTACAGTCCCAGCCAACTAGGTAATATCTCGCCTTAGTTTTGCCACCAGTTTAATAGGATTGCCCAGTTGGCTGGGGCTGTAGAATTCACTGACTGCACCTCTGCAGAGGGGTAACACCAGCCTCCTATGAGTGTCCTGAATATGACACTAAACAATCTGATGGTGAGGTTTCAGTGATGCCGGAACTTTGGGGAATGCGGTGCACTCCTTCATTACCATTGGTCCCAGGTCCATACTGGCCGGAATGGTAGCACCTGATAGGGCCCTATCTATGGGTTAAATAGAATGAGCTGCATACTTATGCTAAACTGAACTGTTTGGCTAAATCGAATAACTTGAACTAGAAATGTTTTTGACAATTAAACTGTACTTACATTTAAACTGCGTACTTATACTAAACTGAATTGTTTAAAATGGAACTGTTTTTGAGATTGAAACTCTACTTATACTAAACTGAATTGTTTAATATAGAACTGTTTTGACATTTAACTGTGAGTAAACAAAATCTGTACTTATACTTAGCTGAATTAGAATTTTTTGAATAAACTGAATTGCTTGAAATAGAAATGTTTTTGACAATTAAACTGTGTACTCATGCTAAACTGAATTATTTGAAATAGAACTATTTGCATAAAAATGGATTTGGTATTAAATAACCAACAAAGGTTGATATGCTATAAAACCCAACCAACCAACCAAGTTTAATAGGACAATTCTGAATTCAAAACTCCTGCTAACATATTATGGGCCAATATATTGATATTGACATGTAATCAACCATATAAAAATCTAATCTTTCTGATAGAATAAAACCAGAATTCCAACAAGCCGTTGTCATGTCATTGCTACTATATGACTGCATTACCTGAACTCAAACGAAATGCTTGGAAGAAAAACTAGATTGGAACTACTCAAACCACCCAAGTTAGATCAACAAGATATGCTGGGAACTGCTAGGGAAGTAAAAACAAAACTCATTAGCGACATTCTCCCATGGGTTCTTACACATGGATACAACAGCATTGGTCAGTCAGTAAAAACTTACATCAGCTCTCTGTCGACACTGGATGCCGTTTAGAGGACTTTCCAAGAGCAATGATTGACAGGAGCAGAGGGCAAGAGAGAGAGAGAGAGAGAGAGAGAGAGAGAGAGAGAGTCAAGGGAATTTGTGCTCTTAGCATACCTTGATGACGATGATAGAGTAAGTTCTATTATTCCACATGTCTTGAAGACCTTGAAGAAAGTCTAAGTCCTGCAGCGGATTGAGAAAAAGGCTGAGGGGTTGGAATTATAAATATATATATATATATATATATATATGTTATACAGCCACCTGCTTCCCATCACGAAAACTATCCAAATTAGACGAACCAGACATACAGGACACTGCTGGAGAAGCAAAGACAAGCTCATAAGTGATGTACTCCTATGGACCCCCGCATATGGCCGAGCAAAAGCAGGACAACCAGCTCGAACATACATACAGCAGCTATGTGAGGATACGGGATGTAGCCCTGAAAACCTGCCAGAGGCGATAAATGATAGGGAGAAGTGGCGAGAGAGGGTCAGCAGCACAACAGGATGATGATGATGATGATGAGATATAGAGTCATTTGTGTAGTAGATTGCAAAGCAGGTAAGAATAATAAGGTGTGAAATTATCAAACAAAAGAGAAAGAAGAGAGGATGCAATAGAAATATTTGTGAATTCTTTGTTTGTTTTTATGCATGTGCAATTAATTTTGCTTTTTCTATCATATAAACAAATGAGTTGGTAAGATTAGAATGGATTGGGGAGAAAATTAGAAGATACGGGTGAAGGGATGAGAGAAGAACAGAAGCATGAAAAATAAAAAAAAATAAAAAAGGAGTATCCTAGTTGCTGACATTTCTGAGTTTTCCATGGATTGAACTAGTATAAACTAAGAATTTCAAAAAGTGAAGCAAGCGAGTAAATAAAAGGAATGACGAATGGTTAATTAAAAAAATAAGATAGAAAAAAAAATGACAGCTGAAAGAAATGAAAATCTAGTGGAAAGTGATGAAAATGAGAAAAGACAGATGAGGAGATATAAAAAAGCAAAAAGAAAAAAAAAAAGAAAAGCACATTAAAAAACAAAGATTTGAAGAAAGAAAGAAATTTACTTCGTAAAAATTTAAAAAAAAGGTGAAGATAGGAAGTAAATTAAGTAGAGAAAAAAATGAAAGAAATAACCAAAAGATAAAAAACAGAGGGCAGAAAAAGAAAGAAAGGAATTAAAAAAAAAAAAGAGTTAAGTAGAAAGTAGTTAGGAGGTAAAGAAGATGGATAGCTGAGGAAAAGAGAAAAATAGAATGTGAGTATGAAAGGTGAGAGATAAGAAAGTTTGAGGTAAAAAATAAAGAAAACTAAGTTAAGGTATATTATGTGTATATAAAATCTTTTACGTGACATATACTTACACACACATATATATATATATATATATATATATATATATCTGAAAGCAAACGCATTTAACATCACTTTGAACTTAAGCTAGAAAAGAGGAACTTTCGCACTGTCTTCATACTCTGTCTGGTGGCAAAAGGCTACTGGTGGTACCAGGGGTGGCAGTACCACCTTAGCTACCAAAACTGTCACATCACCACTGGTTGGTGGCTGATGAGAACAGGGTATTGCACATGTTGTTGCACAGTAGATGAAAAAAATTGAATACCAAGACTCTGGAAAGCAAGCTGACTCTTCAGAAAGACAAAATGGCCCTTTAGAAAGTTGAAGTGACATCTTGGAAAGACAAGAAGCTATATCAAATCATGAAGAACACAACAAATACAGAATGCCCTCTGGGTGACTGCAGTGGAGAGGGAGAACATATCTCCAGTCAGATTGATTTTAAAGAAAATTACCTTGAACTGGACCCGGCTATGACAAACAATTGCAGCAGAAGATTTAATGGTTTGTGAGTTTTGCGCATCCAATAAAGCATGCTAGTGCAAACAACGTAATTTTCCTATCAGAGAATGTAAATCGATTGATGGGGTTATGAATCTGGACTACACTCACGGCATTCAGGATCCCATTGTTGAGTGACAGCACCCTGGAGAAATTCTAAGTTTGCCAAGAGTCCAGCGGCCCAAAGTTAACCAAAAAGCTATTTGGACAAATCTTGATCAAGAACTTTTATTTACTTTTACAATCAATTTTAATGGTCCCATACGACAGCAGATCAGCTTCTTTATTTGTAAAATTATATGTTTGTTATGAGTGGTTTGGCTGAGGAATGGAAAAGAAAAAAAGAAAAATGACCAAATCAACAAAATTAAAAAGCGCATGATACCATTACCTAACATGTGCACATGAAATGCACGTAATGTGAATGATCATTAATCATGATTTTTACTTACATATCTGAAAGTAAACACATTTAACATCATTATGAACTTAAGCTACAAGTTGAGCTCCGTTTGTCTTCATACCCTGTCTGGTGGCAAAAACTACTTGGGGCGCCAGGAGTGGCAGTACCACCTTAGCTACAGAAACTGTGGCATCTCCTCTGGTTAGTGGCTGATGAAGACAGTGTTCTCACGGATTGTATGATAAAATTTAAAATATATCATTTCTTTTACATACATACATACACACACACATATATAAGAAAGAGAGAGAGAAGGTTTGGAAATTGAAAAAGAAATACCAAAAGACAATGAATGAAAGAGAATTCATGAGGAATATTCATCTGATAGTCCTTGCTGTTCAGTTCCTGTTTAAACGAGGATCTGGAATGCTGATTTTCTAGACTGGCCCATTGTTATTCAATACTGCTGCTATATACTCTCCAATTCAATTATGTACTAGGAAAATACCTGGCCATGATTGCATACATGGATTCTGGTATCAAAAAATTGTATTCATCAATGACAGATTCATTTAGTAACTAAGTAAATGCATAGAAGCAAGCATACCCAAATGGATGATAAATGGTACCTCGGGTGGTGAAATAGTTACCAAGCTACACTACCAAGCCTTCATGAGTGAGTTTGAGTCTCATAAGGTGCCCCATTCATATAGCCTTGTGCCACATCTAAGCAAATGGATGATAAAGGAGAAAACTGCTCTGATTCTGAAACACTCCTAGAATGGGGCGGGGACTATCCACAGCAACTACAGACCAATAACATGTTTACCTATGTGTAAAAATTATAACTGCACAGATAAAAGAAATATATTAGACACTTGTATGTCACAGAATATTTCCAAATAAGAACTTCTAAGGTACAGGGCATATTCATGCAAGATAAAACTGTTTATTTCCCATCTTGCCAAAATTAGTTGAATAAACCCCAGTATATTCAGATATTGGTTTTGTTTTATAGCATGTCAGCTCTTGTTGGGTTACTTAGCAGTAAGTTCTGTAGAAAATATCTGAGCATTCCTCTTACATATTTGTCTGACATTTCTATTTAAATATTATAGAAACATGGAATAATTCATGGAAGCACCTGTTATTGCTGACATAGGAAATAGATTAAATCCTGATTAAGGTTGCTTGGGTTTCACTTCATGCCAAAGCAATGAATTCCTCTGTTTTCACCTCTGCTATAGGTAAATAGTAGGGCAGACTGTGCTTTTTAGCCTTGGCATGGCAACTGATTTTGGAGAAAGAAAAACAAGTTGTGTTCCACTTGAGAACTGACCTAGTGTCACATCCTCCCAACAGCGGATGGGTTGGGTAAATACATACACACATGGAATAAGGTATATTCAGACATTCTAAACTGAATTTTTTTTATTGAATATTAGGTCATTTGAAAAATACTGTCTGATTTTGGTATCAACAATTTAAATTCTGTTCTAACATTATGCTAAAAGTAATTGACATTATTCACATTACTAAAGATTAAAGTGTCTTCTTTGTAAATTTTCTATCACTTCTTTTGGAATTTGATTATGAAAGTTATTTGTCCCTGATCATGAACATTAAAAAGTGATGTGTTTCCTTTTCATGCTTTGTTAAAACTTTGCTTTATGTTAAAGCTTGGCCACATGTTGTCAGGATGACTCTGCGGAAGCTCCCTGATTTGGCATATCAGACTTTTCCTCATCTGTTACATCCTCCTGATCTCTCGCCCACTGTCTACCATTTTTTCGAACATTTGGACACTTTTTTTATGCCAAAAAACATTCTATTCCAAAGGAGAAATAGCAACAGCATTTAAAGATTTCATGGTGTCAAAATCTTTAGAGTTTTATCATGAAGGCATTAATAAACTTGTTAATCAATGGCAGAAATGCATTGTTGTTCAGGGATCATATTTTGACTGATTAAAACACTGCTTCAATTGATTTATTCAGGAATAAAAGTTTATTCTAAAACCAAACATTATTTTCTGAACAACTTAACAAAACAAGGGTTGACAACATAACATTAAATGAACCAAACTGACATGTGAAAACAGGAGAAATCAATCTCATTGATCAAGCAACTTTCTATTGATATTAGATTCCAATTCCAATTTCAATTCTTGAAAATACTTTTAAAGATAGAAATTGAAGGTATGGCTAGCATTACTATTAAAAAAGAAAATTAATTGAGCAGGCAAACTTAAAATTTCAGACAAGGCTGTTTGCATTTAATTTTGAGTTAATGCCCTTGGCAAAGGCATGAATCCATCTCTTCTCTCTCCAGCTATGGGTAAATAGTGGAGCAAACTGGGCTCTCTTGCTTTGGTAAATGGAAGAGAAAAATTCTGAATTAAAAATGCAAGGAACGTTATTCAGAAAATGTGGTACTATTCTAGTTATAAGCTCATCCAGGAAGAGTGATTTGTGTTACACAAACTTTCACTTCACTATTAAAAAGGAATACTTGAAATACTGTGTGCAAACAAATGATTATTATTATCAATTAGAAATAATTACTTGAAACCATATAACTGTGTATTGATAATTAGTTATTTACAAAAATTAGTTTAATAGTCATCATTGATAACAATAGACAAATGTTATCATAGATTAGTGTGGCTACTCTGAGTGGCTTAAAGCTATGTAGCTCTATATGCAAAAAGGATTGATGTGCTGTGTGTTGTGATGCATTCTTACCTTTATCTTGATTAAACCTATCTGCTATTTGTACCACAATAATCTTTTTGTTGGTTTGTGCTTGGCTAAAAGTCTTTGTTCTCTTCTATCACTGATAAATCTTGATGTTCATTCAAGATTTTTATTCCTTTGGATGACTTAACTATTTCTCACAACAGCTGAATGTGAGCATCCCATAAACTGTGCCATTTCAGAATTTTGTTTTGTGGTTTAATGGCATATCAATCTTTTTGGGTTATTCAATGCCAAATTCATCCTTCTAGAAAAACAGTAGTGGTTGTACTATTTAACCCATAGTTGGGAGGATAAGGGGGTTCATATCTTTCACAAGGGTATTTATCTGAAAGTGAATGTAATAGCATGACTGGTTTTTGAACTTGCTGACTATGATTCCATAGTCCAGCACTTTATCCATTACGCCATGAGGCCCTCTCCTTTTCAGAAATCTTGTCACTTTCTAATTGTAACAATTGGCCTTTATCAAAATCACTCATGTTTTTCTTCTTGTCCATAATCTGTCATTCAATGGATCAAAATGAAGTCCTCAATACTAGCTTACCTGTGACCCTGACATCCATCTGTGTTATGGGATAATGACTGCACTTTTACGTAAATGTCACTGATCCTAATATTTTGACTCACATATATATTGTTGAATATATGAGTATGTACATATATACAATTCAATAAATATATTGAATTAATATCCAAGTGTAGACATGTCAAATTTTCTTTATGACATAGATCTCCAGATTAGTCCCATGGTGTAATAAAAAATCTTGAATTCAGCCAAAGCAATACATTATATTCAGCCAAAACAATTACAATAAAAGCAATACAAATCAGAAAAGTTCTTGGTGCCATAATAGCACCAAGAATAAGACCTAAAAATATTACAATAAATACTAGAAGTTTCATATGGTATGCACTATCATCAGATGGAAATGTGAAAAAAGTGACCGATCAACTATATTTATAATTTGAAGTGCATTTGTTATATTATACACCAAATTTTTGACATGCTGTGTACGTTTTATATATATATATTATATATATATATATATATATATATATATGTATACAATTAATTAGCCACTTTTCATGCATTTCCATCTGATGATGGTGCATAACACATGAAACTTTAAGTAATAGTCTTCTTGGGTTCACTGGCTTATTGGTATAATGGGTAGAGTGTTTGCCAATGGCCTGGGAAACCAGGGTTCATTCCAGTTTGAGTCATGCCAAAGACTCAAAAAATTTTACTTGATGCCTCCTTGCTTAACACTCAGCATCATAAAGGTATAGATCAAGGGTAAGTGGAGCAATCTTAGTGTAGTAGCTATTGAAAAGGGAACCTTCAGGTCACCCTCGACTAGGTTAAGCCAACTGATATATATATATATATATATATATATATATATATATTCATTTTTACACTTCTTGTATCATGTGATCAATTTTTAAAATAAGTATTGAAGAGAAACCCCTAGAGACTCCATTTTCCATTTGAAGACTGCAGCAATACATATAACTCTAACTCATGGGAAGAGTTCTGTGAGATTTTATTTTAAATTTTTACCTTATTTTCTCATTGGTCTAGTGGGTAGAGTGTTTGCCAATGGTCCAGGAGACATGGGTTCAATCACAGGTCGCATCGTACCAAAGACTTTAAAAATGCCTCTTTGCTTAACACTATTAACAAGGTTCAATCCCAGTTTGAGTCATACCAAAGGCTCAAAAATTCTACATGATGCCTCCTTGCTTAAGACTCCGCATTATAAGGAATGTATCCAGGGTAAAGTGGAGCAATCCAGGTAAAGGAGTAGCACCCTACCCTACACCTCGGTGTAGTAGCAATTGAAAAAGGAGCCTTCTGATCACCCTCAACTACCGTCACCAACTTTTTACTAAAACTTTAGCCACATCTTATTTCACATTCTATATACAATTTATATTGTATAAATTATTATATATAATATAATCATATCACTCCTTGCAAGTTTTTCACATCAGCATTAGCGGATGGTCTTTCACTGGAGTCTGATTGACAGCAAGTCTCCTGAGGCCACCAGGACTTTTCTGAGTATTCAGGCTGACTTCAACAATGCAGTAGTCTGGATGGGCACAGCTCATTCTCTGGTTTCTAACTCCAGCAAACCTTTTTTGGGGATTGTTTCAAGTGCACTTATTACAATTAGTATCACCATCACCAACATGTTCCATAGCTTTTTTAGTTCTCTGGAAAGGTCCAAATGAAAAGAGAGACAATATCTCTTTTCATTTTCTTTGATTTTCACTCTGTGGTCTGCCAGGATATACGCATTTTTTTTTGGTTTACTATCTCTAGGTCTGGTCTTCTGGCTGTATCTGAAAATCACAGAGATTTCTTCAGGATGGATTCTGGTTTGTGCATATACCATGTGGTCGTATAGTCAAATTTCAATTTTTTTCACAATTCCAAGAGAATTTTGCACAGTTGGCCGGGGCTGAAGAATACACCGACAACACCTCTGCAGAGGGGTAAGACCCCCACCCTGGGAGTTCTGGATATAACACTAAATGATCTGATGGTGAGGCTCCAGTGATGTTGGAGCTTTGGGGAATGTGGAGGACCCCTTCATTGCCATTGCTCCCAGATCCACTTTAGCTTGGAATGGTAGCACTTGATAGGGCCCTATCAATGGGTTAAATAGAATGAACTGTATACTTATGCTAAACTGAATTGTTTGAATTAGAACTGTTTGACTAAACTGAATTGCTTGAAATAAAAATGTTTATGACAAATAAACACTACTTACATTTAAATTGCGTGCTTATGCTAAACTGAATTGTTTGAAATATAACTGTTTTTGACATTGAAACTCTACTTACACTAAACTGAATTGCTTAATTTAGAACTGTTTTGACATTTGACTGTGTGTACACAAAATCTATACTTATAGTAAGCTGAATTAGAACTGTTAGACTAAACTGAAGAGCTTGAAATAGAAATGTTTTTGACAATTAAACTGTGTACTCATGCTAAACTGAATTGTTTGAAATAGAACTGATAATTTGCTTAAAAATGGATTTGGTGTTAAATAACCAACAAAGGTTGATATGCCATAAAACCCAACCAACCAACCAAGCGAATCATTTTCCTGATACTGTCATATCTAGTTTTGCAGTCTTTTTGTGCTGATTTTCTGCATTTGCTTACTCTGTGATAATATTATTATTGTCATCATTATTATATACACATACACAGACATACCAGGAAGGAGTCATAAAGACAGTAATTTCAACACAAACACAAAATTTATGATTTAAGTTACCAACTTCTCACGGTCAAAATGACATAATTAATTCAATGTCTGTCAATTTTTTAAAGTTATGACAGAAGGAGAACATGATAAAGACGAGAAGTAAAAAGAAAAAATAAAGTGAGAGAGCGGAGAATGGAAAATAAAAAAAGGCCAGGATGAGATAAAATTGAAGAGAAAATATTGGAGAAATATAGAAAGAATTTTGAAAGTAAGAAAAAAAGAATAAGAGAAGTATCACAAAAATAAAGAGAGAAACTATGTTGAAAGGAAAGAACTAATGAAAAATAGAAAAATTAAACATGAGAAATAATTATGGAGTAAGAAAGAAAAATAAAACAACATAGTGAATGGAAAAAACAAAATAATGAATATAAATCTAGGTAAATCTAGAAAAATATTAAAAAGACAGAATAAAACAGAGAGAAAGGGAGATAAGCAGGACTAGATTAACCACAAGGCATTTGAGCACAGGCTTCAGGCCCCTGGACTCGGAGAGGGCCCCAAGAGATCATGTAGTGTATAGTACCCATTGATGGTGTCAAATTCTAGTAAGGAATAAACTTTCTTCAAGTTAAATCGTATAAAAAATTAACTTTCTTAGATATTGTTCTAGCAACTGCTCAAATTTCTCTTGCTTATGAACATATTATTCATCAGCTTAATTTGAATAATTCAATTAATTCTTTTTCCAGAAAAAAAGATAACTATTTTTCTAAGTATTCCCTTTGAAAAAAATTTCTTCTTCACTTGAATCTCTTCTTATATATTTTTAGAGAGAGGGTCATCAAGTTGACCTTTGCCTCAGGCTCCTATTAAGCTTAATCTGATGCTAGAGATAAGTAGACAAAAAACAAAACTGAGAGAAAAGGGCAAACTTAGAATTGAAAGAGAAAGAAAAAGCAAGATGATGAATGGAAAAGAAGAAAGTGGGTTTAAACAGAAGTGTAAGAGGAAAGAGATGGGAAAAAATGAAGGAAGATGTCTGAATAAGAGGGTAATGGATTGGCCCCTCCCCCCCAAAAGAATGGCGGTAACAATAAAATCAATTGTATCCTGGGTATGACACTAAACTGCATCAGATGGTGAGGTTCCAGTTCTGGAGATTTGGTGAATGTTGGGTAGCCTTTCAATGCCATTACTTCCTGGTTCACTCTGACCTGGAGTGGTAGTAACTCTTTGAATTCCACCTATGGGTCAAATTATTTGTATTCAATAGGATCATGTAAAAAAGAAAGCTCTTAAGAAACAGCCACACAATAAAAGTTAAAATGAACACAAAATGAATTCAATTCCCTGAACTCTAATTTTAAAATAACCCCAGGTAGGTTGACATGCTGTTAAAATGAATCCATCAAAATAAATGTCTTGTAAAGTTTGAATGACTCTACAAATAAAACAAAAGAAGACTTCAAGAAAACCAGAAAAAGAAATCTGAAAAACTGAAATTAGGAAATCAGAAAAGTTAATAAAAAACAAAATGAAAGAAGAATGAAAATTTACTTGTAGGGAAGTGTATGATAAGAAAGAAACCCAGAATAAACTGAAAAGAAAAAAAAATGAATAAAAATAGAATGATAAGAAAAGAAAGAAAATAAGAATGTATTCAAGAAAGAAGATATGAAGAAAAAAACCCAAAAATAAATAGAGGAATTATAAAAGAATGAAAAGAAAAAAAATTGATCCAAATTGAGAATGAAAATTAAAATAGACATGAGAGATGTAAAAGGAAGCTGTAATGAAGGTAAACAAAAGGGAAAAAAAATTCAAAGAAAAAAGAGGAAAAATGTTCTTTCAAATGGAATTATGAAAATAAGATTGAATTTCTGTTTAAAGAAATCCATAAAAGTACTAGGTATTTTAGCAAAACCAAGATCTACAGTCTGATGGCAATTCTTTAGATAGCAACCTTTAGATAGCAATTCTTCAACACTTCTAACAAGTACAATAAGAATTCTAAAAATTCATTCCTTTCTTGGTGAGGAAAAAACTTTTCAGTAACCTCTTGCTGTAATGAGATGTTGATAAAAAGCAAGACTTCTAATGCCAATTTTTTTGGTAGGCTAGCAGGAAGGTTTTTTTTTCTGGAAACAGATACCTACAACTGATTTTCTCAGCCTGTATATATCTGACCATCTCGACCACTACATACTTTTAGACCACATCAACTTACACAGTGCCTATCTCTGCTGGCCCACATTTGATCATCTGAGCTTGTCTGTTTGGTTTAGCTATCTCAGGCCCACATCTGGACACACTCAATTCTAGCCATTTTAGCTTGCCTCTGCTATTTGGCCACAACTGTCAACATCTGGTCATCTGTGCATATCTGCTTCCCTACATCTGGCCATTTCATACACACTTTTGGCTATTTGAACCTGATGTTCTGCATCTTATTGATGCATCTATCTATGGAAGATCTGTCGCTCCCAGTATACCTATTCGTCTTAGCCTGCCCATCTTGGCCATATTAGCTTGGTGTAGATCTAAGGTAGCCATTTCTGGCAATGTCAACCCACTTGCAAACATCTGGTTATCTAAGCCTATCTTGGTCATTATAAATCCCCTGTGCATGTCTACTGCTGTTAACTTCAGGTCACATCAATAACTTACCTCTATTCTGACTGGGTCTGCTGACGACCAGCTCACCAGCTTGTCTGTCCACCCATATTTTGACTATCTCAGCCTGAGAACATTTGCTTTACATCTGAAAATACTTACAGCAATCCGACTTTTCCATAGAAGACCATTTACAAACTAGCTTGTCCATATATGAACAGATCTGCCCACATCTGGTCATCTCTGTATGTCTGCCAGCCTCACATCTGGCCATTTTAAGCTGTATGCCAGTTGTAGTCCAGTCAAACATCTGTTTGAGTACATCAACTTAACGAGCAAGCTTGGATAGCCAGAACTATTTCATGTTTGGGAACATCTGGACTCACTTCACAGATATTTCTGGCCTGTCCACATTTGACCCATCTCAGAATGGTTAGCCACATCTGTCAACATCTATCCCACATCTAGTCCTCTGTACCAGTCAGCCTTAATAATTAGCCAGATATAGCCACATGTGTTGGCCAAATGTATATAGGCTGAAACTGAGATGTGGGAAGATATGGATGAGGAAGGCTTGTGCAGGTGACGTAGCCTAGATAGGCCAGAACAACATCTGCCCCTCATCAACCTGCCCACTTATAATCTGGCCACATCTAGCCTACATCTGGTTATCTATGCCGGTCTGTCTGCTTTAAAATAGCTAGATTCATGAGAACATCTGGCGATTTTAAAGTAGATGTTGACAGACATGATAGATGTTCTCAAAGAGATTGCCCGATGATCCACATCATGTGCAGGACAGATATAAAATAAAAAAAGGAGTGGAAACACACTGATTCTCTGGATAAAGGTGCAGATAAAGAAGGTCATGCTGACAGTGTTCTGGAACATGAAAGGACCCATCATACTTGATTTCCTTGAAAAATGGCCAATCATAGACAGTGCTTCCTATTGCCAGCTCAAAAATTAATCTTATTTATTGAATGAGGAAAATCCAACCTTAAGCACTCAAACTTTCAGAAAAGTTAGGATCATTGAAAGTAGATAATCTTAATAAAACATACAGGTACCCTTGAGATGATCCTCTAATATATAACAAAACGAAAATATTTTTCATATACCTGAATATATTAGACTTGAAAGAAAGCCTTCCACAGCAGATTAAATGGAAGATGAATTCAATCATAGATTAAAAGTTTTATCTTCCCTAGTGAGATGGCAACTTTGAAAACAATCAATGGGAAGGATTTAGATTTTTGTGGTTCTTTAAAAGCAACCTTGCAGTTATGGATAGGGCTGAAGTGTTAAGTAGTATACCTCCCATAGATGTATAAATCCTAATCAGAAAATGCAATGAAGTGAACTGTCTTTCAAGCTCAAAAGATAAATCACTGAAATGATCTGTTTGTAGTATCAGGCTGTGTGTGTGGCTTGTGAGAATGCTTCAGCCATGTTGTTTTTTTTTTTTAGTAGTGCATCAAACCATTATGGGTAACTTAATGCCAAAATTTGATCTATTTATAAATTTTTGATTATAATCATTACTATATTTTATCATTCATAAAATTTCCTAAAGTTACAGATAAACCTATCATGAAAATTATTAATAATCAAATAGACATCAAACTAGGACAGCTCACTTAAGTAGAACTTGATGTAGTACTAAGAAATATTAAAAACAGGAAGGCAGCCAGACTTGATGAAATACCACTAGAAGTATGGAAGACAAGGAAATTCAATGACCTACTGCTTCGATACTGCAATGCTGTCTATAACTAGAACATGATAGAGAGATGGACAAAAGGCTGTATCCTCCCTTTCCCCAAGAAAGGTGACCGCAGAATCACCAAAAACTACTGGGGTATAACCCTTGCTTCCATAATGGCTAAGATTTATAATGCTCTGCTACTCAACTGCATCGAACCAGAAATTGGGAAAATCCTTAGAAAGAATTAAAATGGTTTTCAGAGAAGCTGATCTGCAATATCACAAATTCTAACAATCTGTCAAATCATAGAAGGAGTTTGTACAAGAAACTTCGAGGCAACATCCTTATTTGTAGATTTCTGTGAGGCATTTGACTTCATAAATTGAGGGAAAATGGAGCAAATACTTTTTGCCTATGGTCTCCCTAAACAAACTTTTGCAGCCATAATGATGCTCTATAAAAGCACAAAAGTAAAAGTTCACTCATCGGATGGAGACACAAACCTCTTTGACATTGTTGCAGGTGTTCTGCAAGGGGATACATTAGCCCCATATCTGTTCATAATCTGCCTTGACAACATACTTCGAATGTCAATAGATCTAATGAAAGAAATTGTTTTACACAAAAAAAAAAAGGCAAGAAGCAGATGATACCCGGCACAAACTATTACAGATGCTGGTTACTCAGATGACAAAGTGCTTCTGGCAAATACACCAACCCAAGCTGAATCTCTGCTGCATAGCCTGGAGCAGGCAGCTGGTGTCATTGGCCTCCATGTCAATGTTGACAAAACGGAGTACATGTCCTTTAATAAAAAAGGAGACATCTCCACACTAAATGGTGGCTCTCTGAAATTAGTGGACAAGTTCACCTACCTCAGAAGTAGTGTCTCATCTACTGAAAATGACGTGAATATGTGACTAGGGAAGGCATGGACTGCTATTGATAGGCTATCAATCAAATGAAACTCAAACCTATCTGATAAAATTAAATGCAATTTTTTCTAAGCAGCAGTTGGGTCAATTCTTCTATATGGATGTACCACACGGACACTGACAAAGCATATAAAGAAAAAGCTTGACAGGAATTGCACAAGAATACTATGGGTCATATTGAACAAATACTGGAAGTAACATCCTATAAACCAGCAGCTGTACAGCCACCTATCTCCAATCTATAAAACCATCCAAATAAGACAGACAAGACACTGCTGAAGAAGTAAGAACGAACTCATAAGTGAAGTTCTCCTATGAACTCTTTCACATGAACATGCAAGTGTTGGACAACCAACAAGAACCAATCTACAACTGCTCTCTACAGACACAGGATGTAGTCTAGAGGACCTTACAGAAGCGATGGATGATAGAGAAGAATGGTCAGAGAGAGTCAGAGAAATCAGTGCTAGCAGCATGACATGATAATGATATAGTAATGTCGATAATAATGTCATTTGTTCAATCACAGTTTGCTGGTTTCAAGTATTCCTATCCAATACTAATAATTTTCAAACAGATCTATTTGGCTCTTTTAGACACTATTACTCCAGGTCAGAGTGGACCTGAGAATAATGATAACAAAAGGATGACTATACACTCCCTAAATCTTGACAACTGGAGTCTCACCACTAGACACAGTTTAATATCATATCTAGGACACCTCTTTTTGTTATAGTGGGATATTAACCCTCTGCAAAGGATGCAAGTGACATATTTTAAGTTCTGCAGACAGTGTGTATAATGCAAAGAAGAAAAACATGATAAAAGCCAGTAGGAGGAAAAGGAAAAACAAAAAAGATCAGATTAACTGTGAATGCAAAAATCTTATTTATTATCATTAACACAGCAATTGACAATTCAAAGCAAACTGAAGTTCTGTAAATGATCTAGTTAACATACATTTCAAACATATATCATTATATAAAAAGAAAAAAAATTGGAAGAATATCAATCTATAATGTGGATACAGATGAGACCAATTCATAACCAATATTATATATCAATACATTCGGATTGATCAATAATATACTGGAATTATTTATCAATACGAATAAAGTCATACCAAGAGTTTTCTATCAAATCTGTAATGAAAAGAGGAACATCAAACAAAATCAACTGCTTAATATAATGAATCAAAATAGTCATTCCCCAGTTTCTCCTTCATTAACCAATTTCGACTTAAATATGCATAAATAGCCTTACTCTGTCGGTTATGCTTAATCATTAGATTCATGAGCCCAAAAAATACTTTTTGAGTTTCAATATATTTTTTTATTATTCAGTCATTCCCAATGCTTTTTTATAGTAAAATTATAAGTACTGCATTTCTATTATATATAATACCTCTTCGTTATCATTAAAACTTGTATTTATTCCTGACCTCTCACAGTCCTTTTCTTTCAGATTTTCATTTTATATGGTGTCTCAATATACGTGGGATCCATGTAACTCTACTAATTATAATCTTGTGTTCTTTTTTGTTTCAGATTTGAAAATAATATACTACAACAACAATGAATCCTTGATCACAATGCTTTGGACAAGAAGGCTTGTTGGTTGTTTTGTTTCATGGCCTATCAACGCTTTTCGGGTCATTTAACGTCAAATTAAATTTAAAACAATTCAGTTTAGTATAAGTATAGTTTTTGTTTGCAAACATTTAAATGTTAAATCAGTTCAGTTAAATGTCAAAACAGTGCTAGTTCAAACAATTCAGTTTAGCATAAAAACGCAGTTTAGTTCTATTTAACCCTTAGATAGGACTCTATCAGGTGCAACCCACTCTGAGTCAGTGTGGACCTGGGAGTGATGGCAATGAAGGGGTACTACACATTCTCCAAAGTTCCAGTATTACTGGAACGTCACCATCAGATTGTTTAGTGTCATATCCAGGACACTGGCTGGGGTAGTCTTACCCCTCTGCAGAGAAGCAGTTGGTGTATTCTACAGCCCCAGCCGACTTGACAATGGACAAGAGGAGAAAAATATTTTACGTCAATGCTTATTTGGAGACAAAATCCTTTAAAATTGTCTCAAAATAGATGCAACCCATTGATATGATAATGATTTATTACTGAGACGAGAAACTGAAAAAAGGTTGCATATCCTGGAAGCTGATATAATAACAATTAAAAAAAAAACATTGATTTGATATCTCTAGCTCAAAGAATGCATTTTTTAAAGAATGTGTTCCAAATGGCCACCATTGTGCTTGTCTTAGTAATAAATCATTATCATATTAATGGGTTGCATCTATTTTGAGACACTCAGTATTTCTAGAGTGAAATTATCAGCAATGAATTTACATGAAATGTATGATAGCACAGGCTCATTGGCCTAGCTGGTAGAGTGTTTGCCAATGGTCCAGGAGACCTAGGTTCAATCCCAGGTCGCATCATACCAAAGATTTTAAAAATGGTAGGTGATATATCCTTGCTTAACACTCAGCAATATAAGGTACATATCAAGGGTAAAGTGGAGCAATCCAGGGAAAGGAGTAGCACCTTCCCCTGCACCTCGGTGTAGTAACTATTGAAAAGGGAGCCTTCTGGTTGCCCTCGACTACGGTCGCCAATTTTACTTACTTAATTTATGATTCTATAAAGAATGCTTGCATTATTTTCTGACCACAAACAATCTCTTTCTAATTTTCTATTCCTTTCTAAAGCAAAATCTTCTACAATGCATTTCTATTGTAAAATCAGTAGCAATACATTTACATTATAAATACCTCTATCTTATCATTAAAGCTAGCTTTAATTCCTACCCTCTGATGTCCTTTTCTTTCTGATTTTTGATTTATTTCTATTGTGAAATCATGAGTGATAAATTTACAGAGAAAGAAAAAAGATATGCATTCACCCAACCCATTTGCTATTGGAAGGACCCATGATCAATTTTCTAGTGGAGTATATGACTGATTGAATTTAACAACATATTTACCAATCTAGAGTTATATTATGCCCAGAGGTTAAGGAATTGCATTCATTGCATGTTCATATTTACATTTTTTGTGTAGTTGTTTCTTAAAGTTTTTTCTGTATGTGGTCCTCTTAGATTTAAATAATTTTCAAATAGATTTAAATGGGATAAGAGTGGATCTGGGAGAGATGGTAAAGAATGGGTACTCTACATTCCCCAGTACTTTACAACTGGAGTAAATGCAGTTTAGTGTCGTACCCAAAGCACTACTTTTTGGGTGGCGGTCTTACTCCTCTACTGTCAGAATATTCTAAGCCTCATTGTTGGGGCAAAAGTGGAGTACAGCTGGTTTGAATTCAGAATCTTCCTCCCTTTTTTATTGGTTGCTGTAACAAGGCTCAAGTGTTTTCTTTACAACTTCATATTAACTCATGGAACACATGCAAAGGTCATCAAACTTGTTTATTCCAATTATAAAAGACTACAATGACAAGGGCCACAACTATTTATTTATAACTATCAGGTTAGATAGTTCAAACTTCAATATCAAGAACTCAATTTGCCCTACTATTAACTTATTGCTTATTCATTATTATTCTATTCACAAAACTAAATGTAAAAAACAAACAAACAAGTTATTATCTGAAACAGAAAAAAATAATGATTTCTTTGCCTCCATATTGTTGGATTGAGTGAGTCAGCGTACTGTTGTGTTGGGCAGCTACAATAACTGACTGACTGATTACAACTGGCTTGGTTCAGAAAGTAATCAGTATTCATGGTACTCCAGAATATCTCATTCCTGCATCTGGGTGATCTCATTCCTCCAGTCCTGATTGGATGTTGGTTTCAGTGTGTATATGGTGATAGATAGATAGATATCCACTATTCTGCATTATGCTACTGCTGACAGTACTTAGTTTAGTCCTTGCCAACTGGGTTAGGACACTCTTTGGCCAGCCATGTCCACTGGTACATGGATCAGGTCAGTTGTGTTTTGGTTTGGTGGCAGTTGGTTGAGGCTGCCCGATGTGGATGCTGGGGAGGCTTAGGCATTCACGTTTTGTGGCTGACACTGGCATCCTTGAGCCTCAGGAGGCTACTCCCCCAGGCTCTAATTCTCTTCAGAGGAACTAGGTTTATTGCCTGGCACATAAGGTGCCCCTTTTTAGGGGAATGCCAATGGAGCTCAAGGCATTTTTGGAACCACCAGGCATGTGTGGGCCACAGTCCTGTGCCTATTATCCACAACAAAAAGGTATTTTGCCAAACTTGGACACATGACTAATACCAGTAATTGTATTTGGTTGTGGCTTGTTCCCTTGTCTGCCAACTGGATGCTTGTTGGAATCCCACAATGATGGTGAGTACCTTATTACTTTTACTTTATCAGAGGGGTAACTTCAATACATATAAAAATCTGACCAGAAGGCAAGATCAAATGTTTTATCTTTCAACAAGGAATATGAACTGGCCAACCAAATTAATAGATTTTGGCTGAGATTGTTTATATCCATTCAATGATAACCATTTACTAACCAGCAGCTTAGCAAATAAACTAAACATGTCATTAAAGTGGTGAGGCATGTATTTATCCAACTCCTCCTTCATGAGCCGGATGTGACATAAAGTCTATTTTAAAGTGGAGAACGACTGGTTTGACTTTAGAGTTTTCCTACTTCGAGACTGGTTTCTACCCTAAGGTTAAAGAGCTTGGTCTGCCCTACTATTTACCCTTAGCTGGAGGGAGAACAGTTTTATGCTTACTTTTGCCAAGGGCATTGGGACAATGTGAAATGCAAACAGCCTCATCTGGGATTTGAACTTGGTTTACCTGATCCATTTCTTATTACACTATGTGAACGTTTGTGCAGGAACAGCCAAACTTTTTTGATAAGCTGGTAACAGAAGAATAGTTCACCACTGTATCATAATTACTTTAAACAATACTTATCAGGTTTTGAGTACAGCGAGTTTAAATTCAGAGTTTTCCCTCTCCTATACTGGTCACTATACCAGTCTGCCCTAGTATTTACCCATAGCTAGTGGAAGAATATTTGGATTCATGCCTTTTCTAAGGGCATAAATTCAGAGTGAAAGAAATTAGTCTTGTCCAGAATTTGAACGTGGATACTTCTGATGACACCTATCATACCGTATCATTTTCTTCTTGGTTGGGCAGAGAACTTTTGAGCATCTCCTTGCACATTCATTTTAACCAGTTTCTTTATTTTCATTAGTTTATCACAATATCTAGCTTTCTGTAGCCCCCAGCAATTTCCAGGTACTTTTTGCATTCACCAATCCTCTGGGAATGTTGAATAGAACCCTTTATTTCAGTCCGTAGGGGTATATCATTTATTTACTTGTCATGTTTTGTGTTCTTCCAAGGGAATTTCTATATTCATAATTGTTTAGTGTTATGAGGCAAATCTGATCTGTTTGGTATTTTTCTCTTTTCTTTTTGACTTCCTTTCTTCTTTCTTTCCATTCTTCATCACTCTTTATTTCTTTCCTTCTTAAGCATTTTTTGGAAAAAAGAATTTTCTTATTTCTTTCTCTTTTCTCTTGCTTACTGAATCAGCCAACAATTTTGCCCTGTTTATGAAGCAAATTTACTTCATTGAACAGCATATTAACTATTTTAGACACCTCATGTAATCTAACAGTTAGCAAACAGGTCTTGGGAATTAGAGTTTCATTAAGCAACAAATATCTCTGACCTTTTGCCAAACTAAGTTAAGCTTAGTAAATGACATCCAGTTTCTCATATAGTGTAAGCTAGGCTAACAGGCCATTGTTTGTGAATTCAAATTCTTCTGGACTTGTGCCAAACTAAGCAGGTACTATATATAGTCTAATATCTAACTTGGCTAGCAGATAACTGATAGTGAATTTGATTCTCACTGGATGTCACATACTTCTGACCTTGTGCTAAACTAAGTAAATTGTTGGCTTATAATCAAATCAAGAAAGCACTAATTCTCACTAGATCACAATTGTTAAACAGCACAGCATCCGTTTCATCTAAGATAGGTGAACATTTATGAACAGCAAGTACTTTATGAAATCTGAGACCTGTTTGTCAGACTAAGCATAGCTTAGAAAATTCTCCTGGAGTTAAGCAACACTGACCTTGCTCAGTACTTAGATGAGTCACCATATAGGAACAGCAATTACTATAAGCAATTCAAGGCTTGTATGCTTGACTAGGCAAGTTGTTTATTCTTTTTTATAGTTCACCAAGAAATATTCAGTCTAGCATTGTCCTGACTAAATATCACACCCTTTCTGTAAATTAATTCTGAATGGACACTTTCTATGAATGGTTACTATCATTTAATCTAATTCAGAGAAGTACTTGCTTGAATCAGTCATTTGATTTTCTAGAAAGTGCTCATTGTTGAGGACTCCCTTCCACTCTCAGCATATACACAGCATCCATTTTTGTATATGAAAACTGACCATGGATATTTTTACTGGTAATTTATTTTCCTCCTTCTCACCAATATAATCTTGCATTTTATCATGTTGTAAAATATCTACTTTTTATTGGCTGTTAAAGTTCATTTAAAATGGGACATTTTCATTATCGTTAATCAGTGAATCCTGTACAGAAGTCTCACATCTAAATAATTAACACAATCAATCTGATGCAAATAATGTTCACTGTTTTATTAGGATATCTTCAATTTATTACCTATCTCCAACTGTGTATAATATTGATTATTCTTCATTTAATTGCTATCAAACATAACTTGCATTTCTGACTGCAGAGCATCCTTCTGTAGGAAATATCCTGGATAAAACATTGCAAACCACTTTTGACACATTTGATCTTTCTCACTACCTTCTCCATAAACTGCAAATACCTATTTTCTGTGTTGCATTTTTATCTTTCTTAAAAGAAAAGAAAAGATATTTTTTTAGAAGACAAAGTCTGTTCAAAGTAAAGATGGGTGTGAATTCAGAATGATTTAATTTAGAGATTATTTCCCTAATCTGGTGGTAGTTTTACCACCCATCAAACTTTGTGTCCATCATGTTTATCAGCCAAAAAGTGGAAAGAATCCATCCCACTTCCTTGCTATATATATATATATATATATATATATATATAAAGACAAAAGATTAGAGAAATCATCACCATTCTTTTGTCTTAATAAATTTTTGAGTACCACTAGTTTAAATATATATATATATATACACATAAACAATCATGATAAAAATTTTATTCTAAATGTATTTTCAATCAGTAAAATATTTACAATAGTCAATGCATGAAAATGTGAAGTGATATCATAGTATGTTTAAGATATAAAATAAGTTATAAAACAGGATAAAGATTCACTCACAAAATTAGAATATTGTTTATTTTTTCCATCTAAGTTAGAATCAGCAAACAAAAATATGCCATCTTTAATAAAATTAATTACCAGATGCATGTTGATATGACAACAGTCACAATATATTAAAAATTATCTTTTGGCTGAAGTTAATTGAAACTAAATACTCCTAATGACAAAAATAGAATTTTTGTGTAAAACTATCAATTTCTTTCCTTTTATTTCCCTATATTTTCTTATTAGACTCCTACTATAGTGTTGGGATGCTGACCAAAGAAAGACAAATGGGGAACACAAAAGGTTTGATAGAAAAACATATATATTAAAGTAATAGAAACAAGTGAACCTGGTTAAACAGTAGTTAGTTAATAGAAAGCTGGGAGTCCAGTGTGATAGTGATTATCCGTCCACTACACAAATGGTATCACATGTGATTGTGTCATGCTGATTGGTGCACTGCCGTCTGACACTCTTATTGATGTGTATTTATGGAGAAGGGTGAGTCCATTATGTTGGGGGTACAACATATAGACATAAATAATTTATCATAAAGTGATGAGTCAGGGCATTTTAATGAGCTTGAGATCATTTTTAATTCATGAATTAAACAGTATTTGTTTTTTTTTTTTACATGAAATATGTTTGACAGATTAAAAAAAACAGTATTTGATTCATTCATAGTAGATTTTAAAAAATGAAAGAAATAAATCAAGTTATGAATCCATAGAATTATTGAAGGAGTAAAGATTAAACACAGGGAAAAAAGGAGAAATGAAAGAAGAAAAGAAAAAAGATGAGAAAAATGAATAAATATTGGAAGGAAAACCTGAGGTGAAAGGTATTTTTAAAATAAGTAAAGGCAGAATGCAAAAAAAAAAAAGATGAAATTGAATAAAACAGAAAGAAAAACAGTAAATAATCAGTGAATAAATCAAGAGGAAATGAATTGGTGTGGAAGAATGAAGCAAAGCTAAATTGATGCAGATAAATAAAAATCAGAGAGAATAAAAGAAAGAGAAAAATAAAAAAAAGATATTAAAAACAGGATAAAAAAAAGGAAATTAATAAAAGACAGTAAATCTCATTCATACATCACTGCTTTTCATTAATGCAGCAATATTTTCTCAAAAAGTCATTTGCAGAACCATTGATCAAGACATTAGATATTTGATATTATATGGGGCGTGCACATATCCCTTAGGTAAAATGTTTTATTTGTTTTTAATCATATTTTTAATACATTTTTCGGTAAAATTTCATTAAGGCTACCTATGTTTACAACATAAGAAAGTTTCATAGCTATGTGTCTGTAATATAAAAGAAGACTCACTAATATGTCTATTAAAACTTGGTGCCTTACAACAGAGGAAATAATCATTGCTATACGTGGATTAAGATTATGTGCCATGATGATGAAAGAAAACTATCATTGCTATCATGTTCATTGAGGCTATGAGCTCATATGATAAAAAAATGGCTCATTGCAATATGTGCATGAAAATGATATGCCAAAGAAAAAGACCCATTGCTATAGGTTTATTTAGATGAACCTATATGATAGAAAAAGACTCATTGTTTCTTATTCTCTGACATACTACTCTCAAATATACTTGAAAATGCATGCAAAGAGGACAACTGTGACTGTCTTTAATGAAATTGCCATTGTATTATTCATAATCGGGAGTATCATGTTGTTTCTAATGTTCTAACATGTAAAGAACACAGAGTATGTTTTTCTGTTTGTACTGAAGGTTGCAGGGATACATTTGTCACTCATACTCCTGGTTTGTTTGTTCGGGTTTGATGGCATATCAACTTTGTAGGTTATTTAATGCCAAATCCATTTTTATACAAATAAACAGTTTCAAACAATTTCAAACAATTCAGTTTAGTATAAGTATAGATTTTGTTTACATATGGTTAAATGTCAAAACAGTTCTATTTCAAGCAATTCAGTTTAGTACACAAAAACAGTTCCATTGCAAACAATTTAGTTTAGCATAAGTACGCAGTTTAGTTCTATTTAACCCATTGATAGGACCCTATCAGGTGCTACCATGCTGGGCCAGATAGGACCTGGAAGCAATGGCGATGAAGGGGTACTCCGCTCCAGCATTACTGGAACTTCATTATCAGATTGTTTAGTGTCATAACTAGGACACTCATTTGGAGTGTGTGTGGGGGGTCTTACCCCTCTGCAGAGATACTGTCAGTGTATTCAACTGCCCCAGCTGACTGGGCAACATGATCCTGGTAGATAAGCTGTTAAAGTTTTGGGTCAGTAAAAGAAATGAAAGACTTATCCTCAGATATCAATCAAAATTATGTATAAAAGTAGTAACACAGAAAACAGAGACTACCCTGTTGGTGGAGACTAAAAAATGCCAACTATATTTCCCCAAAACGAAGGTAAGAATCCCTCAAAAAGTGTCATGGGTTTGATACTACATAAATTACATCTGTAAAAGACTAATTGTATCAAATTTGTAATATAAAGGAAAAATGATAAGAAATTTGCAATACAAAGGGAATGACAATAAAAAATTCTGCAATATATGGGTCAACCTTAGTCAAGAGTGACCCAAAGGCTCCTTTTTCAATAGCTACTACACCAAGGTGTAGGGAAGGGAAGGGCGCTACTCCATTCCCTGGATTGCTCCACTTTACCCTTGATCATTACCTTAAATTACTGAGTGTTAAGCAAGGCGGTATCAAGTAGAATTTTTTGAGTCTTTGGTATGACTCGACCTGGGATCGAAACCCCATCTCCCAGATCATTGGCAAACACTCTTCTCATTAGGCCAATGGCCCGGTTAATATATGGGTAAACTACCAAATTTTCACTATTTTGGAAAAATATCTTTACTGCGTAATTTAGTACCGCAGTTTTCTAGTTTGGATACTGATTCAAAAAGTTAATATAGATGACAAAGTTTTAGCAAATAAAATTTATATAAAAGAAACAAAAAAAAAGGCTTGAAAGGATGAAACATTGCCAATTTGGTTACTTTTTAATGGTTAAAGGAGCAAGTGACCAACACCTGTCTGGTAGCTATCGTTTTACTGCTTTTAGTTTGGAAACCAAGGGTGCACTGTGGATTAGTTGTAGTTGCCGACAAATGATGGGAGGCAGTTTTTGGTGCCTCATTGTCTAGGCTCGCTTCATCCTTCTCGAATCTGAAAGGACCAAAACTGCTGTTAAGAGCCACATGGAGTCACTTTTGTTCTATTGTTAGAAATAAATTTTTATATCTGATGGTGAGGCTCAAGCCCTAGGGAGTGTAGAGTACTCCTTCATCATCATTACTCCCAGATCCACTCAGACCAAGAGAGGCAGTACTTTTTAGGGTCCAGTCTATGGATCAAATAGATTATTATCAGTTACTTGAAACCATATAACTGCTTGCAAATTAGCAGTATTAGATAAGAAAACTTGAAACTCTATCACTGTGTAGATATATTAGATAAGAATAGTTACTTTAAACCAGGACCTTTCACTCAAGAACTCGACTCGGTTCTTAGAAAAATTAAAAATAGGAAAGCTGCAGGGCTGGTCGAGATTCCCCCAGAAGTATGGAAGACTAGACAATTTGACGACATACTGCTCCGACACTGCAACGCAGTCTATAGTCAAAATACGTGGTGTAATGGTTATCATCGCAGGATATGGACACGGCGACACAAGTTCAAATCCTGGTCATGACTGATTGCATTTCATATAGCGCTAATACCCTTGGAAAAGTATGAATCCAAATATTCTCCCTCCAGCTATGGGTAAATAGTAGGGCAAACTAGGTTCTTCAGCCTTGGTGAGGCAACTAATCTAGGAGAAGGAAAACTCTGAATTCAAACCTGTTAAACTTCGCTTAAAAATTGACCTTGTGTCATATCCTGCCCGAGCGGAGGGTTTGGTAAATATGATAATCAAAATATGATAGACAGATGGATGAAGGGATGCATCCCCCCTTTCCCTAAAAAGGGTGACCTTAGATTAGCCAAGAACTACCGAGGCATAACACTTACATCCATAGCAGCCAAAATTTACAATGCCCTACTATGAAACCACATAGAACCCAAAATTGACAACATTCTTAGGAAAAACCAAAATGGCTTCCAAAGAAATAGATCAATGACCTCACAAATATTAACCATCCGTAGAATCCTAGAGGGTGTACAGGCAAAAAACCTACAAGCGATGTTACTATTTGTCAACTTTACCAAGGCCTTCGATTCCATTCCCAGAGGAAAGATGGAACAAATCCTACTAGCATACAGCCTACCTAAAGAAACCATGGCAACAATAATGATTCTCTATAGAAACACCAAAGTGAAAGTACGTTCACCGGATGGAGACACAGAATACTTCGATATTGTAGCAGGAGTACTACAAGGAGACACGCTAGCCCCATACCTCTTTATCATCTGTCTAGATTACGTGCTTAGAATATCGATTGATAAAATAAGAGAAAACGGCTTCGAGCTGACAAAGAAAAGAAGCAGAATTACCAACGCCGACATCGTGATACTGGCAACTACACCCAATCAAGCCGAAACACTACTGCATAGTTTGGAACAAGCCACCGCAAGTAAGAAAATTAAGTTCATAATACCCAAAAATACACTCTGATTTGTCCAGCAGGACCCATGGCATAATGGTTATAGGCGTTGGTTCTCTGAGCTTCTTGTATTCAGGATTAGTAAATAATGGACCTCATACTCTTCCTGTTATTATTGATCCATCATAAGTTTAATGAGAGTGTAAAGCTAAGTAAAAATATATTTCAGAAGTAGGGATGTTCATTAATTATCTCAGATAAAAGCAGCTGCCATATCACATGGCTATACTTTAATGTTGAGCATGAGAATAATAGGCAAAAGTGAAATTTAAGAATATATTTTCTCTTTGAGTTACGGAAAACTTTGGCATTTGTTTAAGAAAGTGATAGTTCAATAGTGAGGTTATCAGTTTTTGTCTTTCATAAAAACAAAAAACAAAAAGACAATGGTAATGATGTCGTGTTTGAACATTTTTAATATTTCTTACTGAAAATCCATTTTCAAAATCAATATCTTTCATTATTAATAACTTCCCTCTCACTTTCAGGACAAAATAAGACGGATAAAATTAACCAATATATCCAATCAGAACAAATAATATCACCAGCAAGTGTCAACCCTATCTTACCCGAGAGAACAAAAATACATCACAGATGTTTGACAGTTTTCATTTGATAATGTTCCTTATAAGCCCTTTTGTCCTGTACATTTTCTTCTTTCTCTAAATTTTATTTAGAGTCTTTTTTTTTCTTTCTTTTTCTTTACATATTTTCTCTCTTTTATTGCTTTTGTTTTGTTATTGCTTTATGTTTTTGCATCTTTGTTTTATTGCTTTTGGTCTGTTTTTTTTTTTCTTTACACATTTCTTTCTTTTATTGTTTTTGATCTGGTCTTTACATGTTTTATTTCTTTCTTGTTTGTGTCTTATTCAGCAGTATTTTAAGACGTGTTTGATGTCTCTTGAAGTCTTTCTTAATGCTATGTATTTGTTCATGTTTCTTTTCTTTTCTCTTTTCTGCTTTGCTTTTCATGATTCTACTGCTTTCTTCAGTTACTCATTAAGTTTTTCTGTGATTTTATATTTAAATGCAAAGCTGCCATCATGGTGCCAGCCCAAGTGGAACCAAAATATTCCTCTGAGATGTTGCTATATTTCATTTTTTTTTTCATTTGTTTCTATCATTTGAAAATATAATATGAACAACATCAAGTTCATCATCTTGTTGCATTCTGGGTAAAATTGAATCAGTTTAGAAAATCACTCAGGGAAACATTTTCCTTCTCACTATTTTTTGAGGGGGTGTATATTTTTAACAAGATTTTATATCAGTACAATAAAGAATTTCTTCTTTGAATTTCATACGATTTAGCATATTTTAAAATTTCAAATACTTTTGGTTTCTGAATGATAACAAGGAATTACTGAAATCAGTCAAGAAGAGAATAACCATTTTAAAAAATTTTTCATTCAATTCTTTTTTGAAGGGTTTAAGGAACTTGAAAAACAATGTGTGTTGAAAGTATGAAATAACCAGGATATTTAATGGTTTTTGTTATTTCTTTCTTGGTTGGACAAGAACTTTTCAGTGTCTCTTTATACATACCATATATTAAGGAACTAGTGATTAATTAAAAAAAAGGGTTTTCAAGAGACCAAGTGGTATTGCACTGTGATTCTTCAGACCACAGTACAATTTGCATCAAGTTGGATTTGTTCGAAAGCGAAAAATCTTCTGCATGAATGAAATGCACACGGAATCACTATTCCTGTGTCATTATGTAACATCCAGAAATGGTTACTGCAAACATCAATGGCTGAAAGTAAACGTGTTTGAAAAATCACAAACTGCACTAAAAATGAAGATGAACATCCAATGTAATTTCTCCTTTTAGCTGATCTGGCATATATATATGTATATGTATATATATATATATATTAAATACCCTGTCCGGTGGCAAAAGCTGCTTTGTAGCACCAGGAGTAGCAGTACCACCTTGAGCTACCAAAACTGTATTATCACAGCTGGTTTTACTCATGTTATCACTCATGCTTTCACATGTTGTATGATGGGGAAAAAATTCATTTGTATTATAATAAAGTTTGAGATGAAGCATGCAAAACAGACCATAAAATACACTTGAGTACATTAGATTATATGATGATGTTTCTGAAACAATTCTCAGTCATGAAATAAATTAAGCAAATAAATAATTATTAGCAAGCAACAAAAGCATGTTTGACTGGTTGGTTTCATGGAACAGCAAACCTTCTTGTGTTATCTAATGCCAAAGTTCATTTGTTTGTTTGTTTGTTTGGGTTTTATGACATATCAACCTTTGTAGGTTATTTAATGCCAAATCCATTTTTATACAAATAAACTGTTCTATTTCAAATAATTCAATTTATCATAAGAATGTGGTTTACGTGTCAAAGCAGTTCTATTTCTAGCAGTTCAGTTTGGCATAAGTACATGGTTTAGATATCAAAACAGTTTTATTTCAAGTAATTCAGTTTAACACAAGTATGCATTTTAGTTCTATTTGACCCATTGATAGGACCCAATCAGGTGCTACAACTCCAAGTTAGAGTAGACCTGGGAGTGATGGCAATGAATGGATGCTTTGCATTCCACCAATGTTCCAGCATTATTGGAATCTCACCATCAGATTGTTTAGTGTCATATCTAGGACACTTGTTGGGAGAGGATCCTACCTCTGTGCTGAGATGCGGTTGGAGCATTCTACAGCACCAGCTGATTGGCCAATGCCAAAGCTTATCTTTTTTAAAGCAACTGTATGGTTTCAAGTAACTTGATAATTATTTTTAAGCTTTTTGAGCTTCAAGAAACTATTCTTAATATTAATAATTTAAACATGATTATATAGTTTCAAGTAACAATTCCTATTTAATAAAAATAATAATAATGATAATAATTTGGAACAGTCCCCAAAGGATTGATAAAGGGACTGGAAGACTTGGAAATAGGACAAGTGGAGACCATTCATACTACAGCATTATTATTATCGGTCAGAATACTGAGAAGAGTCCTGGAGACTTGTGGAGACTTGCTGTCTCTCAAACTCCAGTGAAAAACCATTAACTAAGACTGGTGTGAAAAACTCTCAAAGGAATAAAATAACCGTTTATTTGCAGAGTTATATGGTATCAAGTATTTCTATTGAATATTAATAATTGCCTTGATAATCCGTCATTCCCCAGGGTATGCTTTAATCCTGCCACTCCAAGAGTAAAAAAATAATGATGCAAAAGGAACTTAAATTCAGGAACCAAAATTCAGGAACCAAAATTCAGTTTATCATTATTAGTTTTCATCTTGAAGGGCCAGGAAACTGGTGGAAATTTGACACTTGATTAAAAAAAATGTGAAGTATTTTTATCATCAAAATCATTTTGCCATCTATTATAGAATGCTCAAATTTGTATGTGTGTCTCAAGATCACAGCCAACAGTGATTTCTAGGGAGATGATTTGTGTATGGATATTGACTTGAACTCAAATTCCAATAGTGACAATGTGGAGTTGAACTGAAGTCATTACAGGTCATCAGAGGAAAAAAATTACCATTTCTGACTTAAATAGGTGAGATGGAGTCTTTGATATGAAGTTCCAAAATGTTGGTATGGATGAGCTTAGATCCATGTTTTTTTACATGGCCAGCTGTATGTTGGATATTCACCTGTGACAAGTAAAAAAAATGACTACATATTTGCAAAAGATGGAAAATGAAAATTTTTTTACAAATGTTACATAATCTCTTCTCTTTGATTACCCAGTTCCTCTTCACATTTTCACTCAGTCCATTGTCACTTTTATCTTCTCCCATTTCATCCTGCCTTCTCAATCCCACACTGCTTCAAGTTTTTATTGGTGGGATAACAATGAGAATTCTTCCTTTTTGCACATTCTTTTATTATCTTGACGACTTACATTACCAACTGTAAGTGTCAGAGGCCATAGATTGGAATTAGACGACTTTCCTCTCTGCAGTTACTGAAGTAAAATTCCAATCTACTTCTCAACTTCTAGGATCACTTGATCACATGACTTTCTTGTTCAATGAAAGCCAAGCTTTCAACTGATTCCAAACTATCAACTACATTAAGCAATACCTAAATCTTTTAAAACCCATCTATGCTACACGTCAAACAAAACATTCCACCAATCTATCATCTAACACAAAGAGGTTCTCATTCTCAGAAACTCATTAGAATTACAGAATCTTACAAAAATATTCTTCAAAACATTTTCTCTTATTTTTCTTGGCAATGCCTAGTAATCTTGCTAGTATTTTCTATTTTAAGAAAATTTAGACGGGAAAATGGCAATAAGAATAAATATGTAAATTTGTGGTAACTTTAGAAATCCTGTCTCTAAATGGAAAAAAAATTTGGAGACAGTAATTTAATGTTACAGGTTCAAAAACTGAATACTCTTGTGTTGTTCTATTTTATAACTCTTCAAACCTTTTTGGACAGGAATTGCTATATTTGGTTGAGAAAAAAAAGGTGGGGTGAAGAAATGAAGAAAGAAAATCAAAGAAATCATTGTAGATAAATCATATAATGAGAAATGATACAGAAAAGGAAAAAGAAATATGAAAATGAAAATAAAAACAGATATAAAAAATTATAAAGAACAATAAGTAAAAATTTGGAAAATGATAAAGATGGAGTGTATGTAAAAAGTGAATAAATAAGAAAGAAATAATGATAATTCATTAAAATAGAAAAGAAATATGTAAATTGAAAAAAAAATACTGAAACTTTATAAATTTAAAAGCACTGAAAGGAAAAAGAGCTATGAATAAAAATGAGGAAAATAAACTAAAAAGAACAAAGGAAAAAAAAGGAATGTAGGAAAAATGTTTGGAAAGAAGAAAAATAAAAAGAGAAAAGGAAGGTGAAAAAATATGTGGGAATGTAGGAAAACTTAATGTATGAATAAAACTTAGTAAAATAGCAAAAAGAAAATTGAGACGAAAAGAAGAAAGTGAAAGAAAAATGGAGAAGAAAAAAAGATCAAAAAAGAATTAAGAAAAAAAAAGAAAATTAAAATATAAAAATAGAAAGAGACAGAAAAATAACATAAAAATAAAAATAGAAATTAGCACATGAAATATAAAAAAAAAAAAAAAAAAAAGAGAGGCAAAACCAAAAATTTAAAGACCAAAAGAAAATAAAGTCGAATAAGATAAAAATGATAAATAAAGGTGAGGAAATAGAACAAGAAATTATAATAGTAAATCTGATTCTGCATTTGTAGAAATAAATATAAGCATAAAAAATAGGTAAATAATGTTTACAACTATATATATATATATATATATATATATATATATATATATATATATATATATATATAATTATACATATATATATATATATATATATATATATAAATTATACATATATATATATATATATATATATATATATATATAAATTATACATACATATATATGTATGTATGTATGTATGCATGTATGTATGTATGTATATATGTATGTATAATTTTTTTGCTGCACAAAAGCCCACATATCATGGAGTTACTATATCTAAAACTGTTTTCTTTGGACTTTTTTTTTTATCTAACATTGATCTATCTCTGTCTTTTTGTTTGATTGCCTATCTATAATTCTTATCTGTCACTCTTCAGGTTTTGGTTCTAAATGTATTGAAGTATACTGCAATGAGTTATCAAAGAAGGCTAACCTTAATGGAAAAAATAGTACAGAAACAAAGAAAAATGGTGTCAGGAATTGAGGAAAACCTCAGCTTTTAAGAGGATGAAATGAATGGAGAAGTCCAGTTAATAGAATGGAACATGTCTACGTGTATGGGTCTTCCTGATTCCACAACTTAATCTTTTTTTTTTCATATCTTATTACCTAAAGTTGCTTAGTTTGGTCACTACTTCTAGCAGAAAATTTGCATCATAAATCATTTAAGGATAGTTCAAAAAGTTTAAAGCCTCCCCAAGAAAGAAGAGCCATAGCTGAACATTTTTGTTGTGACAGTACTCTAGTACTTCTTATAAAACTAGAAAAATAAATTTGGATTTTTTTATGTTTTATAAGCGGTAGTGTGTTTTGCAACAACAAAAATTTTCAGCTATGCTCCTTTTTTGGATCAGGCTTAGAACTTTTTGAGCAACTCAGAGGGCACCCTGTTGTCAATAAAATTAACCCTTTATGTGAAGAATATATTCATATACAGAATTCCTGAATGTCTATTAACTCTTTAAGATTTATCTAAACTTATACTTTTCATATTTTATTGGACAGAGATTCCTCATGGAATACTGGCTAATATGCTGGTCTGTGACATTATTGTGAGTGAGTTCGAAATACCCCATGAGGGTTGATATACTATTAAAACAAAGAAACCAAGTCAAATCATACTTTATTTCTTTCTCTCATATATAACACTGGTTTTAGTTTGGTTTGGTTGGGTTTTATGGCATACAAACCATTGTAGGATATATAATGCCAAATCCATTTTTATATCTCGATAAACAGTTCTGTTTCAAACAATTCAGTTTAGCATAAATACAGTTTAAATCTCAAACATTTCTATTTGACCAATAGATAGGAGCCCATCAAATGTTACCATTCCAGGCCAGAATGGACCTGGGAGTGATGGCAATGAAGGGGTACTCTGCATTCCCCAAAGCTCGAGCATAACTGAAGTCTCACTATCAGACAGTTTAGTGACATATCCAGGAGTCTTACCTCTCTACAGAGATACAGTTGGTGTATTCAGCAGCCCCAGCTGACTGGCCCATATATCACTGGAGAATTCATTTATCTGTACATTGATATGTACATATCTGTGAAACTATTAATGTACTTCTGTTTTTTTTTTAATTTCATATTCCAAAAATCTAAAATCTTTTTTTTACTTGTATTGTAGCTTAATACATGCAAAATTTTTATTATCTCTGTTCTGAACTACCAAATCCTCTGCTGTGAGCAGGATGTAACTCAAGGTTAATGTTTAAATGGTGTGTGACTGATTTGAATTCAGAGTATTCGTTCTCCTAGACTGGTTACCATACCAAGGTTAAAGAGACTAGTTTGCCCTTCTATTCACTCACATCTGGGAAAAGAACAGTTACATTCATACCTTTTCTGATGGTATTAGTGCTCTGTGAAAGGCAAACAGTACCCTCCTGGATCCTATGTTTGCTGCGTTTATTTCCTATGACAATAACTGTTATATCACAGACCCCGCAGCAGGGGGTGTAATATGACCATTGTTAATATGTAATACTAACTTCAGATAAAAACAAAAATTTTTCCAAAAACTATCTCTATTGCAAGTATCATGATATAACAAATGGATAACTGTTATGATCAAGAGGAGGTTGAAATGATAACACGACTCGGAAATGAGTGATAAGAAATATATTGAAGTAAAATAGTACATACATAAACGATAGCTGGAAGAAACCTCTCCTCAGCTGAACACAATCATGAACATTACATCCGGTCTTGGTGACAGCTTGCCCGAGACTGTGTAGAAGAGAGCTTAGCCGGTATGTGTCACATGAGGGCAAATCCATCTGTAGAGGAGACACCCCAACAATAACTAAAGATGACCTCAAAAACAAGTGACTCTTTTCACAAGCAATATCATGTATTATATATATATTTGGTTTGGTTTCTTTAATGGCATATCAACCTTGTAGTTTATTAAATGCCAAAGCCATCCTTGTTGAAGGACAGCAGTGGTACTATTTAACCCATATCAGAGGGATAAGGAGGTTTGTACTTTTCCCAAGGGTATTTTTCAGATAGTCAATGCAATAGTGCAACTGGAATTTGAACACTTTCATGACAATGTCACAGTCCAGGACATTAGCCATTATGTCATAGGGACCCCTGCTTCAATATATATATATAACCAGTTTTGACCTAAAGGTCTTTACCAGTAAGTAACTATCCTAATTTTTCATACCTTTATTTCTAAATTTTGTAGATATTGACTGATTTTAATGGCATGTAAACCTGTCTGGGATTATTTCATGCCTAGCAGTTAGGAAATCATATACATTATCTGTTTATATTTTTGTGTAGTTGTTTCTTATTTGTGCACAGTTATCATATCAAATATCATCTAATAGAAATAATTTGCACACATCTGTATGGTTTCAAGTATTCCTGTCTAATACAAATTATTTATACACAGTTATGATTTTAAGTGACTGTTTCTATTCAATAATCATTTCTTTGCAAATAGTTATATGCTTTCAAGTAACTAATAACAACAAACCTTAGTAAACAATTATAACTGAAGTGACCATTCTGAATAGAAATAATTTATACACAGTTATATAGTAGCAAGTATTTCTATCTAATACAAATAATTTTTAAACAGATTTATTTGGCCAATAGATGGGAGCTCAACGGGTACTACCACTTTGGGTTAGAGGAATAATGATAATGAAGGGGTGTTCCACACTTTCCAGAGCTCCACAGCTCAAGCCTCACCATCAGATAAAATTTAGTGTCATATCCATGTTTTGTTCTCTGTTCATGTTTGCCTTGACAAATATAGCTTCAGTCTTAAAACTTTTTGAACCTGCTTTGTGTACAGGGATATATTGTTGTATTTATTGATTACAGCTAAATAAATGGGAGAGGTAGGAATTCCCTTATCACTCTCAGCTATGGGTTAAATAGTACCACTACTGTTCTTCTACAAGGATAGTTTTTACATTAAGTAACCCACAAAGGTTGATATGCCATTAAACAAAGAAATCAAACCAACTGTATTCATATGAGATTTTTATACCATGACAAACTTTTTCCTTTTATTTTTCATATGTTAACTATATCGAGAATAAAAAAAAGAGGTTTGACTGTTTGAACTATTTAGAGTATATTTTTCTTTATTTAAAAAAAAATCTTTAATAATTTTGACTCCTGTTATCCTTCATAATAAATCAAGTTGCTTTTTTTTTGGCCACTCAGATGTATTGTTATTTTTATAAGGAACTGTGCCCATCAGAAACAAGAATAAATTAACAATTTCATGTGAGACTTTAACTCTCATCTCTTTTTGGTTTGGTTTGGTTTTACAGCATATCAACCATTTTTGGCTATAAATGCCAAATCCTGTTTTTGCACATATATTAAGTTTGTGATTTGTAAACTCATTTTGTAGATTCACACAGTTAAATGATCAAACTTCTAACAATTCAATTTAGCAAAAGTCAACCAATCTAAATTGTTCCAAGTATTGCTATGTAAAACTAGTATAATTTAGTTAAACATCAGTCATTCATTTACTCACAGTTAAATGACCAAACAGTTCTATTTCAAACAATTCAATTTAGCATAAGTAATTTGTTTGCACTCAATTTAAATGTTAAACAGTTCGGTTTGACCTATAGATAAGACCCTATCAGGTGCTACCACTCTGGGTCAGAGTGGATCAGGGAATGATGGCAGTGAAAGAGTACTCCAGCATTACTGGAGCCTCACAATCAGATTGTTTAATGTCATATCCAGGACACTCATTAGGAGATGCAGAGATACAGTCGTGTTCTCTACTGCTCCAGCTGACTGGGGTGTTTCCTTTTGGCTTGCAGAAGTCTGATTCTTTAAATAAGTGGCTTTACCATGTAACCTATGAAAACATTGTACAACATCCATAAAGCAACTGGATAGCCTCATCTCTAATTTCTTTGTGCCTTGTTTATTATCATCTTACAACCAAGTAGTGTTCATATTGGTTCTTTACTTATAAACAAAGCTTTCTTAATAATTATTATTAATAATTTTGGCTTGTAGCATCCCTTATCTTAATTCTTTTTTCTTTTATACAGCAACTGTCCTTTCTGTAGTAACAAGAAACAGCTGAAAGTTAACAACTCCTTCCAAAGTTTTCAACAGAACATAGAATATGTAATTTTTAAAAAGAGGAAAATAAACTGACATGGGAAATACATCACAGAATACTGCACCCTTGGGTTTTCCAGGTTATTCTATCATTTGTAAATATTCAACACTTTTTGTAAATGCAGAATGGAATAAAGTTTTTGAATATCGAGAAAACTTTTCATATAGACAGAAACTTCAGTAGAATAATAATAAAAAATATTCATTTCGACATAACTGAATTTCTAAACATCAGCTTTGGTTTATTTTAAATTTTTAGACAAAGATTTATCAATGATTATCCAAATGAATTTTGACTTGTATTTTTTTTTCTTTTTTGAAATTTAGTATTTCAGCCTATTCTCAAGAGAAAACTCAGCGAAAAATTCACCATTTGTTTGGCAACAGAATTTATTATTTCCACTTTTGTCTATATGAACAATCACATCTCAAACAATGATCAGAATATTGACATTGTCACTGGGGTCGGTCTTGCAAGGTAATACATTAGCACCAGATCTATTTATAATCTGTCTAGATTATGAATTACCAAAGTCAAAAGATCTAATAAAAGAAATAATTTCACATTAAAAAAGATAAGAAGCAGACAACATCTTACAGAAACTATGATATGCATACTATGTAGATGATCTAGTGCTTCTCACAAATAGACTTGCCCAAGCCAAATCCATGCTGCATAGCCTGGAGCTAACAGTAAGAGGCATTGGTCTTTACATGAACACATAAAACAAAGTCCATGTGTTTTAAACAACCTGAAGTCATCTCAACTTTAAGTGGTAAGTTTCTGAAATTAATAGACCAGTCTATATACCTTGGCTGCAACATCTCATCTACTGAAAACAATTCCTACATATGCATAGGGAAGGTGTGAACTACTGTTGTGTTCTGGTTAGTGAACGCTTGTAATATTAAATAGAGGACAAACCATGATATGAGAGGAAATAGAGATATATTCTCAGGAAAAAGTATTACAATAGAGAGACTATTAGTAGACAAGAACATAGGGTTAGTGAATACAGAATAAAGATATAGTCCAACGATAGTATTAGCTTCTGTTATTATGGTAGCAAGTAAGGTGATCTTGTGCAATCTCCTGTCTCCAATGCTCTAATACTATTCCTATAAGAAGCTGCTCTTCACCTTCTAGTTTTCCCTGGTATTAGTAGCTGCTGCTATATATGGCAGATGGACTAGTTCATTGTGTGGAAAAAGGTGGGTGATACCCAACAACTACTATTGACAGGTTGTTGATCATATAGAAATCTGATCTCTGATAAAATAAAATGTGATTTCTTTTAAGTTGTGACTGTGTCAGTACTACTGTATGGATGCACAAAACAGTGTAAAAAACGAGATGGAAACTATTCAAGAATGCCACATGCTGTTTTGAACAAATCCAAAAGAGCAACTGTATGG
>OY757923.1:79642034-80054534 GCA_963585895.1 Sepioteuthis lessoniana | reverse complement strand
ATGAAGAGAGGTCAGCATTTTACATTCAAGTCTGATTCGTCAGCTTTATGACCCCGGCAAAAGTATCTGGAGCTGTTGAATTGTGCCTCACATTCGCAAAATATGGCAAAACTTCTGGCTCACTCTAGTAGCATCAGCTCTCTATTATTTCATCTTCACTTTTTAACTTGTAATATTCATTTACATCTTTTTATCACCGTGTGTTCGCCAATGGTCTGGGAGACCGGTGTTCAATTTCAGGTCCAGTCATACCAAAGACTAAAAAATGGTACTTGATGCCGCCTAGCTTAGCACTCAGCATTATAAGGTTAGGATCAAGGGTAAAGAGGAGCAATCCAGGGAAAGGAGTATCGCCCTCCCCTACACCTCGGTGTAGTATCTATTAAAAAGGGAGCCTTTGGGTTACCCTCGACTAAGTTTGCCCTCTTTACTTACTCACGTTTTTGGGCGGGGGTTGATTTTACTTTTGTTAAAATTTTTCTTTTAAAAATTAGTAGTACTTATTCGTATAACACACAAGTTGTAAGATGGTCATAATTAAGAATGAACCCCCCCCCCAGATTTTCTTCAATTACTTTTTAGGATAATTATAAAAAGTTACTGAATCATGAATATGAATAGATGTTACATTTCAATTTTAACCTAACAAAAGTTTGAGTAAGAAATAACCAAAACAGAGGTTGGAAATGAAATGGAAATTTTTATAGCCTTAACAAAATACAATACTTGCCAGGGGCTCGTGGAGAGTTGGCCGCGGGACGTGAATGCTGGGCTTCCCCAGCGACATCGTCAGACAAGTTCAAGTGAGGAAAACACCACCGCCAGAGGCAGTCAGGATATTTTACCCACCTCACAATAGTGTCCAATGAGGAATTGGACCCGATTGTTTCGAATACGAAAATTTATTAGCTGACAATGATATTTCATCGCAGTTGCCATCAAAACGAGAGAGATTGAATGAATAATGAAATTAGTTGTTACATAGAAATGCTATGAGGTTCATTGGTGGTTGACGAATGATCAAAACACCGACTTCCATTTCTTCACCCCTCTCGACTATCGTCTCTGGACCCAAATCTCTCAAATGATTCCCTTGTTTATTCTCCTCAGCAAATGATGATAAGAATACATGTCATTAAAAAAACTTTCCATAAACCTGTAATCTAAATCAGCGGTCATTAACTTTCAGTGTTACTTCATCTTATCTGAACCTCAGCCGACGGAATATTTATCGTTTTAATATCCGGTCAACAACCTCGAGTTCAAAACAAAACCCCTCTCTGGATATGAACTAAAATCTGGTTGTGGTATGTACGCATGTACAACCTTTTCAATACGACCCACACTTCAACTGAAAGATTTTTAGTTAACTCACAATCCACCTCAACAAATGAAATAATAAACTAATGTAATTAATTAGCATCCTTAATTATATTACAATTATTCATATTAAAACGATTTTAACGAAAAGGCAAATTGGGGTCTGCTCTGTTACATTAAGAAAGGAAATATAGGAATGAGGACGAAAATATTGATGAGTTTCAAGAAGTTTAATGACTGCCAGAAAGATAACCCTTGTGCTGTGAGTTCATACGTGGAAGAAAACAGTTGCAAATGATAGAGCCGGAACTAAACATCTAACCTTGAAGTTTCGAGGACCAGTGGGTCTAGGAGGAATGAATAAATGATGAAAGAATGAACTCCTAAAGGAACACTGGTCCAAAAGTTGAATGTGCTCATCTCATTTTGTAATGGTCTGTTACTGCTGCTGGAATCATCAAGAAGAGTCAGTGAAGAAGAGAGTGAAAGCGCGTTCACATCGCCTTTTAAATTGTCTATGGAGGTCACCCAGGCAGAATGGCATAAGTCACTCTCATTGGACGGAATATATAAACTGAAACCCCAACGGAAAAATGATTCCTGCACAAAATAATAATTTGAAATTCTTTCTTTCTGCTACAGGATGCTTTATTTGTTTTTATTATCTATTTACTACAGGTTATTGCCTTGTTTTCATTGTTCATAGTAGATTGAAGATGGTTTTAGTTTTGTTTAAAAATCTTTAAAAGTTAATAAATATTTTGAATGAATATTTAATTTTATTTTATAGATTGCGGAGGTTTTTCAAACCGAAACTTGAATAAAGATTAAGTTCTTAATCCATTTTGGCAGCCACCAAGACAAAATCATTTCCTTCTTAGCACTTCAATATCTGGCTGTGACAGAGAGGGTCTGAGTGCATATATCTGTATATATATATACAGAGAGTGAGAAAGAGAGAGAGGGGGGGATTTCTAGTAATAATTACCGAGAGAAAGGACAGGGGCTATGAGAAGGATACACTTTTACAGCAAGCAGCAGAGAACATAGAGTTTAAGAAAAAAAAAAATCAGTCTGATTCGAATCTTTACCTAGTGTAAAATAGTCAGGGTGGTAATTAATTATACTAATGATTTTATCGATGATTGATTATATTAACTATCTTATTATTTAGTTAGATAAAATCTTTCAGTGGAAATGTAAGTCAAATTGAAAAGGTGGGTTGCCCAAGTTTTGACGCGTCAAAATAACGTTGGAGAAGACAGGAAGGCCAAATGTAAATAAAATGTTGTGTCATGAGTTTATCGGAGATTAAATAAAAGCATAATGAAAGTTAGGGACACGTGTGAAGAACATGATGATATAATGCAATGATTTTGTGAGATGTCGTCACACTAATGATATACTTAATTTTAGAATATAAAAGAATTAGAGAATTTGAAAATTAGTCAGTTGAGATGCAGTTGAGTTATAGCTAGAATCGAGTCGAGTCGGGTCGAGTTGAGTCGGAGCCCTTCGGGACAGCCTCTCTCTTGTACTTCGATGACTGCTAGGAAACTATGCAGTCTGAATGATAAAGGACTTTCTTGCATATCTGAATAACAGAGTCGCCTGTTGTTATTTTTTAAAATTATATTCAACATGATACCATCGTATTACAGTATAATTTGAAATTCTTTTAGGATGATTGTGTTTCTGCTCGGAGGGAATCTCGCTTGAAAACCGTTAGGGTGCGAGAGTCTTGTGACGCATGTGCAACGAGCCTTCTCTAGACGCAGTTTTCTCCCTTTTTTGGTTCGAAACGTGAAGAGGAGAAGACACAGAGAGACAGCGAGGAAGGATTCGTGGTAACATCGGCATGTTGTAGCTGCCGAATTGAATATGCAATTTCTCTCCCGCTGCACTGGTTTAAACGTGAGTAGTCGTTCACCTTATAGTTTTCTAGTTTGGCCATTCAAGTTTATTGGGTAGCGGCTGTGTGTTTTGTCATTCTCACTGTGAAAGATGTGTGCGGAGGTCCCACCCAAGTTTCGAGGACTGAAGGGAGAACTATAATTACTTGCCGTATTGTTGCCTACCTTCGTTTTACTAAATTCGCTACACTTCTCGAAATAAGCAAAAAAAAAAAAAAAAAAAAAAAAAGGAAGAAGAAATATAAATTGTGACGGTGCCATAAGAATATTTATCCCAGGACGGGAGTTTATTTTTCGCACGTGTGAAGTCGGGGCAGTCTAGCACTTGATCCCTCGCAAAATAAGTTCCAGTTAAGATTCTTTCTTCGGGCACATGGGGAACTCCCAGATAATGTGGGGGTTAACTTGGGGCTAGATTGACCGCCGCTGGCAAGGGGTTTCCATTTTTCACGTTACACACACCCACCAGACCACTTCGTCTTCCTACCCCAAGGATAATGGAAGATATGGGCCTCTAGGTTTAGATATAATAATATTATTTATCGTAGTCGACAATTCCAATCTCCTGAGTAATATTTTTAAAGGCGAATAGGACATTTAGCGAGAGTAAATTGAGGCGATTTGAAGCTGAAAAGGAACATGCAAAAGAAGGCAAATTCGATAGGCAGACAACACAATGAATAAATTTCGACACGAGGGGATATCTAAAATATAACAAGGTTTTAATACGTGCAGACAAGCAAATAATTAAAGCGCCGGCTATATTACCAGCACACAAGACTTAAATACAAATGTCTTTCTTTCTTCCTTTTTCTTTCTTTCGTCTTTCTTTAAATTGAGAGAGAGAGAGATCATACAATTGCAATACTTAGGAGGAGTGGAGGGAGAAAACGGTTTTAAGGTTTACTTAGCTTTTTCGACGGGTTTCTTCGCAGAGTATTTTCTTTAACAGGCGAACGGGATTCTGTACAGCTTGGCTTGAAGGCACTTTATCTTCTTCTCCAAAATTATTTCCGCTTTCTCCCGGAGTTTCGGCGACAGTTTCAATACATCTGGTCACTCCAATTGCTGTCCTGAAACCCGGCTCTGCTTCTTCGCCCGGAGTTGTGGCATCAGATCACCCGTCCTCTCACGGCGACCTTTGTTCTCAAAACTGAATTCTTCATTCCCATTTCCGCTGACGGAAAAAGGGTGCTTCCGATTTTAGGGTTCTGGCCAATCATTTAGCCTCTTTCTTTTTCCTTCACCCTGTCAGGCGATTCGTTCGGACTACTATCTCTATCCACCCAGGTGAGGTTATGGAGTACAGATAGCTTGACCTACATTCTAATTTCCTCTTTTAATGGCCAGGCCGAGGAGTTGACCTGCATTCCTTATTCCTCCTTTTAACGGTCAATCTTTGAGGTCTGTTAATTCAAACACGGAGGGGTAGGGGAAATTTCTTATTTCTCTCCTCTCGGTGGGAGACCACGTGACAAAATTCACTACAAGGATGAACCTTTCAAATTGTTTAAAGAAAGAGGTAAATCAAGTTCGATAACCCAAGCAGTTGCTTTGAGTAACTCTCCTTTTTGTAAAATAGAATAAATCTTCTATTCTTCTTTTCAAGAAGCACATGTGTTTTATTTTTCCTTCGTCAAATTTCGCTTTACATATCCTTATCTTAAGACATGGCAACTTCAAGACAAATCTTTAAAGTTTGTTTGAAATTCAACCAAAAATGACAGAGCCTTAGTTTATCGATAGACATTTGGCGAATTATTATAAGATTGTAGAAAAAAGTTCTGGTTTATTTTGTGTTAATATGAGTTCTACCTCAAATGACAACGTATTTACGTATATTTTTATTTCCTTTGTCTATTATATTGCAGTGTTAGACAATTACCGCCCCCGCGTAATAAAACAACAAAAACAGACAAGAACAAAAGTAAGCCACTGTTTATCATTACCACAAGTTTTAATGAAACTTCAAAGGCTTAGACACACATAGGTAGTTATTATTTTCCTTAATTGTAGTGAAAGTCATAATTTTCGAAAAAGAAAATCCTCAGAAATGTTCTATTTTTTGGTATTTCTATGAATTTTCAAATAGAAAATTGTGACTTTTTCACTGCAATAAAAACCTTAAAAATAGTTCAGTTCTTCACTCTGTTTTATTTCTGTCCAATAGTATATTTATATTATAATTAATGATAATTATATATATATTAATCCTATATTAAAGAAATGTTTATACTTTTTAAAGAAATCTAATCTCATCACTTACCCCATAATGACACACAATCATTTATTATATCGGTCTTCCACATGTAGAAGAATGCAAAGTGACTTCCACCTAGACTAGGACCAGTTGTAAGATTTGGAGGGAATTTTGTTTGTTAAGAATTGGATCTTAGTATTTCTTTGATACTGGTTACGGCGCACAGAAAAATTTATTTTCCAAACTTTCCGGTGAAATTTGTGCATTTTATAAGACCTTTTACAGTAAGAATATTAACTACTAATTGTTGTTTAAACCTTTTTTATTTCAGTATTTAGAGAAGAGGAAAATCTCGTATTTTGTTTTGGCGCGCAATTTAATTCAACACTGAATTTCACCCAATCAGGATGACATATCCTATTCAGCCCGGACCTTCATTTCCGGCTAGCAAAACGGTGTGAGCGGCCAAACACACTCTCTTCAGCTTGAGACGGCGACCAGAACAGACGTGTCTCTGGTCGTCCCTGCTTAGCGATGCTTTTTAGCTAAACAAGCCACCCAGTGTGGACATCTCACTGTGGCTTTAACACTAGCAGCAGCAACATGGACACTCAACGAGGGAACCATCTAATTTATGGATTCTTTACGAGGAATCCCAGTTGAACATAAATTAGAAACATTCAGCATGCCTTCCACAGGCACCACTTTTTGTCACCCCAAAAATTTACTATGTCGATCCGAGCGCCACTCCACTCTCGACACACAAAACTACACGGTGACCTTGAATACTTCCCTCACACGTCCAACGACACGCTGCCATCTCAACATCCCGCTAAGCTATCGCGTCTCCAAAACTAACAAGCCTAAACACCACGAGTCTTGCAGCACCAAGAACAAACCAAATATTCAAAGCTGCAAATAAAGAACATTCGTTGTTGTGTGTGTGTTAAAGAATAGTTTCGTAATTCATTTGTTGCCTTAAAAAATATAGCGCTAAACAATTAACCATTACACTCACCTCACCGCTAAAAGTATTTCACTGTGTCGTGAACAAAAGCAGAATAAAACTAGCGTTCAGTTAAACATTAGTCGAGACGTGTTTTAATTTTCAACCAGAAAAATGCGTCAAGAAGTTGCTATACCTAATAATATATATTTTGAGTCAATACTTTTGGTGAAATAACAAGTAGAACAATCAGAAGTGAAATCATAAGGAAGAATTAGCAATAAGAATAAAAAGTCAGAAAAATGATTGTTTCCAAGCATCGATAATAAAGTGCGAAGTGTTTATACTGTTATAGCGTGTTTTGTGGGAATTAGTTATTTTTCCCTAACACTATAGATTTTATGGGCACAAGAAATGAATTACAAGACTTTGCTTTATAACAACACACAAGAACGAAAGTTTTTATTTGCAGCTTTGAGAAGGTTTGTTCTTGGCGCTGCAAAACTCGTGGTCTTTAGGCTTGTTGGTTTTGGAGACGCGATAGCTTAGCGGGATGTTGGAAATGGCAGCGTGTCGTTGGATGTGTGAGGGAAGTATTCAAGGCCACCGTGTAGTTTTGTGTGTCTGGTATTTGTGAAGAGTAGGCGTTATCTCCATTAATGTGACCAGAGGTGAAATGGGAACTTGTCGAGAGCGGAGTGGCGCTCGAATCGACATAGTAAATTTCTGTGGTGCTTGTGGAAGGCATGTTGAACGTATCTAATTCATATTCAACTGGGATTCCTTGGTCTAAAATATATTAGACGCAAAGAATCCATAAATTAGAAGGTTCCCCCGCTGAGTGTCCATGTTGCTGCTGCTAAGGTTAAAGCCACAGTGATATGTCCGCACTGGGTGGCTTGTTTAGCTAAAGGGCATCGCTAAGCAGGGGCGACCAGAGACACGTCCGTGCTGGTCGCCGTCTCAAGCCGAAGGGAGTGTGTTTGGCCGCTCACCCGTTTTGCTAGCCGGAAATGAAGGTCCGGGCTGAATGGGATAAGTCATCCTGATTGGGTGAAATTCAGTGTTGAATTAAATAGCGCGCCAAAACAAAATACCAGATTTTCCTCTTCTCTACACTGTTCAAAATCGTGGGAACATCTATCAAATACAAATACTTTATAACGGTAAGAGTTTATGTTACCTCCTCGTTATATTAGAAGGAAAATTAAGGGAAGAACGAAGATGCCGTTAGGTTTTCAATTTTGGAGTTTAATAAAGACTTGAGTAGAGAGTTAGTCTTTGTGCTGGTTGTCGTAGTGAGGAGGAAAACAGGTATAAAAGGGTTGAGCAGGCATTTAGCGTGTTGCCAGTAGTTGGTAGTCCTGTAGATTTTGGAGTGAGGAATGAAGGTCTCCAAAATAGATAAGCAGAATTGAAGTGGCTGGTTGTCTGAGCGTGATACGGTTCGCTGTAGACGTAGCAAAAGTCGTGTTTGCTGTTTAAAGACAGGAATGATGTAGTCATCCATAAATGTGTGGTCCTGGTTGCTATAGGAGAGAGGCATGAAAGTCTCCAGAAAAGGTTGTCCTGGAATGAAGTAGCTGAATGTCTGAGCATTTTACGCGTCGCTGTAGACATAACAAAAGTTAGAGACGACCTAAAAGTGTTCCTGTAAGTGGCGGATTAAATGCATCTAATTCATGTTCAACTGGGAACCATTGGTGTAAGAGGGTAGACTCAAAGGTACATAAATTAGACGGCTTTCTTCATGGTGTTGTGATTCTGCTGCTATGAAGGGAGGGGACAGAAAGTACGTTCGTCCTGCTCGAAAAGTTCTGAGGAAGAGATAGTTTGGCGGGCTTTCACCATTTTTATGTTGCCCGGGAAAATAGTCCGGGCTGAATAGGATAAGTCATCCTCATTGGGTAAAAATATGCGATGACCATAACGGTCAAATTAATTTTCGCACCAAACAAAAATACGAAATTCTTTCTGCTACAACTTGAAACATTGATGGTACAATTAATAATCATTGTTATAACTAAAACAAACAAGATGAAAATAACTGGTTGGATAAATCAGAGCATAAATTTTCATACTTTATATTATATTTCACAACTTTCTACAGTAAGAGCTGTATGTATTCACGTAGCGTTGACACCATGTACAGGAAGTGACGTAATTCTAAAACAGCGAGCTGCTGTTTTGTAATATGATAGCATTTAGAGAGTAAATTTCATCTTAGTAGTAGCAATAAGGACATTGAGGTTATATTTATTGAATAACTTGCAGAGGTACCCAAAAGTACACAGAAAAAAAAGAGATATTTTGAGAAAATAATTCTGATATTGAAGATGTTTAAAAAAATCAATATTATTTAGATATCTAATAATCTGACCAATGTTCGTTCAAATGATCTCAAAATTTAACAGCATGTGTGGAAACAATTAAAAATTCTATGTTTAAAGCTTTATATTTTTTTAAAGTGTAGAAATGCCATTCACTGAAAAAGAAAAGGCGTTTAAAAATTAAACGTAGAATTTCGAGTTGTTTCTACGCATGTGTGGGGGGGGGTATGTAATTTGGTTATTTCTGTAGATTGCTCTCTAAATTATTCCCACCACAAATACAACACAAAACATTACAATCGCGCAAAAGAAATGGAATAGAACACAACGAACATTAAATAACAAACAATTTAATATGCATATAACAGAATATGAAAAACAAACAAAATATATGATGTGTAAATGGCCTTTTGGAAAATAAAGTTTGACAAAAGGAAAATAAATTTGTTTAAAGATGTGTGTATGGTCATGTTATCAGAGTCCGTAAATAAGTCGTTCTTACTTACATTAAGTTTATAGCGGGTTTTATGATTGTGGCGCCAGCGTGTCTCGTTGATGAAAGAAAGTTTGTCGGGTTTTCCTTTTGAATATAATTCTCGGCCATTTGAAAAGAGGTCATGAACTTTAGTTGAGGAAGGAAAGGAATTGGTTGGACATAGTATCGGCTACTGGCTTAGTGGCTTGTGTTCGTCTGTGTCTTCGTTTGTGTGTAAGCTTCCTAACTCTGTGTTATTTATATCCTACAGGTGGATCAAAGAATCGTCCTAAAATTTTTGCGCGTAGACATTTATTGACCAATCAGATTTGTATTTTACTATTTTATTTTCGAGCCTAAATATTTTCTGTTAGTTCACTTCCGATCCTAATTTTCTAGAATGTTCTTTTCCATGTTTTTAGCTGATTGGTTGAAAAATATAAAAATGTAATTTAAATGCTAATGCAGGTTTGATCCTAAATTTCTAGAATGTTCTTAAGTATGTTTTTATTGCTTATTTTAAGACTAGAAGAAATTTGTATCCCATACATGCTATTAAAATCTGAGATCATTTCAACGACAATTAATCAAGTTGTTAGATTACAAAATGTTATCAAAATTTTCTTGTACGTTTCTAATGGTATCAAACTTTTTGAAACACTTTCTATAAATTAGTAACAATTTTGGGGGTAAAGAAATATGGATATGACATAAACACATCTGAATTTTCAACATAAAAAATTGATGAGTTTTTGAGAGCCTTTTTGTAAATAAAATTTCTTGTTCTTCCATATTTTGCATATACATATCTATCTATATGTATATAATAATAAATTAACATATATTAGATATATATATATTTAAATCATGGAATCTAGACTGCGACCCCTGGGTTTCATGGAGTTTTTTTGCAAAACAACAATCATCAGGCAGTTTAGAAAATGAAATAATTTTCTTAACTGCCTGATGATTGTTGTTTTGCAAAAAACTCCATGAAACCCAGGGGTCTCAGTCTAAATTCCATGAATTAAATACATATATCTAATATATATCTATTTATTATTATCATTATATAATAACTCTATCCTAGATATTGAATTGAGCACTGTCCTTATTATATTGGACTTGGTTCGACACAAACCCACAAAATGATTTAGTGAGAACCAACACTGTTATAATATATATATATATATATATATATATATATATATATATATATAATTATCATTTTACCCATAGCTAGGGAAAGAGATGGATTCATACCTTTTGTGCATGAGAACAAAGAAAATTCAAACAGACTTTGATGGAATTTGAATTTGTTATTTTGATTCCATTTTCAGTATTTACATCCCTTATTCTACCTACATCTCTTATAAAAAAAATCAATATCAATTTTATCAATAGTCTATGGATATAGAACTTTGAACATAGTATAAATACACAACAAATACAGTTTTGAACAACAACAAAAAATGATCACATTCTAGAGTCTTTTCTACATAATATTTCTAATCATACTTTTGCAAATATGTAGGGACCTTTTTCTCAACCCTAATTAATTGTGTACAAGATATACAATTTTTCTAGATATTTTAGTCCCAAAGTTAGTGGTTCGTGTTATACACGAGAAGAAAAAAATCTACTTTTTCCAGCCACATACGTTGCCATATTGGGAACGGTATGACTGAAACTAAATTATATCTATTGTCCAAACCAGCTAATGTGTAAAAAACGCTGCTGCTTTATATTGCAAAAGAGAAATAACCACTGGAATGTATGTTTGTTTATGATTTTTTTCTTCTATTATGAATTTATTTTCCCTGAAAGTTTGTTAGATTTTGGTGTGAACATGTCCTTAACTTTGCTCGAAATACATTGTTAATTTTGTTTCCAATTTTATTTTAGTCGATACAAACTGGATAAAAAGTAGAACAAATGCCAAATTTAGTATAAATTTAACAGCAACGAATTCAGAAAAGTCAATGCGTATTATACATGAGAGGTGTTTTTTCCCACTGTGGTGGTACTGTTTACGGTGGATAGGTTAGATATTTTGGTGTTTAGTTCCCACAATTTATGTTGGCTCATTATTGAAAAGTAAACGACGCGTACAAAAGAACATTCAAAACAAAGCAGTACAAACAAAATTAAGTTTATATATCAACAAATACATGAAAAAGGAAACATTACAAATATTCTAATATAGTCTGTTGAATATTCCTCTGTGTGTGTGTGTGTGTATGTTTGTAACTAACACGAATATTATGGAAAAAGACAAAATATTGAAAGTGTCCTGTAGACTACAAAATGTATGTTGACGAAGTATTTCATGCGAGGTATCAATATACAGAAATATAGCAATGTATTTTAGGAGGAACGTGTCTTCTCCCATGTTGGTTGTTTGTCTTTCGGGGTTTGACGAAATTTCTGAGGCTGTGTTCGAGGCTGGAAGAAGTCTAACCAAAAAGGCGGAACAGGAAAGAAAAAGGTTGCAGAATGTATACGCACCCACGTTATGCGTATTGAATTGTGTCTCATTAACTGGCAAGGTCAAGCTGTTTCTGGAAGTCCAAATAAAGAGAGAGAGAGAGAGAAAGGGAGACTGATGTCTCTGGAAGTTAAAATGTGAGAAAGAGAGAGAGAGAGAGAGAGAGAGAGTACTTTCTTTGTAAATCAAAATGTGTGTGTGTGAGAGAGAGAGAGAGAGAGAGAGAGAGAGAGAGAGAGAGAGAGAGAGAGTGTGTGTGTGTGTGTGTGTGCAGTCTCCGTACGTCAAAATGGAGAGAGTATGTGCGATCTCAGTAACTCAAAATGGAGAGAGTGAGTTCCTGAAAGACGAGAGTATATATAGGCAATTCTTGTCATGTGGTCGGCTCCAAAGGTGCGGGATAAAATCAAAGTTGCGGACGTAGTTGTGAGCACAAATCCCGTAACTTTCCTGACCAATAGGTTTCCGAGACTGATTAGTTTACCGACGTCCACCATCTTTGTTTCGGGAAGAAGTGGTATCACGACCGTTTTAAAAGTATAGAAGTGTAAATCCTATACCGCATTTTCGTTGTCCAAAGTCAACGGTGCGTACTTTACATATCTAATCACAACATTTCCTTGACGTAAAAAGGTGTTCGATTGATTTGATTTGATTTAGTTTTATGGCATATCAACCATTGTTGGTCATTTAATGCTAAATCCTGTTTTTATACATATATTGAATATATGATTTGTAAACACATTTTGTTGATACACAGTTAAATGATCAAATTTTTCTATTTCTAACAATTCAATTTAGCTTAATTCAACAAAGTTAAATGGTTCCAGGTATTGCTATGTATCACGAGCAATTCAATTAAACATCAACCATTTGTTTACACACAGTTAAATATAAAAGCAGTTCTATTTCAAACAATTCAATTTAACCTCAGTCATTTATTTGCATACAATTTAAATATCAACCAGTTCTATTTGATCCATAGATAGGACCCTTCCAGATGCTACTCCTCCGAACCAGAGTGGACCCGGTAGCAATGGAGGGTTACTCCGCATTCCTCAAAGCTTCAACCATGCTGGAGGCTCACCATCAGATTGTTAAATATCATATGCAAGACACTTTTTAGGGAAGTGTCTTACCACCCCGCTGAGATGCAGTCGGTATAATCTATATTCCCAGCCGACTGGGCTAAAAAGGTGTTTGGAACCTATTAAGAGTTTAACATTTATTATTATATCTTAAAAAGAAATTAAAAGAAAAATACTTGTCAAAATCATATATAACAATGAAAGAAATATACTATTTCCCACTTGTTCTTAGAAATGGAATATTACCTTGAAAAGAAAAATATTTTTAGTATGCAAATTTGATTTAGCATCTCACATAATTTTGTCTAAGTAGAGTTTTCATTAAACCATAGATATTTGTGTATAAGACGTCTTATATCTCAGCCCAAAAGTATGGGGTGTGTATTATACATGACAACTATCAAACTAACTTTTTTTCGGACACATGACTGAAGCTAAGTTATATTTTTGGTCTGAAGTAATCTAGTTTACTCCATTACAGAGAAATATCCATTGGAATGTGTGTTCCTTTATAATTTCGTTTCTTCCAATGCGAGCTTATTTTCGTTTCGAGCTTGTTGCATATTATAAGAAAATTACGAGTTATCCTCAAGACGGCTGTGTACCCGGATGTAAAGAGGCTGAGGGTAGAGGGAGAACGGAAGGAACGGGAGCATGTGACTTGGACACGTCGAGACGAGGGAGAAGAAAATAGGGTCTCGACGAAGCAAGAAGCGAATAGGGTCTCCACGAGGCGAGACATGGCTAAAGAGAGCCCGGAAAGAAAAGGGTGTTAGCAGACCACCCAACTCTACGAACAGAACCCAGAAGACAATTTTGAGCCCTATGAAACCAAACGTCCACAGCCGTCTTAAAACAGCCTTAAACAGAACCAGAAAATATACAGAAAGACAACAGGACATTCACTTACCACAGATAAGTGACTTTTAATTCTAATTTTGTTCTCTTAAAGACTATTGACCGCTAAAGGAATAGCAACTCTTTCGCACTTCTTATATAAACGTATTTAAACGTCTTAGCACGTTGCTTATTCTTTCTTACGACACATATGGGGGTGTCGTTATGTCCGTGTATTTGTTCTAAATACTGGGGAAATTTTATGTTTTAAGGCATAATCTAAACTATATAAATTCTTAATTTTAGTCAGTATTAACCAATAAAAAGTTGAACAAAGGTTAAATTTAGTTGCTACAAATTCTAAAAAGTCAGTGCGTATTATACACGAGAATTCTTTTTCCAAAATTTCGTAGTCCAGTGTTTGGGGTGCAGTAAGATTTTTTGGTAAAGTATTACGGTATGGCCTTATACATAAGTCAATGGAAAGTGTTGGGAACAACTTTTAGCTTGTGACTTGAAAAAGATTCATTTGTTATTAACATATCATAGTCAACCGGAAACTCATAAACCAAATAAAACCAAATAAACAAACCCCATTTCCAAGAAGGGATGAGTCACTGATGTCATCAGCCAATAGTATTTAGGAACAAGTCGTTAAGGAACCAAATCGCCCCGCACAAGACATCTTTTGAAAATATTGAATTCATCCTGTCTTTCTAAGGACTGTCCTCAACTAATGGACAAAATAGGAAGTAATAAAAAGAAACATCGTCGAAGTAGAATGAAGTTTTTCACTATTATTTAATAATAATAAGCTAACTCATTCTACTTAGACCACATAGAGTAGTAGCGCACAGTAGATATAAAAGTAACAGTATCAAACCGGGTCGAATCAGTTTTTTGGCTGGGCGTCAGCCGAGGGTGTGACAGAAATCCGATTCTCCCCAGGTCACCCAACGACCGAAGCCTAATCAGCAGCAGCTGCTCATGAGGCACTGCTCAAGGCTTTCCCTAAAGCAAACGTCCTGATTCCAGCCAGCAGACGACGCAGGAACATTGCCAGCCTCTCAGCTTAAAAGCCTTTTTCAGGACAACTCAGAAAGTCTACACCTCCTGAGACGGCACAATGCAGCAGCTACGACTACCAGCCTCTCAATCTAACAGCACTTTTCAGGTTTAATTCAGAAAGTCTAACCTAATACCCTCTGAGACGGCACCAGCAGCTACCTTCTTGCATAAACAACCACTTCCCTGCTGCAGCAACTACCAGTCCTGCACCAGTAACCACTTCCCTGCAGAAGCAACTAACAGTCCTGCACCAGCAACCACCTTCCTGCACCCGCAACTACCAGTTCTGCACCAGCAGCTACCAGTCCTGAACCAACGACCACCTTCCTGCATCAGCAGATACAAGTCCTGCACCAGTGATCACCTATCCAACAACTACCAGTCTTGTACTAGCTATCCAGACCTGCACCAGCGACTAGATCCTGCTCCAGCGATCACCATCCGGTCGCAGCGACTTTTTGCCGTACGCTATTCCGATTTACGATTCGCCATAATAAAGTTTGGCCTTTCGAAGCAACACCCTTGTTTTGTCATTCTTGCCTAGTTCGTTGTCAATCACTTATATTTCAAAAGTTTGCGAGGACCGGTATATATATTGTGTTATATAGTCACACATGTAGATTCACATCTACATACGTGCACATATATATGTAGAATAACTCACAACGACAAGACAGACGCATGAAGGATAACGCAGGAATGAAGGACGCATAAAGACTTCTTTTCAAATATATTCACCTCTCACTTTATTGCAAGGGTTCGAAAGGTTAGCATGTGAGAGGATGCTGTAGACCGAACATAAACTTCATATTTTGACCCCACTGTTATGACCGTCACGTTGTGTCTTTATTGTTCTCCTGATGTTGAGGTCAACTCCATCGGGGCTTTCCGAGGGCCCCCACGGTCGGGTGTGGCCTTCCCTACCACATCTGGTCTCTAACTCTCTGGGAGTCTGCTGGCAACTGCATCGGGGGTTTTCCGAGTGCCCCCTCGGTCGGGTGTGGCCTTCCCTACCACATCTGGTCTCTACTGTCTGGAAGTCTACTGGCAACTGCTCTGGGACCCAAACTCAACTGAGTTAAATAATAACTCAACGCCCACACGATCGCCTACTGGATCTTTGAAATCGAATGTTTAATCGTCATCAAGCTGAAATAACTGTCATGCAGTTCAGAGGTTACTCTCTTCCGGTGCATGACTGTAATGGCACAATGGGACCTTCACCTTGTCCCATATCATAAGCCTTAATCCACCAACGCGATCTCTTTTGATTACTGGCCGTTGGAATGTGTCATTTCCTTCCGGTGTATTACCTTGGAATAGTATTTTTGGGCCTGGTCGAAGGTCAAAATATAACAATTGGCCTCTGCAACAAATACATGACGGAGACATATAATACTTAGCAATTACTAATGACAAGTTATTTACAGGCTAGAGAAATCAAAACTCACTAACTTATTGCACATGTTCATTTAGCAATCGATGTTCAAAGTACAGGAGAGCTCATGTAAGATACTATAGGGTTAGTAGATTAGGAAAACATTCCAATCATTTCAGTCTAAATTTAGATCATCTACATACTCGCTGGTAAAGTAGAAAAGAGGGTATCAAAAGAAAGAATTAATATATTTCTAACATGGAAAGTGGAATGAGAAGCGTCTACCTCCATCGATTAAATACAAAGTTTAGTTCAAAAGCTTAAGTATGTTACCTAATATGGCAGGTATCTGAAGAAGGTTGGAAAGTACAATGACCAATGTGACCGGTGGTATGTCTTGAAGCATATGCAGGGGTAAGTAAATAACACTTATAACTTGATATCTATTTTAGCAAAAGTCTAAGGATACAGAACTTTGAAATTGATATCATTTTTACTAATTTAGCTTGAAAATGAGGAGTGTTTTTGTTTACAAGTATTTACCTTTGAGAGTAAATTTCAAAATGAAATTCAACAGATCTGAAAAAGTTTTTACCAAATTCAACAGATCTGACAAAGCTAATCTGAAATTCAACAGATCTGAAAAAGCTTATACTAACAAATTCTGAGAGGCGTTCGTGGTGTAATGGTTAATGTCGTAGGAAATGAATGCTGCGACCCGAGTTCAAAACCTTGATGAGGTTGTTTTCATTTCACGTAGCGCTAATACCCTTGGGAAATGTATGAATCCAACTATTCTTCCTCCAGTTATGGGTAAATAGTAGGATAGACAGACTTTTTAACCTTAGTATAGCAACCGGTCAAGGAGAAAAAAAACTCTGAATTCCAATCTGCTAAATTCTGTTTAAAACTGACTTTGTGTCGCATTCTGCTCATTACAAACGAATAAACTACAATAATTTATATTTGTATTGTTATATTATTTAGATTAATGTTATCATTCAAGAACTGAGAAGAAACGAATAAAGTAAAATGTTTTATTAACCAGCTTTTTCTTTCACTAAATCAGCAGGAGCTGAACGCTGTCCATACACATTGAAGTCATTACCCAAATCTATTTTATATTTCGTTGTAAAGTGTCATATTTTAATGAAGATTTGGTTTGGTTATACATAAGAAGAAAACAATTCAATTCAGCATAAGTACAGTTTTTTGTTTACATACAGTTAAATGTCAAAGCAGTTATATTCCAAACAATTCAGTTTAGCATAAGCACACAATTTAAATTCAAAAACTGTTCTGTTTCAAACTATTCAGTTTAGCATAAGTACACAGTTTTGTTCAATTCAATCCATAGATAGGACCCTCTCAGGTGCTACCACTTTGGGCTAGAGTGGACCCAAGAGTGATGGCAAGGAGTTGTCCATATTCCCCAAACCGCCAGCATTACTGGAACCTCACCATCAGATTATTTAATGTCATATCCAGGACACTTTTGGGGGAGTCTTACCCTTCAGCAAATATACAGTCAGTGTATTCTACTGCCTTAACTGACTCAGCCAAATGACATCTGCTTACAAGTATCCATGACAATAGGTATAAATTCATTGACTCTCCCTGAAGTGATGTATAAGTACTACTATATTGTCGCACCCTTTGAACTTTAACAAAATGCCTGAGGGAAGAAAAAGGCAAGATGGGAACTTCAAAAGAATCCTGAATTTTGTTTTGAACAAATCCATCATCCTACAAAACTTGCATCTCATCACACAAATTATCCAAGTTGTACAATTTCTCTATACTCTAGCTGATTTTAGTGATACTGTTAGCTCAATAGTTTCCATTCTTCCTTAGATTTCTACTTGTTCTAATCTTTTAGTCAAGTTCTTTATGAATATTCTAAGGGCAACACTAATAATCTTGATCTGTACAATTAGTAGAACAAGCAGCTGTGACATCACAAGGAAGAATTAATAAAAAGGATAGAGATAACAGGAGACTCAACAAATATGTCTCCAAGAATGGACTGAGGAATGATAAGAGTCTGCTTCCATGGATTAAATACAGAATTTGCTTCAAAAAAACATTTCTGAATACAACAGATGTCTTGAAAAGGTTGGAGGCTGCAACTGTCAAAATGATGTCAGATTATAACAATCAAAATGAATATAAAAGACTAAATAAATCCATGTTATAATCATGGTCATTCCTCAACTTAGAAACTCAAACAAGAATTTTTTGTTTCCATCCTCATGACTTTAAAAAATTGTCTCACTTTTTAAATGGATTTTAGCTTTTCCTATTTTCAAGTATTTCAAGTTGTGGACATTAGAATTTTTACAGTTGGGACTAAAATATATACCAGATATAGATATACACACAATCATGTATATATATATATATATATATATATACACAGTATTGACCCAAGAGTGCTTCTGGTGGTGTATTGGTTAGCAAGCTAGACTAGCAAACCTACACCAGTGAGTTTGAGTGTCATTAGCTGCCCCATTCATAGGACCTTGTGCCACATCTAAGCAAAAAGCTTAGTAAATTACTATACTGTATTGAAGCTAGATAAGTGTACTCCAACCAATTTTTAAAATAAAAAGTTAATTTTCTTTAAACCAATGTTACCAGGATTTTATCAAAAGAGATAGCATTAAAGTACTATTTATAACCAAACTTGTCACCACTGAAGTCTGTAACCAAAACTAAAATTGCATATATATATATATAAGTAAACCTGCTTATATATATATAAGTAAACCTGCATATATATATATATATATATATATATATATATATATATATATATATATATATATATATATATAAGCAGGTTTACTTATTTTTAGACTGCTGCATATTCATATTTGTGGTTAAAGGGTTATAACCCTGTAGAGTTTGGTGGTAAATAAATTGGTGGTAAATAAATTGGTGGTAGAGTTTGGTGGTAAATAATATATGTTTTGACTGTCTAATTTTGGGGAAATAGAACAATCAAAAGAGTCATCTTAAGGAAGAGTTAACAAAAAAGAACAAAAAACTAATGAAAAATTAACTAAGCATAGACACAGGAATAAAAAGGGTTTACATAGTTTGGTTCAAAATTCAGAAAACATTATCCACTCAAGATACTTGTCTGAATCACAAATTCGGGTTCAAAAATCTGAAGGGAAAAAATAAAACCAAAACCCCAGAATCACAAGTTCAATGTCAACAGTTTAAGAGGCAAATAAACAAAGGGCTCAAAATTACAACTTGCTAATCCATACAGAAAACCTCATTCTCATTCACCAGTCAAAGATTACCTTGCCAGCTGTTAAAAATGTTACTGATTTTATTAAGGAGACAAGATTTGCTATTAGTCCTGCAAGTCATGGAGGATATAAAAATTACCGTATTTTAAGTCCTGATAATTCCAAAATTACATAAAAAATTTACATGCTGGTTTAAAGTAAAATTTCTTTTCTTCAGCAAAACCCTTTTAGAGGTGGGTAATTTTCTCATCTTTCATTTTTTTCAGTTCTTGAATAAGCATGGAGGTTGGTTAGTTGATTGGGTTTTATGGCATATCAACCTTTCTAGGTTATTGAATGCCAAATCCATTTTTATACAAAAAGTAGTTCTATTTCAAACAGTTCAGTTTAGCATGAGTACACAATTTATCAAAAACATATCTATTTCAAGCTATTCAGTTTAGTCAAACAATTCTAACCCAAACAATTCAGTTTAATATAAGTATAGATTTTTTCCACACACAGTTAAATTCCACTTCTAACAATTCAGTTGAGCATAAATACAGTGTCGATGTCAAAACAGTTTTATTTCAAGCAGTTCAGTTAAGCATAAGTACACAGTTTAATTGTCAAAAATATTTCTATTTCAAGCTATTCAGTTTAGTGAAACAGTTCTAATTCAAACAATTCAGGTTATCATAAGCATGCATTTTAGTTCTATTTAACCCATTGATATGGCCCTATCAGATGCTACCATTCTGAACCAGAGGGTACCTTGGAGTGATGCAATGAAGGGTTACTCTGCATTCCCCTAAGCTCCAGCATTACTGGAACCTCACTATCAGATCATTTAGTGTTATATCCAGGACACTTACCCCTCTGCAGAGGTACAGTCGGTATATTCTACAGCCTCAGCTGACTGGGCAATTCATAGATTTAATGTCAAAACAGTTTTATTTCAGATAATTCGGTTTAGCATAAGTATACAGTTTCAATGTCAAAATAGTTTTATTTCAGATAATTCGGTTTAGCATAAGTATGCAGTTTAAATGCTAAAAACAGTGAGCTCAAGAAACTACAGTTTAGTTCTATTTAACCCTTATCAAGTGCTACCATTCCAGGCCAGAGTGGACCTGGGAGCGATGGCAATGAAGGGGTACACCACATTCTCCAAAGCTCCAGTATTACTGGAACCTAACTATCAGATTGTTTAATGTTATATCCAGGACACCCACTAGGAGTGTCTTACCCCTCTGCAGATAAGCAATCGATGTATTCTACAGCCCCAGCCACCTGGGGCCATGGGACACTCATTGGGGGGGGGTCTTATCCCTCTGCAGAGATGTAGTCAGTGTATTCTACAGCCCCAACCGACTGGGCAATAAGCATAGAGGGTACAATAAATAACCATTGTTATGACTAAAACAACAACAGTTTCAATAAATCAGTGCATGATAACTTTCCAACATTTTCATCCCTTATAATTCACACCTTTATACTGTCAGAGATGATTTGAATTCAGTTTCCATTTTTCAAAGTTGGTTGCCATACCAAGAGCTCAAATTGCCCAACTAATTTCCAAGAGTTTGAAGGAGATGAGATGGATTTATATCTTTCTCAAGGTTATTTGCATAACGTGAAACATACAGAGCCTTGTCCAGGATTTGAACTTGTCTAGTTAAGTTAATTTTTTTTTTTAATGATATTGATATTGAGAAATAACACATGGCCAAGTTAAAGTAGGATGGAATGTGGTTCCAAAAATTGCTCAGTATCTTTGGAATTTCTTTTCAGGTGTGCCTCAGGTGATAAACATAACTCTTACTCCCTTTTACTTGGGAGTATTTGCTGTCTGAGTGAAAACTACCAAGACTTGGCCTGATGGTTCTTTTTAAAGGGGACTCGTGCATAAATATACCCCTCTGCTTGGGTAGGATACAACACAAGGTCAATTTTTTTAAGCGGAGTTTAACAGGTTTGAATTCAGAGTTTTCCTTCTCCTAGACTAGTTGCCTCACCAAGGCTGAAGAGCCCAGTCTACCCTACCATTTACCCATAGCTGAAGGGAGAATAATTGGATTCATGAAGACAATAGTCCGAAAACCCTTAATGATAAAAATCATTAAGCTTCATCTCAGAAATTTAGACAACAGATATTTTTTGCTATAAGCTATACATCTTTGTATTGTTAAATATATTTATCTCATCATCATCATCAAGTTGTGCTGACAGCATAGGTTTCCCTGACTCTCTTTTTCCATCCATCCCCATCATTCATTGCTCCTGACAGGTTTTCTAAATGACATTTTGTGTTCAACACAGAGCTTACATAAATAAGTTCTTGCTAGTCGACCAATATTGGCATGTTCATGTGTAGGGCTCCATACCAGAACATCGTTATTAGTTACTTCTGTTCATTTTGTTAGTGTCTGTCTTGTGCATCCATACAATAGCATTGACACAGCCACAGCTTGGAAAAAAATCCCATTTTATTGGATAGATCTGACTTCCATATGATTGATAACCTATCAATAGCAGTTCATGCCTTTGTAAGACATATAATAACATCATGATCAGCTTATGAGAGGTAGACGAACTTATCTACCAATTTCAGAGGCCTGCCACTTTGACTTTGAATATCGATAGATCTAACAAAAGAAAATGGCTTTACACTAAAAAAGGAAAGAAGCAGATGATATCCTGTTGAAATTATAACAGACGCAGACTATGCAGATGAAATAGCACTTCTGCAAATACACCTGCCCAAGCTAAATCCCAGCTGCATAGCCTGGAGCAGGCAGCAGGAGGCATTGGCCTCCACATGAATGTAAATAAAACAGAGTACATGTGTTTTAAGTGAGAATGTTTGTTTAATGTAAAAATAAAATAGACATAAGTAAATGTATAGCCCTCTCATCTGGCAACCTTGGAACCTTCAAAAGATATTGTTGGTTGGTTGATTTAATGACATGTAAACTCTTGTTGGGTTAGTTAAAGCAAAATACATCTTTTTTTTACAAGTAATCTTGTGGTTTCAGGTAACTAATAATGATAATTTTTAAACAATCATAACTTCAGGTAACTATTTCTAATATTATTTGTTTGGGTTTTATGGCATATCAACCTTTGTAGGTTATTTAATGCCAAATCCATTTTCATACAAATAGTTCTATTTCAAACAATTCAGTTTAGCATAAGTATGCAGTTTAAATGCAAAAAAGTTTTATTTCAAGCAATTCAGTTTAGCATAAGTACAAAGTTTAGTTCTATTTGACCCATAGATAGGACCCTATCAGGTGCTAGTACTTCAGGCTAGAGTGGACCTGGGAGTGATGGCAATGAAGGTATATTCTTGCATCACCCAAAGCTCCAGGATTACTGGAACCTCACCATCAGATTGTTTAGTGTCATATTCAGGACACTCGTTAGGAGCGTCTTACCCCTCTGCAGAAAAGCAGTCAGTGTATTCTATTAGCCCCAGCTGACTTGGTAATTCTAATATAGTCTGTATAGAATAATACAGTTTCAAGTATTCCTGTTAATAATAATATGCAAAAATTTATGCAGTTTCAAATATCAATTCATGTTTAATGATAATAATCATCATATAAAGTAAGTAAAGTTGGCAACCTTCATCGAGGGTGACCAGAAGGCTACCACACCAAGGTAACCCAATAGCTACCATACCAAAGTGTAGAGGAGGGTGCTGCTCCATTCCCTGGATTGCTCCACTTTACTCTTGATCCTTACTTTATAATGCTGAGTTCTAAGCAAGGCAGCATCAAGTCTTTCATATGACTTAACCTAGGATTGAATTCTGGTCTCCCAAACCATTGGTGAACACTCTACTCATTAAGCCAATGAGTATACTTGCACCAAAGTCTATCGTTTTCAAGTATTCTAATCTAATTCTAATAATCTTGAAATAGTTCTATTAGGTGTGATCCTAACAGATGCTACAACTTCTATTCAGAATGACTCTAGGTGTAATGATTAAAAATGGGTGACTTCATAATCCCCAAAAGATCCAGAAATGGAGTCTCTCCATCAGATGCAGTTTTGTGTCAAACACAGGAAAATAAAAATAATGGAGTGAATAAAATTCTATTTTTGTGATAGTGTGGTAATGTGATTCATAACCCACATACTAAACTAATTCCTAAAACATTAAATTCCATTTCAGGAGAAATCCAAGAGACAATTCTGCTAATAACTTTATTGATGTGTAATCAAGCAGGAACAAAAAACAAAAAGACAAAAAGGGAAGATATGTGAGTATTAAAGGGTGTGTGTGTGTGTGTGTGTGTGTGTGAGATATCATCATGAAAGGCATGTCAGCTACATAGATTCCCTAGACTCTCTCTTAACATCAGTTACATATTGATTTTTGACAGGCTGGTTAGTGTGGATTACAAAAATAGGATGTGCAGCTGTGTCATAAGGTAAACAAGATATAGCAGAAAAATCATATGAATTTCATGGGAAGAATTGCATAAGTGAAGTATCAGAAGGAAGAATGTGTGTATGGCAGAAAAATGTATTATATGGAAGTTTTCAACCTCAGCGGTCACTTGGGAAAAACAGTCAGCAGAGTAAACAAGTCATGCAGTCTGGGTATAAGCTCAGAGAGGGGCCAGATAGCCTCCATGTTGAGAAACTGGCCCTATATCAAATGCCCTGTGAAAGAAGCACAAAGAAGCAAGGCTCTAAATATATCTATCTTCACATGATGTAAACCTTTGCAGTCCTGTCTCTCTCTCTAACACAAATAATTTTGATGTTTTGTAAATAAAAAGAGAGTTTAGATTTTTATAAAAAAGTGTTGTTGTCACTTTATTCCCTAGATATACAACACTTCTATTCCTACCTGCCATTACTCTTGACAAGTCCTTTAGAAGGCAACTAGTATCTATACAGAGCTGAGGAATGTTAGTTTTTACTGGCTGGCCAACACTGGTGTGTCAATCTGCAGGAATCCATTGAAGAATATCACTTCTGAGTTGGTCAATGACACTTCTTCAGTATTGGCCAGTGTGTTTTGCTTGGACAGTTTATGAACTGGGAACTGACCATTACTGTTCTTTTGGATGACATCATTGGTGTGGAGGAGAGAGTCTTGTTTCCATACAACCCAAGTTAGACTTGTAGCCAGATACATAATTTCATGAAACTAATGACTGTATTGCTAACATTTTCTCCTGTAATAAACTTGCTGATAGCAAATTGTCTACCAGAGTTATTGATGAAAGATAAAAGTATTTTTCTTTTTTTAGCTGCATATTCTCCTCAGTTTAAAGATAATAAAACTAGAAGCAAAATATTCAATTTAATTGACTGTTTATCAACAAAGTTTATTAATGATTTTTTATTTTCATTTCTGAGAAATTGATTCTTATTCCATTGTTAAATAACCATTACACTGGAAATAGCAACTGTCTTTTGCACCAACATCCGATGAATAAATTGCCTTTATGTTAAACTTCTCATAATATTCTAAATTTGTCCTTTTGAGTTTTGTAAATAGGTTTGTATGTTTTTCATAAAAGACAAAGAAACAGTTGAAAATACATTGTATTATTGGCTACAGAATATCATTTTTAAGTATTCGATTTAAGTCAATATGGAAACTCATTTTATTCTACAATGTAAAAAAGCTTATGATATTCCAAAGGTTTGGTTTCTTTGTTTAATGGCATATCAACCTTTGTAGGTTATTTAATTTCAAAGCCATCCTTCTAGAAGAATAATTGTGGCACTATTTAACCCATAGCTGGGAGGATAAGGGGATTTATAGGTTTCTCCTGGGTATCTGCCTGAAAGGGAACATAATAGTGTGATTGGAGTTCAAACTCACTTACTATGATCCTGCAGTCCATTACATCATGAGGACACTCCCAATAATCAAAAGGGGAATTTTTGCAATTGATTCTTCCATAGTAGAGAAATTGGATTGCGGGTCAAAGATGAAAGAAGCTCAAAGAAAAATATTTACATATTAAACCAAATTTTTTTAATTTGGTCATGAATACAAACTTCACAGAGTAAACAAAAAAACCCCAAAGACCAATCTAACAATTTTTTTTTAAGAAAAAAACACTTGTTAAAAATGAATGATAATGAACAACCTAAAATCATTATACCATAGAAAACAAAGGTTTTTTTTTTTTTTTTTTTTAGTTCTTCAATATGCTATTCTAACATTTCTATTACTGACAATAACCAATGAATCATTAATCTTTAATAATCTTTTTTCTTTCATTTTGTTTTGGTGTTATGTCTTTGAAGCTTTCACAAATATCCATATAATCCTCCTCTACTCACACATGTATACAGATATAATCACTAACATACCTCAGTATAATAAGGAATATATATTTTCAAATGAATAGGTCCAGAAAATCTCTCACAGAAAGGACAGTTGCCATTATATAAACCAAAAACCACATCAGCCCAAATCATAAAACCTGTCTGAAGACAATAAGAAGCTAGAAACATGTTAGAGTAAAATAAATAAAGACCAAAATAAACAATTAAAAAATATGAATTTCTTTATGGACCTATTCATTCTAAAATATTCAATTTTTTTCATCTTTGGACCAAATATATATATATATACCGGACATTGGCCTAGCGGTTAGAGTGTTCGCCAATGGCCCGGGAGTCCTGGGTTCAATCCCAGGTCGAGTCATACCAAAGACTCAAAAAATGGTACTTGATGCCTCCTTGCTTAACACTCAGCATTATAAGGTACGGAACAAGGGTAAAGTGGAGCAATCCAGGGAAAGGAGTAGCGCCCTCCCCTACACCTTGGTGTAGTAAGCTATCGAAAAGGGAGCCTTCGGGTCACCCTCGACTATGGTCGCCAACTTTACTTTTTTTACTTATATATATATATATATATATATATATATATATATATATATTCTTTGTCCAAGGGTTTTTACTTTCATGGAATTCAAAAGAAATAAGTAACATCTTTATAATACCCTTGAAAATGACCAATGATAGAGTGGAGAAAATTTTGTACAATTTTTGAATAAAACTGAAAGAAACATAAGGAATTTTATAAGTAAGTAAGTAAAGTTGGTGACCGTACGTAGTCGAGGGCAACCAGAAGGCTCACTTTTCAATAGCTACTACACTGAGGTGTAGGGGAGGGCGATACTCCTTTCCCTAGAATGCTCCACTTTACCCTTGGTACGTACCTTATATTGCCTTGCTGAGTGTTAAGCAAGGAGGTATCAAGTACCATTTTTAAAGTCTTTGGTATGACGCAAACTGGGATTGAAACAGGGTCTCCCAGACCATTGGCAAACACTCTATCCACTGGGTCAATGAGCTGGTAAAAGAAATCTTATAAGATAATTATCAGAAATAACAATTATAGAATTTGTTAAAAAGAAAATTGTCTTTGGTTTTTGATGAAACATACTTAAGGGGAGGACTACCATTTCTCTTTCTCTCAATATATATAGACAAAGTATACATACTAGGAGAAATTATCAAAGAATGATTTTTTTAAATCAGTTATTAGGTGAGAAGGTTCACCAAAGCATAATCTGGACAACCCCTATTGCTTATTACTTCAAAGCAGCCTGAGCTGGGCAGACAATGATTTCTAGACTTAGTAAATCAACCAGTCAAGGAGAAGAAAAATCTATGAATTCAAAACCTGAGGGGCATTGTTTAAAACATCTATGGCAAACTATTGCACCATTTTTTTTCTATTATAAGCTCATTTAAAAGCTGTGTGGTTCTACACTATCCATGATAAGCAAATCACCTGAATAGGGAACCATTTCTAAAAATCAAAAATCTAATATTAGTTGGACTACTTCCATCATATATTTCTCTGAAGCAAAATTTATAACCTGATTTAATATTCTTGGGTCCTATTGATATAAAATAAAGAAATATATTTTTCTGGTTGCTATGTATATATTCATGAACATATTCAGAATAAACATTGATATAAAAAAACATTTGGATTGATGTAAATATTTATTTATAGACAATATTTGCTTATTTCCAAAAATATGATCTAATATCAAACTTTTAATAATTTGTGAAAAATAAAAATGCTCTCCCACAACATTGCCATGGTTGTGTCATATTTACATATTGAACCTAAAAATAAGAAAAACAAAGTTCTCCAAAATACTGTATTGGTAACCATCTTTGAATGCTTTAACTATAAAACTGAAAAATATGGTGATTTTTGAAAAAAATAATTCAATATTAGAAATTGAAATGATTCTTTTTCTATTCTATTACGGAAAATCATTTGAGAATCAGGCTCACATTTCAAATAAAATAATTATAAAAAGTCTATTCTTATAAAAATAAACTGTTTTTATAATTATTTTACAAATGAGTGTTCAAAAACTAGCTCTTTATTTAGAAAGTTTAATTCAATATTTTACCAGTATTGTTATAAGTCAATTTTCTCTCTTTTTTTTCAATGAAATAATCTAAAATTGATTAAATCAGTATTTGTGGTCCAAGATAAAAATCATGGGTTTCATTAGCAATATCAAAAATAACTTTTTCTCATTTAGAAAAAGAGTCACATAAATGTATACAACATATTTTGTTTTATGTAATTACTTCACTTGTATTTCCTTATGGATGTTGTAAAAAATATCAAAACACCATATTTGATGGCATATATATTGATATTTAATAATTTGCAAAAGTGAGAATGCTAACTCAAACATTACCATGGCTGTGTCGTTTATATACAAAATTTGAAAACAAGAAAAAAATGACTCCAAAATGTTGCATATTAAAATATCATATTTGATAACTTATAAAACTAGCTATCTCCCCACTCAAAAATACCACTTAGGTTTTATATACAAAATTGAGGTATCTGGTCGGCTAATGTTTACCCAGTTGCCATTGATTGAGGTTACTTCACCAATATGAACTCTATAATTATAACTATGTCTATTCATATACAAGGTGTTATAAAAAACGTACTGATACTGAATTGTTGCATTTTTTAATTTTAAAACTGAATGAAATATGAATCCAATAAATACATGTTTAAATAAGAGATGTTGTATTAAATGAACTCTTAAATTGCTATTGGCTCTATAGATAAATATCATCATTTTCAGCTGGATCAATTAAGTCTGAAGACCTGTTAGCTGATCATCATTTGTATTTTGCATATATCATTGTTTTGGTTTGGTTTGGGTTTCATGGCACATCAACTATTATAGGTTATTTAATACCAAATCCATTTTTATACATATAAACAATTCTATTTCAAACAATTTGGTTTAATATAAGTACATAAGTTCAATGTCAAAAACAGTTCTAATTCGAACAAATCAATTTAGCATAAGTACACAGTTTCAATGTCAAAAAGAGTTCTAATTCAAACAATTCAGTTTATCATGCAAAACAGTTCTATTTCAAGCAGATCTGTTTTGCATGAGTACAAAGTTTAGTTCTATTTGACCAATTGATAGGACCCTATCAGGTGCTATCACTCTTGGCCAGAGCAGACCTGGGAGCAATGGCAATAAAGGGATACTCCGCATTCCCCAAAGCTCTTGCATTACTGGAAAATCACCATCTGATTATTTAGTGCCATATTCTGGACAATGGTTGGGCAGGGTCTTACTCTTCTGCAGAGAAGCAGTCGGTGTATTCTGCTGCCCCAGCTGACTGGGCAAAAGTGGAAGTGGTAATTGTATTTCTATTGAGTATTTATGATTATCTAATATCTTATACAATCAAGACATTAAAGAGTTCAATCAGAGGGCATTTACCACCGCTGATGGTAGTTTGTTCCAAGAATCAACTATTCTTTAACTAAAAACATTTTTGTCTATTAGATGTCTTGCAGTATCTGTTGAAAAGTCTTAGTTTATTTCCCCAAGTAATTCTTCCTTGATGAAAGGATAGTAGGTTGGAATTAAAAAACATCTGTGTATTTATAAACTTCAATCATATTTCCACGGACATAAGAAAATAGGAAAATACTTTTGTGTCATCTGATATTTAACAATATCAAATCATTTATAAACTCAAAAAATAGGCAAGATCCAAGAAAACTTCCCACTTTTAAATAAAGTATATTCAAATGTATGTCTACATTCGAAATTACTTAATTCATTATGATTGTTTTCATTTGTATAAGGATCGATTGTTATCTTTATTCATATTAAAGGTCAATTTGTAATTGATAGCAATTGAAATGAATTAATTTGTACTTTTTTCTTTTAATTCCTTTTATTCATGAATTACAAATTTATAGCAAAGAACCATAATTATCTTTACTTATTAGTACCTTTTGTTCAATATTAAGAAATTATTGAAAAGAAACAAGTAAAGGCAAAAGAAGAAAGTTAGGTGGTGTAAATATATGTAATATCTTTATTAAAGACATTGGTATGAAGAGAAACAAGACAAGGCATTGTAGATATAAAACACCAGTGTCCTTTTGTTATGGTACCCAACCTGTGGACAGTAATGAACTCTTCCATGACTATTAATACTGGACACTGAACTTACTCTTGGTGAACATTTGGCAGTTGGACTGACTTCTAATACTTTGTACATATGTCGTATTATACTTCGTTAATATACTTTGTTCCATGCAAACCTGAGTTGTGTTATTCTTCTGGACCCTTTACTGGTCCACAACACTTTTGTATGACACTGAACTGCATCTAGTGATGAGGCTCCAGTTTTGGAACTCTGACTAGAGTGGAGTCACCTCTCTGTTGCCATTAATCCCATATTTATTCTGACTTGGATTCTGTTTAGATATTTATGGATCAAATAGATCTGAATGAGATTATGTTAAGAATAATTTAGTATTACATTTAATACATTGACTCTTAAATATTGATATTATAAAGAAAGCTTGAAGTGAGTGAGTTTGAACTCCCATCACACTATTATGTTCACTTTTGGACTAATAACCTTGAGAATGGTATAAACCCTCTTATAATGCTAGTTTGGGGTTAGATGGTATCACTGCCATTCTTCTACAAGAATGGCTTTGGCATTAAGTAACCCACAAAGGCTGAAATGCCATTAAACAAAGAAACCAAAACCTTAACTAAATATCAAGTCTTTATATGTTTAAAATGGTTGTGTACTTTATTTAATTACACACAAATTATTAGCATAAGTTTTGAATACTTAAAACCTGTAACTGTGCGCAATTTGTATTAAGAATAGTTGCTTGAAGTTTTATTGCTTACAATTGATTATTATTAATAGTAATAGTAACTTGAAACCATGTAATTGTTTGGGAAAAAAAAGTGATGTCAGCATTAAATAAACTCAAAAGGGTTGATATACTGTAAAACCAAATCAAACCATATGCTGCAGGCCTTGCATAGTATAATGGTTAGCAAGCTAAAATAGCAAACCCCTAATGGTGAGTTCATGTTTCACTGAGTGCCCCATACAAACATCCTTGAGCCACAACTAAGCAAATATTAGTAAATGATTTTATAATGAAAGCATGTACTGACTGGTGATGCGGCATAATGAAAAGCACAAAAGACAATACAGTATTAAAGGGAAGTAACTCTGAGGAACCATGGTGAAAAAAAAAACACTAATGTAACATTTTTCTCCTGGGAAGGATTTGAAATGTGGATCCGAAATTATAGTCCAAGTGCAAAATGAAGAACTCTTTCTTCTAAGATATGGTTGTCTCCAGAAAGATGACTCAAGACTTGCAATTAGGAAATAAGAGTAAATTACAATGGATTAAAATTATCCTTTACAGTCTTTTTTTTTCTTCATTTTCATTAAAAAAAAAAATTCCTAAATCTCATTTTCTTCTGGTACCCCCAGCTAAAATACTTCCTAAATCTCCTGGGTAATAGCTTCTCCTTGAATATAGTCATGTTGGAGTAATGGCAAAAAGTATTCCCTGACTGTAGCTTGAGAACATGTTGGCTATTTTTGATGGTTTCTTATTATAACTTTTACTTGTTTTCTATTCTTGCACCATTCTAATACTCTTTACCAAATTAAAAAAAAAACCCAAAAAGCAAAAAAAACAAAAAATAAAAACGCCCTCTCGAGAAGAAAACAAAGAAAATAATGAAATTTAAAAGAATGCAACTTTGTTCCATCCCTTACTGAAGGAAATGATTAGAATTTTTTTATTTGGCTTATTGCTTAAGGTAATCATTTTTGTTCTGTCAAACATACTTTGCAACACACCCATTCTCCTATTTCAGGAATTAGCTCAATGTTTAGAATATTGAACTTAAGTTTCTTAAGACAACAATCCAGAGCTCAATTTAGATGGGTCATAATTACTAATCAACATCACTTTCTAAATAGAGAACTAAAAGAAACAAAATCCTGTCAGATTCCTGCTTAATTATTGAAGTTAAATAATATTATACTGAGTGTTTCAGCATTTTGAGCAGAGAAAGAAGAGGAGCTCTCAAAATAGTTTGACTAATGAGAACAGAGGCCCTTGGGTTTAAATTCAGAGTTTTCCCTCTTTTAGACCCATTGCACTACCGAGGTTAAAGAACCCAGTCTATCTTACTATTTAACCTTAGATAGAAAGAGAATAGTAGGATACACACATTTCCCAAAGGTATGAACACCATGTGATATGCAAAACAGCCTGATGCAGGTTTTGAACTTGGGTTGCCATATCCATTCCTATGATGATGACCATTACAACACAAGCCCATCTAATCATGCCCAGTTGATAATTGAACATTCATGAATTTTAGAATATGTTGCAGTTCTTTACTAAGTTTAACATAGTTTGTCTCAAGGCCAAAAGAATGGAGAACCCAGTGAAAAACAAATTTACAATCATCTGCTATTCTAGCTTGATAACTATTCCACCAAATGACACTAGAGCCCAAAAGCTATCTATGAACCCAACATCATAGAATGAATAATCAACAACTTCTTCATAAGCCCTCTGAACAATAATAAGGAAAGGGAACCCTCTTAAACATTTCTGTATATAAATTCCACACTTTTTTTCATTCTATTGTTGTTTCTTACCATTTCTTCCACCACCACTCTTTAGCAGTATGACATTCCTGGTCAATAAGTTGCCTCTCTTTCACTCTCATTCTCTCTCTTCCCTTACTTGTTCCTCTACATGATGATATATGAATATAAGAATCAAGTGTGCAGGTCATAATGTTAGCAATATCAAACTTCAGGTTAAACTATCAAAATGTTAGTGATGTCTCTAGAGAATTAAAATGCTTTCCCTTCACACAAACAAGCAATAAGCTTTGGTTTTAAAACCAATTTTTCTTGTCAAATTGGGATTATTGATTTTTATGATGTTTTGACTGGAAGTGGCTCAGTTGTGTTTCAATTTCAGTTCATCAAAAGGAAAGGATAGGAGTTAACTTGAAACTCTTTCGTCATTGGTTTGTTTTTTTCAGCTTGGTATTGTTTAAAGTAAACAAGTCAAGAGTAATGGAGGTGAAAGTTATCCACTGAAAGTATATTATTTCCTGACAACTCAGTTGCTTTAACTGACATACTTACATATATTTGCCTCATAACTCTTACCTAGAGAAACACCTAAGTTAAACTTTGTAAATAATCAAGAAAAAAGGTTATTGTAATTGCTATCATTGTAGGAAATGGAATCAGAGACCCAAGTTCAAATCCGGGATGAGGCTGTTTGCATTTCACTTTGCATTAATACCATTTGGAAAGACATGAACCCATCTCTTTTACTCCCTGTTATAGGTAAATAGTAGGGTAGACTGTGTTCTTTAGCCTTGGTTCAGCACCCAGTCTAAGAAAAAACTCAGAATTCAAACTGGCTCTACTCTGCTAAAAAATTAATCTTGGGTCATATCCTGCCCATGGTAGAGGGGTTGGGTGACTACAGACATATTTCCATCCATGAAGAAACAAGCAGCACAAAATTAACAATTAGTAGGACTTAGACATAAACTGGAATCATTAAAAAGACTCAATTTATCTGACATATTTTTGAACTATTTCTCTTTGATTTGATTTTTTTCTAAGTCTCTAAGTGTTTTGGCCTCGGAAAAGATCACTAATGAAAACGCAAACACGGATATTAGCTTATATTACACCAGAAAGATAAAGTTACATAGAAAAGGTAAGAAGTCTCGTACTGTTCAGATAACACCGATATTGATATGCCTTTCTGGCAGCAAAATCTCTCAGTACTAATAACGGGGAGAAGAGTCCATTATGGTGAGATGGGTAAGGCTCCCACAACACTAAGTCACAACAGAGATTTGCTTTTTTTATTGATTTTGGATAAAGTATTTAGTCTAAAAATCTCTGACTTTTATTAAAAGTAATAAAAAGTCACATCATCTGCTTTAACTAATATCACAAGACTTTAACCCATATCACAAGACTTAATGTAAACCAAGATTGTGAAATAGTCACCAGTTTTAGAGGCCATCATTTTCTTCTCGATTCATAAAGTTACAATATTTACCCTGAATCACAATGTCACATATCCCAATCTGCAAGACTATCACTCATTTATATGAGATGCTTTTATCAAATTAGTTATGTCATTTTCAGCTATGACATCTCTGTAATGCTATTCATGATTTGGGGATTCTATATAAAAAGTCTAATAGCAATAAGGTTCTATGATATATACCATTCTGACTGCAGTACTTTTCAATGTCCTACAATATTTGTTCATTGAGCTGAAGTTGCTGGCAATGACTTCAACTTCTTATTGCTAAACCATTTTAATGTTCTGATCAATATAACAAACAAAAAGAAACAATGTTCATGCTTATCATTTGTAACCATAAAATTTGTCATCCATTCTTTCTAACAATCCATTTACTGTAGGTTTACTGATAATATGAAATATATGTATGTCAGTTAAAGCAACTAAATTGTCCGGAAATAATGTACTTTCAATGGACAGCTTTCACCTCCATTGCTCTTGACTTGGTTACTTTAAACTATACCAAGCTAAAACAACATAACTCCTTCTGTGAGGTCTTACTGACCTTTTTTGTTCTCCAATGACTTTGTATACCACCTCCCCAATCAGATCATAAAAGGTGACAAATTCTACCGCAATGATCTTAAAGGTTGAATTTGATCACATCCATTTTGTCACTTGCGACGTCATATGACAATAAAAATATGGACTTAAGTTGAGTTAGAAGAAATATGTTAATGTACATCTTCTAAGTGTCATATCTGAAGTTATTTTTCCTGGGTATTGCCAGGCATCCCTTCTTCTATATATATATATATATATATATTTGGATCTTAAAGTGTATATGTCATCTTGGTCTGATGAATGCATAGACAAGAAAATGACTGTCAACAAGTGCAGTTGATGGTGTCTGCACTATCCTAACTTACATTGACTGATGTTGAGTAGGCTTTATTTATATATATTGTAAACTACATTATCAATATTATATGTACATATATATATATATATATATGTATATATGTAAAGTTCTGTGAACTTTCAGAGTGAAAAAGGTTCTTCAAAGAAATAAAATTTAGTAAAAAACTAGGATAAAGAAAAAGATATATATATATATATATATATATGCAGAGAGAGAGGGAGAATGAACATCTGTAAAGTATGGGGCTGAGAAGGTTTGGTTATTTCATTTGTGATTTGAAAGTTGGTGGTAGTCATCTGTGTTGGTGTTGGTTAATTGCTGGGTTTTACAGTGATGACTCGGTAGTTTTTGGTATTTGACTCCTTTGTTGTTCTTCTTGCCCCATTAACTTGTCCTTTTATGGTGGGCCAGGGCTGTAAATGAACTTGAAACAGAAAAAAGGCAATGACAAGGATACTTTAAAACTTAACTTTTATTCTACTGGTCAACAATTATTTCATGGGGAAGAACTTTCTTCCGGAGCCAAGACAAGCTGTCAACCAGTAGGAAATTGTAAAGAGATCTGACTGAGAGTTTCCTTTTGGTGCCAGGAAGCCTATCTTTTTTAGGCAAGCACCGATTGCACTTCCTGTCAGAGGGCTCCTGGGAAATTAGTATTTTTTTGCATTTTTAAAATTTTATTCTATGTTTTTTATATCCTTATTTAATCCCACAAATGTACTCTATTCTGATATGAGAGTAAATGTTTTCTTTTCATAGAGACTAGACAGAATATTCAAATTATTTGTCAACAGTAGTTGTTTTTTTTTCTTTTTCCAACATTTGGCAGATTATGAAAGAGTCTGCTTAACACTTGAATACATTATCAAATCAGATTAACCAAAAACTTTCTACAAAGTTAATATAGGAACGAGAAGTTATTTAATTGTTTCTATGTAGCATAGATAGTAAGGGAGAAAAAAAGAGTGTAAGGAGTGAAATAAGAGGAATAAAAAAAAATTTGAAAAATGAAGGAAGGTGGAATACGAGAATTGGCATGGAAAAAATTTGGAAAGAAAATAATAAATGGATCTGGATGAGAATAAGAAAAAGACAGTGAAAGAATGAAAAGTTAATAGGAAAAAGTAAAAAAGAAAAAATGCAAGGAAGGAAAATGGTAAAAACAAACTTTTAATGAAAGGAAGAAACAAAAAAAAAAAATGAAGGAAAAATGAGTGTAATAAAAAGAAGGAAAGTTTATGGGAAAGAAACCAAAATGATAAAAGTACAAAAAAAACATAAAAAAGGATAAAAATAAAAAAAAACATTATTAAAAGAAATCTGAAAATATTCTTAAAATCAAAATTTCTTGAACATTTCATGTGGTGTAGTGGCTGGCAGATCATGACAAGAGAGTTCAAGTCTCACTGGGGGCCAATTCATCTGGCTTTGTGCTACAACAAAGCAAAACTTAGTAAATAACTAAAATCCAAATTTCTTAGGCATGCCAAAAAGTTCCCAATGACATTTTTTAAAAAATAAGTGTTTACACAGAAAAAAAAATCTATATATTTTAAAAATTTTTTAACAAAAATACTGCGAAAATTTCTGCACACTTAATATACAAATTAATGATTCCACATAATATAAACACAAGTTAGATATTATTTAAGTTAATTTTACAGACATTTTTAAAACACACATCTTAAAGTGTATATTCATTACTAATAGTCTTATTATGATTATTAAGCCCAAAGGAATAAAAATATTTTTTTTACTCTTTTTCTAAGGCAAAGACTTTTTTTTCTGTTAAGATATTGCATCAGTTCCAATAAAAGAATTCGTCATTCTCAGAGGCATTTTCATGTTGGTTGTATATTTATAAAAAAAATTTATTTTGAACTATTGATTTAAATTTCATTATGAGAGTCAAGCAACCATTAATGTGCCCTTAAGCATGATAAAATAATAACATCAACTGCCAATTCAAATTGCATGTCTAATAATACTGTAATCAGATGTTATTCTATAGTACTTTGATCATCCAATGACTAAAATGGAATCTAAACATCTGTTTCCTTCAGCAGTAAAATGGTTATAGATTAGAACAATTTGGATTTTACAAGGTGAAAATGAATCATACAGGATTTTGTTTGTTTGTTTGAGTTTTATAGCCTATCAATCCTTGCAGATTATTTAATGCTAAATCCTCTTTATACATATATATAAAATATATATAATTTGGTTTGGTTGGGCTTTATGCCATATCAACCATTATAGGCTATTTAATGCCAAATTCTCTTCATACATATTTATTAAATATATTTGATTTGAAAACACATTTTGTTGATAACATTTTTAAATGAGCCTGAGCTAATTTTTTTCCCACACAGTTAAGTGGTATCAAGTATTGCTCTGTAACAGTAATGATTCCACATCAGTCATTTGAATGGCTGTACATATGATTTATAAGGGAGTAGTTAGTAGGTAATTTCATTTTTGAATTAGAACTAATTTGTTTGCACACTAATATTGCTATTATTTCTGCTCAGTTAAATGGCTTCAATTATTGCAATCTAACACTAATGATTCTAGTCAATATTAATTATTTGTTTGCAGACAGGGAAGTGGTTCCAAGTATTGCTATTTAACACTAATTATTCTATTCAACACTTTACATTTATTTGCACACAATCAAATGGTTCCAAGTATTGCTACATCATACCAATAATTCAATTAGGCACACAGTTTAAGAGTTTCAAGTATTGCTATTTAACACTAATAATTCTTATCAACATTACTCATTTGTTTACACACAGTTAAATGGTTCCGAGTATTACTATATATCAATTCAATTAAACATCAGTCATTTGTTTACACGTAATTAAATGGTCCCGCAATTTTATTTCTAATGACACAATTTAACAGAAAACACTTGTTTGCTCACAGTTTAAATGGTCCCGCAATTTTATTTCTAATGACACAATTTAACAGAAAACACTTGTTTGCTCACAGTTTAAATGTCAGACAGTTCTATTTGATCTATAGATAGGACCCTATCAGGTTCTATCACTCCTGGTCAGAATGGACCTGAGAGCAATGGTAATGAAAGGGTACTCCACATTCCCCAGAGCTCCAGGACGGGAGCCTCACTATCAGATTGTTTAGTGTCTTATCCAGGGTCCTATCTATGGGACAATTCATACTGTGTGCAAACAAATGACTTATGCAAAATTGAATTGTTTGAAATAGAACTGTTTGATCATTTAACTGCCGGTAAACAAATGACTGATATTTAATTGAATTGTTAGTGATATATAGCCATACTTAGAACCATTTACCTGCGAGCAAATCAGTGAATTGTGTTGAATAGTATAATTAGTGTTAAATAGCAATACTTGGAACCACTTCACAAATGATTAATATTGACTAGAATTATTAGTGTTAGATAGCAATATGGAAACTATTTACCTGTGTAGAAAAAATAGCAATACTAGGGTGCAAACAAATGAGTTCTAACTTATCTAAACGTGAAATAACCTTCAAAACAATTCATTGACAAATCATATATATATATATATATATATATATATATATATATATATATATATATATATATATATCCATTTAAATGTGTGTAAGCAAATGACTGATGTTGATTTATTACTGCTACATAGCAATACTTGAAATTGTGGGCAAACAAATGAATAATTGTAAATAGAAATATTCATCTTAGATTGAAATACTTGAAACTATTTATCTGTGTACAAAATAATGATCTCAGGCTGGTCTAAATATCTATCTTCAAAATGAGTTTACAAATCATGTATATTTAATATATATGTATGAAGACTATTTAGCATAAAATAACCTACAAGGGTTGATATGCCATAAAACCCAACTAAACCAAACCAATCAAAATATAATTAGATAATTACAAGTGGCTCAAATGGATTACATGCATCTCTCTGAGTTGGATTCTGGTACAGGGAACATTGGACTTTTGTACAGAAAATTCAAAAACAGCTTCAAAGTATCTTTGCCACTCATCTTTGGGCTTGGTGTGTGTTGAGGGCATCTCGAAGAAAGCTGACAACGAGAAGAAGAAATAAAGACAAGATGACTTTGCTCATATTGAGAAATGAAAAGTCAGATAAAATATCTAAGAAAATTCACTCTCACTTCAAAATGTTACAACTTCCCTGGATTTTTTTAAAAAACAGCAAGACATGAAGTGGTATTTTCAAGTCAATCAAGAAAAGATCAATTCTTTGATAAATTGTAACCCACCGCCAATGGGAGGGTGTTCACTTTGCCCCAAAATTCAGGCTGTGGTTTATTGTTTTCCTCAAAACTAACTTACTATTTGTTTTAAAAAATCTTCATGCCTTATGTCTGACTATTTCTTTTACCTATAGCAAGAGGTCGCATGATTGAACTTTTCTTGTTGGTGACCAACAGGGCACCAGGGTCACTGATGATGAAAGGCAATCACTGTATTATACTGGTGTTTGACTGTCCCTAAAGGTCTTCAGGTGTTTGATGAGAGGTGTCTGCAAAATATGAACCAGAAGCATCAAGCTTGCAGGAAGAGAACTGATCCAAATTTTGCTTTTACATAACAATGATAATATTCATTTTACTTCAACCGAAAAAAAAAAGAAGAGAGGAACCTGAACCAAATTGTTAAACAAATCTGATTAATCTGCAAATGAGAGTTGGTTTCATGTCACTGTTGTTTTTATTGTTATTTTTATAGATTTTTATTTTGAATATTTTTTTTTTCCCACTTGTGGATATTCTGGGACAATTTGGACTTATTCAAGATGGTAAAAAAATGTCATGTAAAAAAAAATACAAAGAATGAAAAGAAAAAAGAAAAACAGAAAGAAAATATAAAAGAATTAAGAAAGCGAGAAAAACTATGAAATCTGAAGTGAAGAAAGAAAAAAAGATGAAGCTAAAGAAAAAATAGAATGTAAATAGGAAAGAAAGAAAGTGAGAAAGAAAGAAATGAAGGAAGAAGGCAAAAAAAAAGGAAGAAAGGTTTCTTAATAAAATTCAAAATACATTATCTGATTGAAGAAATCTGACTCATTAAGCTGAAACATCTCCAAATATACAACTATATTTAGTTAAAAGAAATACACTGAATCGAGTAATTTAGTGGCAGCAAGTCAGATATAAGAGAGGAAAAAGTAGGTAACAGTCTTGATGTATGAGATATCAACAGTTCAGTTTAAGGTGTGAATTGTTAAAATACCTACTCAGGTGATTTGTTTATTGTGGCGAAGGCCTGTGTAGAGCCAGCCAGACTTTTTGAATTAACTTATAACTGAAGGCTGGTGCACAAAAATGCCACTGATTCTCCTCAACAACATCCTTTAGGTTTTGAATTTAAAGTTTTTAGACAGGCTAGTCTGCCAGACAATTTTACCCGTAGCTTAATGAGAAGAGATGCATTTATGCCTTTCTCGAGGGAATTAGTATGAAGGGAAATGCAAACAGCTTGATTGAGGATCAAAACATAAATTTTCTGGAGGTGCTCATGGTGTGATGGTTACCATTGAAGAAAATTGACATTGTGACCAGAGTTCAAATCCTGAATGAAGCTGTTTGCATTTCACATAGCTCTAAAACTTTTGGGAAAAGAATGAATCCCGCTATTCTCTCAACAATGGGTAAAATGTAGGGAAGACTAGGCTCTTTAATCTATGTCTATGAGAAGGAAAACTTTGAATTCAAACATGTAAATCACTGCTAAAAAATTAATCTTGAATCACATACAGCTCAGTGGGGGACAGGGGAGTAAATGTATACATATACATATATGTGTGTGTGTGTGTATGTGTGTATATAGTAACACCCTATTCATTGGGATTTAGTTTTCAATCGTAAGTAAAGTTGTAAAGTTGGTGACTGTTGTCGAGGGCAACCTGAAAGCTCCCATTTCAATAGCTACTACAACAAGGTGTAGGGGAGGGAGCTACTTCTTCCCCAGGATTACTTTACCCTTGATACATACCTTATAATTCTGTGTTAAGCAAGGAGGTATCAAGTAACATTTTTTAATTCTTTGGTATGACTCGACCAGGGATTGAACCCAGGTCTCCAGGGCCTTTGGTGAACACTCTACCCACTAGGCCAATGAGCCAGTTAAATTATACTTTATATATATATATATATACTTAGCTACAAATATACACACACATATACATACATACACAAATAAAAAAAAAAATATATATATATATAGATAGATATACACATACATACATACACATATGCATCCACATATATACATACATATATAAACAGATAATTATAAATATATATATCAACTGATGAGTAACCATATATTTACATAAACAAACAAATATAAATATATACCCACACAAACTTAATATTGCATGATTTACACTTTGAGTTGAATGAGATCGTTTTTTTTAGATTGATATATTGTGTTTGCTTTTCCCAGAATACAATTAACTCACTGAGAATAGAAATAGGGCAAAAATCTAAGTCTTTAGTAAAGTATTTGCTGCATGTCTGAGATATTATTTGCATTCTTCTGTGTGATATGTGGGGTGATTTGCTACTGAGAATTTAAAGAGAGCTTTTTTAGGTCTTAGTGAGTTCTGATTGGTCAAAAAATCTGTCATGTGATGTGATATGTTCACAACTACATCTGCAAGTGGTACAAGTCTCAGTCTCCTGAACTTCAATGAATAGCTTGATTTACTTTTATTTCTGGAGTGATAGGTGTCATTGCAAAGTGATACATCCTGTTCTCATCACTGATATCTTTCTTGTTTGTAATAAACTTCTTTAGTGATGTGATAACATTGCAAGAGCAAAGAAGTTTTATCAAATTGTTGCTGCTAGTAAAACACATTGAGATGCCAACAGAAAAATAAGCAGTTCTTGATGCACTATTTACATACAGGATGAAAGAAATTCTTTGTTTATCAGATTAATGATAGGTTATAGATACAGAAATTATATTTTGGCAGCCATGTTTGTGAGTGAAATTTTGAGGGAATCTTTCTATACAAAGTAATGTCGGTGCATATCTACTGAGACTGTGCTGATAGAACAGTCTTATTTCATTTTATTTCAATTTTAATCAATAATGTCGATAGATGCACTGAAATTCTCAGCTTTGCAGACTTATCTAATGGAGATCGCAATAAATTAGAGAGGAGAAAATGGCAGCTGACCTTATTGTCTTATTTTCAAGATGCTGTCAATGGCAGTAGGAAAAACAAAAATGAAAAAAAGAGGGAGTGGAAGAAAGAAAAACTGACTCAGAAATAAGAAGCAAAGAGACAAGAAAGAAAGTGAGAAATAGATATATAGAGGCAAATGTGGATTTCTATAGAAGATCTTGTTGAAAAGATAAACAATAATAATTCTTTTCGCATAAAGAGGGATGAGATCAATTATTATTATTATAACTGCTTATTTCATTGTTTAAAACATTTATTGTCTTTTTATTGCAACTTATTCAGACACGATAATAAAAGAGAATCACTAAGTAAGAGAAAAAACACATATCATTTTTTGCTGTGGGGATGCCTGTTTATCCATACCTACTGCTTTACTAACTAAGCTATGACGGCCAGTGATACTGTAAACTGCCTCACCTTTTTGATGACAGAGTTCACTGCTGTAAAGTTTGGTATTAAAAAAATTTAAACAATATGTTCAAACTACATTGCCCTTCATGCAGGTAAACAAGGTAAGTGTCTTGCTGAGGCTGGAACTCTGGCCTCAATATTTGAAAAATTAGCTCCAGAACCCAATGCAAAAGCATTGTCATCATTGTTTGTTTTTGTTGGTGATCGAAGGCAAGGGTGACCAGAAGGTTCCTTTTTCAATAGCTACTACATCGAGGTGTAGGGGAGGGCGCAACTCCTTTCCCTGGATTGCTCCACTTTACCCTCAATACGCACCTTATATTACAGAGTGTTAAGCAAGAAGGTATCAAGTACCATTTTTTAAGTCTGAGGTATAACACAACCTGGGATTTAACCCAGGTCTCCTGGACCATCGGTGAACACTCTACCCACAGTTAACCAGTTACCTGAGCTGATAGCATTTGTGGCTGAGCATAATACAGAGATCATATATGTACAAGAACACAGATACCACCATAACTAACTAGAAATAAAATATACTAGTAATGGATAGACATTTGTCTCGCCATCCGTCTGGAAAAACTCTATCAATACCACCATAGGAGGTGTAAAAATGGTTCTCTGTTTCTCATACCTTAAAATCTCTAAATAGCATAAAGAGATTCCAACTGAGAATTATGTGTACTACATTTAATGGCAACTCCTGCACAACAATCACCTCCTGCTGCAGTCCCACCAATGTTAGTGATGAAATGGACCGTCACTCTTTACAACACGCTAGCTTCTCTTGTACAACACATTCTCAAACAGAATGTTCTAATCATTGGTGAAGACATGAATGCTTAAATTGGCAAAGATAGAAATAAAGAATTCTGCTTATACAACTCAGCAGAAATAGGGGAATATTTAGCAGATTTTTTCCCCAGAGAACAGGCTAGCATGCCTAAATACTAAATTCTAAAATGGGAGGAAAAACTATGGTCCTACACCTACCTTAATAACTCTTAGATTATATATTCATAAACAAGAAATGGATAAATAGCATTATGAACTGAAAGAGCAGCTGATCACAGAATCATCTCAGCAAAGATTCACTCGAGTCAGCATTGAAATAAGACAATACCAGTTAAAGATTTACAATATGACCGATCCTCACTCACTAATAGTAATATTAGGAATTATTATATGGTAACTACCGGACATTGGCATAATGGTTAGAGTGCTTGCCAATGGCTTGGGAGACCTGGGTTTGATCCCAGGTTGAGTCATACCAAAGACTCAAAAAATGGTACTTGATGCCTCCTTGATGACTTGATGACTCAGCATTATAAGGTTCAGATCAAGGGTAAAGTGGAGCAATCCAGGGAAAGGAGTAGCACTCACCCCTACACCTCGGTGAAGTAGCTATCAAAAAGGGAGCCTTCGGGTTGTTAATTTTACTTTTAATGGTAACATCAAGGAACAAATTTGACATTCTTTAAATGAAGAATATGAAAACTTTGTTACTGTTCATATAGTAGCAGAAGCTAAATATAGTATTCCGTGGGACCCAAGAGCAGTTAGAGAAAAAGTAAGATAATGTGAAAAAAAAAGCATCCTTACTTAATAAAAGAAACTCAACAAATGCTATTGTCCAGAAACTTAAGAAATCATAGAGAGAACTAACACATACCAAAAATAATAATGAGTATACATTTGTGACTGAATTAATAAAATCAAAAATTCAGTAGAAGATAGATAATCATCATGATTAGCATGGCAGACAGTAAATTGAATGAGTGGAAGGAAGAGCACCTTGAGAGCAAAACTGAAAGCTGCTAGTCAAGAAGAAAGACATTGAAAGTGGAAAGAACATTTCAAAAAACTGTATAGAACCCCTCCAGAAGTCATTGATAAACCTATCAAAAAATTATTAATAGCTACCTAGACATCAAACTAAGACAGTTTATGGAGGAAGAACTTGATGTAGTTCTGACAAAAAATAAAAGCTGGCAAGCTGCATGCCTCAAAAATATCTTCTGAGGTATGGAAGGCAAGAAAATTTGATAACATACTTCTTCAATTATGTAATGCTGTCTCAAAACTAAACGTAACAGAGAAATTGACAAAAGAATACATCTGCTTGTTCTCCAAGAAAGGTAACCTTGGAATCACGAAGAACTACAGAGGATTACTGCTATAGCTGCTTAGGTTTATAAGGTTCTATTTTTTGATCCTATGCAATCTGAAATTGAGAATATTCTTAGGAAAAGTCTAAATGGTTTTCAAAGAAATGGATCCACAACTTTATCATTTCTGACAATCCATTGAATCACCAAAGGAGAATGCATAAAAAAATCCCAAAGAATGTTACTGTTTGTAGATTTCTCCAAAGCATTTGATTCCATACACAGAGGAAAGATGGAACAAATATTTTTTGTATATAGTCTCTCAAAAAAAAAATTGCTAAAGCTATAATGGTGCTCATAAAAACATGAAAGCAATTACGGCAACATCAACTGCTCACAAATACACATTCCCAAGCGGAATCCCACCTGCATGACTGGAGCAAGCAGCAAGAGGCATGTGAATGTGTTTTAAACCAGAATGAGCCAACTATACTCTAAGTGGCACACTTTTGAAATTAGTTGATTAGTTGACATAATTTGGTAGCAATATCTCATCTACTGAAAGTGATGTCAACATAAGCTGAGTGAAGGTATAGACTTTTATTGACAGGTTATAGCAGTCATATGGAAATCTGATCTCTCTGATAAAATAAATTAGAATTTTTCCAAAGTGTAGCGGAGTCAATACTACTGCATGACTGCACCATATGGATGCTAACAACACATGGAGATAAAGCTAAATGTGAAAAACACATGAATGCTATGTGCTATTTTGAACAAATCAAGGAAGCAACACACCATAAAACAGTAGCTGCATGGTTGAAGAAGCTACTGCCCTAACCCACAGGATAAAATAATAACACTTACCGGCTCATGAGTGGGCCAGTATATATGCATGCTAGCATAGCCACTCCTAGGCTGGCAGCCAATCACTGCCTAGGTAATGGACTAGATGAAGTGCAAATTGTGGAACACCCTGTTGTGCTTATAATCTTCCCTTCCTCATGCTCGAGTCATATTCACCTCGATGTGTAATTCAACACGTGTGAACAACATTCAAGTGCAAGTACAATAGAGAACAGAACTTCAACAATGGCCACTTACCTCCCATCTCAAAAACAATCCAAGTAAGACAAACAAGACATACAGGACACTGCTAGAGAAACAAGAATGAACTCGTAAGTGATGTTCTTCTATGGACTCTGCACATAGACATGACAGTGTTGGACAACAGCGAACTTACATCTGCTCTGTGTAGACACTAGATGTGGTTTAGAGGGCCTGCTAAGAGTAAATGATATATATATATATATATATATATATAGAGAGAGAGAGAGAGAGTGTCAGGGAAATCTGTCCAGTTAGAATAGCTTGATGATGGTGATATAAGTTGTTGTAAAGTTGCAACCTTAGTCAAGGGTGACCCAAAGGCTCCCTTTTCCCTAGCTACTAAACTGAGGTGTAGGAGAGGGTGCTACTCCATTCCCAGCATTGCTCCACTTTACCCTTGATCCTTACCTTATATTGCTGAGTGTTAAGCAAGGCGGCATCAAGTACTATTTTTTGAGTCTTTGGTATGATTTGACCTGGAGATTGAACTCCAATATGTATAAAAAAATGTACTTTTTGGAACTTATGATGTAATCTCTACATAAAGCCATATATATATATATATATATATATAAAACATTATACATATGATATATATATATATATATATATATATATATGAAACTATATATATATATATATATAGGTATGCATATATATAAAACTTCAAAATATATTTAGATGAATATATAAAAACATTATATATATATATATATATATATATAAAGCATTATATATATACATAATTTATATATTTAATACATATATAACATTATATATACATAATATATACATAAAACATGGCATGTACTCAAAAAATAAATTTCCTAATGGCTCAGGGATGATCTTCAGGGATGTTCTCATAGCTGAGTTCAGCTCTGACAGCCACCACAACCTGGAACCAGAATTTCCAGGCCAGCTTTTTAACAGCTTTGTGCTATGTATTATTTGCTCGGCTACCATTGGCAAATACACGAACATTTGTTTATTGTCAGTGCTACCCAATGTGAAGAGTTCATCCCCCCACCCCGACTAATATAAGGAAATTGATGCTTTGCACTTGTTTTACTTGATTGCAAACTCATGGATCCCTATTCTGGTATGTTCACCATGTCTATCATTAGATTTATTTCTAACTTTAAACCTTAGTATGTTTAATGTTCTAATTCCTGACATCATTACCCTCCCATTATTTATTAACTTTCTTACCTTTTCGTTCTAGGAAAATTTTTACTTAACATGGTTTTGATTTCATCATTCCCATTTTAAAAAGAAGAATTTAAATGAAACAACCTACACATGTAACATCTAACTCATTTCATGTTTATATTGTCAAAATTGAAAAGATATTTGTCGTTTTATAACTATTTATCTAGATTTAATGAAAAATACAAACTGAGTATATGAAATACGAGTTTCCAGAATTTTTCATATGGGCATTTAAAATTGTCGTAGACTCTTGAAAATTCAGTATGTTATTGCTATACATCCTATGAGATGACTGACCAATTTTTTTTATGATTTCAGGTTCAAATTAACAGCTACAGCAGGAATTGGAATACACCCTACTAAAGCCTGATTGTCACAGCTGGTGAATTTCAAAAATGCAATCTGACACTTTAGAAGAACGATAAGCAATAAAATTCTGTTTTACACTTGGAAAGAAAAGCCACAGAAACATATGGAATGCTTCAGACTGCTTTTTGACCATCTGGCATGAATCGAGTATCAGTTTTTGAGTGGCATAAGAGATTCAAGGAAGGCAAGGAGTCTATGAGGGATGATGGGAGGTGTGGGAGGAGTAAGGAGTCCATAGACCAGAGTTGATTGGCCTAAGGGTTAGGGTTAGGGTTACTATGTTGAGGTTTTAAGGGAGTTCAGGAAGAGATTCTGTCGGAAGAATCCAGCACTCTTCAAATCGGGTCAGGGGCATTTCCAGCAGGACAATGCACCAGTCCACAACTCCATCCTTGTCACAGACTATTTGACGAAGATGGGCATCAAGACAGTTCCTCACCATCCCTATAGTTCAGACCTTGCTCCCTTTGACTCTTGTTTATTTCCTAAGCACAGAGACTGTAATTATGAGACAATTGAGGAGATGAAGAGGCTGTGACGAAGGTCATTGACACGCTCACACAAGAGGACTTTCATGGGGCTTTCCAGAAGTTGTTGGAATGGTACAACAAGGAGATTACTTTGAAGGGGACTAGAGTTTCATGAGTGTACTATCAATAAAAGTGCCCATATGAAAAAAAGTCTAGAAACTTATCATATTCTGTATATTATATATATATATATATATATATATATATATATATATATATATATATAAAACATCATATCTATACATATATATATATATGTATCTATAAAATATCATATTTATACATATATATATATATATATATGTATATATCTGTAAAATCTCATATATATATAGATTAGGAATCAGTTTTCCTGTATTCTTTACGAAACCAACTCACTATATAACATTATCTCCCATTTCTTTTAATGTTCTGACTTCTTGCATTAGACCTTTGTCAATACCCAGTTTGGCCAAGGTGGGAAATATCACTCGAGTCTGACATCTTATCAAGTAAAGCAAAAAGAAACAGGAATAGAAGATCAGTTAATGGGAGATCCAAAAGAATGTTGAAGGAATTCTGAAGATTTCTTGTTTTCTTAATTGGTTGCATCTGCACTTGACAGAAGTCAGAGTCTGTCAGATAAATATGTCTAATGAAGAATAAACTCTCTCTCTTCTTTCTAAAGATTCTTCAAGAATGACCAAAGGACTGATTGAGAAAGTCCAGTCAGAAGAGTGTGCTGGGTTTCTTATTTATTATGTTTAGCTAATTTTGGCACAGGGATAAAAGAGGGAGATGCTTGGTGAGAATTATATTCACTTCACTTGGCAATAGTCTTTAGAGAAATGCTTGCGATCACTGTACACTGACCCTGAGGTGTCTGAAATGAATTCAATAAAGATTATATGAATGTTTTATACATTTATTTCTTTCTTTTTCTCTGTCTTTATATATATAAATATATATATTTATATATATATATATATATATAAAGCATACTGATATTACAAAATCGCAATTCAATCAAGAATATATATATCACTTCTTTTGTGGCATATAAACTCTTTAAGAAATTTTTCTCAAAACCTTTTTTGTCTGATCCCTTTTTACCATCTCATAAGTATGGTATCAAAATTTTAAGGATTTTGCTCATGAAAATAAATTACAAACATCTACTCTCAAGTAATCTCTTTGCATACTCTTACTGATTCCAGCAAATTTTAGTTCAAATTTCCAGTATTTTCACATTGTATCATTCATATATATATATATATATATATATATATATATATATATATATATATAGTGCAATTAGAAGAAAACTCAAACCTGTTTAAATTGTCATTATAAATTTATATATATATATATATGTATATATGGAAAAGTGGATAAACCAAAACACAGACAAATGATTCAAATTAGTATTTTGTCTTTATTTTACCAAAGACTTCATTGGAATGATAAAATAAAGAAGAAATATTCATTGGAATCCATTGTCTATGAATTGGTTTATCCACTTTTCCGTTTATTTTTTCACATCTTGTCGGATTTTTCCAACGTACAATTTCTCCATAGATATATATACGTGCGTGTACAATTTCTCCATATATATATGTGTGTGTGTGAATTTGCATATTTATGTGTGTATTTACATATATTTCAATATATATACAAATTTATATCTATAAGCCTATATTTTAATACATACACATACGTATGTAAATGTGAATATGTGTCTATATCAGATATAGACTTCTCTCATCATCTTTATATATATATATATAAATATATATATACACACACACACACATATATATATATATATATATATATATATATATATATATATATATCAGTAATATCCAGTCAGCATCTGAAGACAATGGGTGTGAATTATTCACGTATAGAATATATGAGGAAATATAGGCAAACTGAGAAAAACTAAATTTCAACCCAAGGTAGAGAAGTCCCCATAGTGTAATGGCTAATGTATTCACCTATTGACTAATACTCTTGGGAAAGTTATGAACCCCCTTACCCTTCTAGCTGTGGGTTAAATATTATCACTGTTGATCTTCTACAAGGATGACCTTAGCATTAAATAACCCACAAAGGTTGATATGCCATTAAACACTGATACCAACCTAAATTCAAAACAGTACAAATATATCATGAATCAGTGTGATAGTGTATGTCCCATTACCTTTCATGTCTAATATAACTTGGGAAATGTCTAAGTCCAGCAGCCGACTGAAAAAAGACGGAATGAATATATATACATGTGTGTGTGTTCCATCTTCTTTCATATCATTTTCATCAAATTGTATTCAAAGCATGGGGTCTCTTGGCTCTTTATCTCTCTCTCTCTCTCTTTCTCTCTCTCTCTCTCTTTCTTTCTCTCTCTCTTTCTCTCTCCATCTGTCTATATCAGTCATTGCTACTGGAAGGTCCTCTAAACTGCATCTGGTGTCTTTAAAGAGCAAAGGTATATAAGTCTTTGTTAGTTGGCTAGCAATGGTGTGTCCTCGTGTTTACGACCATATGAACATATATATATATATATATATACGCACACACAAACACACACACACACACACACACACGCACACGCACACATATATATATATATATACACAAAAAAAATGCTGGATGACCAAAACTGGAAGTTAAAAAATCATCAGGAACCTTATCAAGAGGGTGTATTTGGTAGTTTCATGATTTTGAACATCAGATGTTTTGTGACAAATTTTAGTTTCAAAAGATAAGAATAACATGTTTATATATCATTTCTATACATATTCCATGTGACACACCATAAAACCTACTAAGAAAGAGAACAGAACTCATACTGGCAAAAACTCTAAAAAAGTAGATTCAGAATATTCAACAGTCTTTAAGAAGGAAAAACATGATAAACAATAATGAAGACTCTGTAGAATATATTACCAGTGTAGATATTCCAAAGGTTTGCATCTTCATCTAAACATTTGGGCCCTTGTCCACTGAGTTCCAGGAACAATTCTATATATATACATATGTATACGGGGCATACCATTATATTGATATGCATATTACGAAAATTCTTCTAATGCTTTCATGTAACCAGAACCCATCAAGAATGGTACATGCAGAGGAATATTATGACAAACAACTACTTTAGATTTTATGATATTATTTTGATCTTGTTAGTTTTTTTTCCTTATTTTAATGTAAAAATTAAGTGCATCAGAGAGAATGATGCAGTCAACTGTTTCAGACAAATATTACTTGGATATGAAATACAGTAAAAAAAAAATAACCAGGCTGAATTTTGTATAGCTATGGGAATATTGATTTTATCACTGCACATTTTTTGTTGATCTACTTTGTTTCTTTTAGAGTTTTTTGTTTTTATATTCCTTTTTAGTAGTAAATGTTTTTTTCAAAATTTTTTTCATTTTCAAAACCACTGAGCAGTTGTACATTTATTGCCCATGGCAGAAAAAACAACATTTCTCTTATTTCTTTGTTATTAAGAGAATCAAGTATAAATACTTATATATACCCATAAATACAGGTGTGTGTATGCGTATATATATATATATATATATATATATATATATATATATATATATATGTACACACTAATAAGTACATATGAATATATGTATATATATATATATATATATATATATACACCTGAAAGTGTGTGATTGTGTATATATATAGATATATATATATACATACCTATAAGTGTGTGTATATATATATATATATATATATATATAGATATCTCCATTAATACATAGAGAGATATAAATATATACATACACAGAACATAAAGATATGAATGTATTTGTCTATTTACACATATAGATATAAAAAAATATATACATACATTATTAATATATACACACATCCACACACACATTTAACTCTCTTTTCAAGATATATATATATATATTCACTCATAGTTATATATATGCATCAACAATTAAAGAGTATGGAATGATAATGTGTCCTGTCAAAAATTTTCGAAGGCAGGCATAAAATGGATTTGCTGAAATATATACTTACAACAAAATCCGCACATAATGTATTTAAGATTCCAATAAACCCTTGAAGTGGTTATAATTCTCATTAGTATTAGAGATGATATTTAGGCAATTCTGTCAATTGTGAATTGAATTACCATGACCAGAAAATCTGACGAACATCTATTCACAACATACGGAAACACTGGACAGCTGTTTCGACCTTATTAGGTTTCATCAGCAGTGTACACCGTGATCTTCACCACTGGAGATCGAACCAGCGATCACAGGTTCTACAACTGAATCACTAGCCCACACCCCACACAGGTGACACCAAAGTAACCGGTCATGGTGTAATTGCCTGGCCAATTAACCTGAATGTGTCTTGCAAGTTACATCCTTACTCATCACAGAGAATATGGTCACCTCCAGAGCCACGTCTTCCCAAGAGGACTGGAAATACGCATTTACGTAATTATAATGACTTCAAGGGCAAGGATACAGATCTACATTTTCTTTTTTAAGTAAAGGAAATATATTGTGAATTGAATTACCATGACCAGAAAATCTGACAAACACCTACTCACGATATATGGAAACACTGGACAGCTGTTTTGACCTTATTAGGTCTCATCAGCAGTGTACACAAGTGGTGCCAAATTAACTAGTCATGGTAATTGCGCGGCCAATTAATCTGAATTCTTAAAAAAGAAAATGTGTGTCTAATTTCAGTAAAGTTATTCATTATATCTAGAATATATGATATATTAATGTATCTACAATAATAAACCGTTTTTGACCCAACAACTTAAATTACAAGATATATTAATGATAAACATGAGTAAAAAACGGATTTTAAATTCAAATTTTCTACACAAAATTCCATTCAGCTTCAGGTGACAAGATTTATCTTCAAGTCAAAGGAGATTTTATTATGTTAATTCTATTATTTCATTGTTACATTTTTTACTTTTATAAAATTCTTTCAATTTTTTTCTGCCTTGTACAAGAAAAATGTATGAATAAAATTATGAAAATAAAGAATATTTAGATTATTGAAATCACTGTAAAAATGTACTCTATGCCATCTGTCAATCTGCACCTGAAACTACGTACTGCACTGAGAAAAGTTATATGGAAGACCAGCAGTTCTATATTAGCAGGTGTCCTCTCTTTATAACATCAGTGTTGTCCAAAGCAAAAGATATTACCAGAAGAAGACTGAACAGATTTAGGGACTCCATACTTTAGTCTTATTATTCCACCATGTGGTTAACCTGACATGCTGGTTGATTGTTTAAATTGAGAAATTTCCTTCTCCTATGCCAGTTGGATTTACCAAGGCTAGAGAGACCTTTTATTCACCTCTATCAATATATTATTGGAATGCTTGGTGAGTGGGAGGGTAGATAAGAAGTCCCCACACACAAAGGACCAATTATAGCATTAGCAAATCCATGATATAAAAACACTCAGGAAAGACAAAATAAACACATTCACACATATAAGAACATTTAATCTTTCATATTCACAATATGCATAGAAGTAATATTAAAAGAAAGAATACACAACTGTGTCCCATTGTAGAATTATGCCCATATTGTTCCATGAACAAGTAATATGCAGAAGGGGCACAAAATAGGAAAAGTCTTGCTTAACAAATGTTGGGTGACATAGCCATGAGGGTCCATGGGTCAAATGGAACAAACTATGTGTGCAAACGAATGACTGATGTTATTTTGTAACTGTGAGATAGCAATACTTGAAGCCATTTAACAGTGTGCAAAAAAGAGCTCAGGCTCATTTAAGAATGATATCTCCAAAATGTGTTTACAAATCATATATATATCTAATATATATGGATAAACATGATTTGGCATTAAATAACCTACAATGGTTGATGTGCCATAAAACCCAACCAACCTAAATCCAATACATTTAATATAAATGTACATGGTGTATTGAATAAGTTTCCAGACTTTTTTCATATGGGCATTTAAAATTGTCATAGACTCTTGAAAATTCAGTATGTTATTGCTATACATCTTATAAGATGACTGACCAATTTTTATGATTTCAGGTTCAAATGAACTGCTACAGCAGCAATTAGAATACACCCTACTAAAGCCTGATTGTCACAGCTGGTGAATTTCAAAAATGCAATCTGAATATGAGGACACTTTAGAAGAACAATATGCAATAAAATTCTGTTTTAAAGTTGGAAAAAAAAGCCATAGAAACGTATGGAATACTTCAGACTGCTTTTTGACCATCTGGCATGAATCGAGTATCAGTTTTTGAGTGGCATAAGAGATTCAAGGAAGGCAAGGAGTCTGTGTGGGATGATGAGAGGTTTGGGAGGAGTAAGGAAGTCCGTAGGTCAGAGTTGATTGGCCAAACGGTTAGGGTTAGGGTTACTATGTTGAGGTTTTAAGGGAGTTCAGGAAGAAATTCCATCGGAAGAGGCTAGCACTCTTCAAATCGGGTCAGGGGCATTTCCAGCAGGACAATGCACCAGTCCACAACTCCATCCTTGTCACAGACTATTTGATGAAGATGGGCATCAAGACAGTTCCTCACCGTCCCTATAGTCCAGACCTTGCTCCCTTTGACTTTTGTTTATTTCCTAAGCTCAGAGGCTGTCATTATTAGACAATTGAGGAGATGAAAGAGGCTGTGACGAAGGTCATTGACACACTCACACAAGAGGGCTTCCGTGTGGCCTTCCAGAAGTTGTTGGAATGGTACAACAAGTGCATTGCAGCCAGAGGAGATTACTTCAAAGGAGACTAGAGTTTCATGTGTCTACTATCAATAAAAGTGCCCATACGAAAATAATCTGGAAACCTATTTAATGATCCTCGTATAAACAGGATTTGGCATTAAATAACCCAGAATGGTTGATATACCATAAAACCAGACCGAACTGAATCATATATATTTAATATATATGTATAAACAGGATTTGGCATTGAATAATCTACAATGTTTGATATTCCATAAAGCCTAACCAAACCAATATTTTATAAGATAAGCATACATTTATGATGGGATGTTAACTTAAGTCTTAAGAATGAAAACAAATTTTTTGCAGTTTAGTAATGCTTAGATTAATCTTAAGAATAAAAAAAAATCTATTATACTTTTGTCTATTCTGCCTGTTTACTGGCTGTAATAATACATATTTGAAAAACAAAATATTTTTATGGTGGCAAAGTGTTGTTATGAATATAAAATGACAAGTTTTTTAGGCATCATTTTCTTTTACATGTTTTTCAGTGTTTATGGAAGTGATTTTTGGTTGGTTGTTTGGGTTTTATGAAATATCAGCCTTTGTAGGTTATTTAACGCCAAATCCATTTTTATACAAATAATCAGTTCTATTTCAAACAATTCAATTTAATGTAATTATAGTTTTTGTACACACACAGTTAAATGTCAAAATAATTTTATTTCAAACAATTCAGTTTTGCATAAGGATACAATTTAGTTCTATTTGACCCATAGATAGAACCCTAGCAGGTTCTACCACTCCGGGCCAAAGTGGACCGGTAAGCAATGGAAATAAAGGGGTACTCCACATTCCCCAAAGCTCCAGAATTTCTGGAACCTCACCATCAGATTGTTCTGTATCATATCCAGGACACTCATTGGGGGGGGGTAGTATTACCCCTCTACAGAGGTGCAGTCAGTGTATTCTACATCCCCAGCTGACTGGGCAGAGTAATTTTTGTTACCAGCAATATATATATAAGTATATATATGCAAAAAAATATTTACATGTGGTGATAATCAAATATGAGGCAATCTAATCAATATATATAAGTTAGGATAGTATTGGCAGAGTCAATGGTGGACTTTGCCTGACGAATGTGTACATAAGAAATTAACAGTTACCAAGCACTACTTTGTCCACACTCTCTTAAAATTAATAAATGTTATCAATGATATGGAGCATTCTTAACTTATAATCATAGCAAATTATATTATCAATATCGTCATTATATCATACTGACAGCACAGATTTCCCTAACTCTCTCTTTCTCTCTCCATACATCCCTATCATCTATCATACCTAGTAGGTCTTCCAAAGTAATTCCTGTGTCCACACAGAGCTAATGTAAATAAGTTCTTGTTGGTTGGCCAACCTTTGCAAGTACAGTGTTGGGATCCAAGCAAGAATGTCTCTTAGGAGTTCACCCTGGCTTCCCTAGTAGTATCCTAGATGTCTTACTTGTCTTACTTAAATGATTTTAGAGATGGGAGGTAAGTAGCCATACAGCTGTTGTTTCATAGGTGTTGCTTCTAGGGTTTATTCAAAATATCAATATTCATTCAAATTATCAATATATATAAGTTGGCCGACCATAGTTGAGGGCAACCCAAAGGCTCCCTTTGCAATAGTTACTACATGAAGGTTTAGGAGAGGGTGCTACTTCTTTCCTTGAATTACTTCACTTAACCTTGATCCATACCTTATTCTACTGAGTGATAAGTAAGGAGGCATCAAGTGCCATTTTTTGAGTTTTTCATATGAGTTGATCTGAGATTGAACTCTGGTCTTCCAGGTCATTGCTGAACACACTAAAAATAATGCTAAGGGGCCAGTTATATCATGCTCATTTCTCCCAGATCTACTCTGACCCAGATTATATATATATATATATATATATATATATATATATATATATATATATATATACCACTACTCAGGGTCAGAGGAGATCTGGGAGAAATGGACTTGAAGGTTGGGTTCCATTCTCCCCAGAACACCAGAATAAGGGCTTCATCACCTGATGCAGTCGAGTATATTACCTAGGATATCCTTTTCTGGAGGGATCTTTCCCTCTGCAAAGGATACTATTATTCTATTCTAGAAGCACAAAATATTAAACTTGAAGTTATTAATGCATCAATCTATATTCACATCAACTTCCAAATGTTGGCAGTGATGGGTTTTAGGGAATATCAACCATTGTTGGTTATTTAAAATTAAATCCTCTTTATAAATATACATTAAATATATATATGACTTGAAAACACATTTTTAAAAACATTCTTAAATGAGTGTGAGCTCTTTTTTACACAGTTGATGGTTTCCTGCATTGCTATATAACATTCACTATTCAACATCAGTCATTTGTTGGCACACAGTTTGTTCTATTTGAACCATAGATTGGACCTTATCCGGTGGTTTATTACTAGAGGAGGACATTTTTAATTAGAGGAAAGATATTTTCTGGGGAAGAGAGCATAAAAAGCCCTTTTGTAATGTATTATGATAATTTTACATGTATTATCTCCTTTTGAAAAATATAATGTTGCACATAAATTCTACTTCAAATAAAACTTTCCTTTTATTGCACACAGCTACTACCATTACTGTTCTACTTGAATGACTTTGGCATTAAATAACCCACAAAGGTTGATATGACATTAAACCAATAAATCAAACCAAAGCAAAAGATTTGTTTGGTTAAATGTTGCTTTACTTCTCCCTTCACAGCTTTGGTCAATTTACTAAATAATTTGAAGAAAAAAAAGATCTATACCAGAAGTGCCCACTATGTCAATCACAAAGGTAGAGCGGATAGATTGCACACCATTCAAATAAAAATATTTGATACGTTAGCCGGTCATGTAACTTTCCTTTGGCAGATGCAATTTGATTGACACATGGGGTATCCACTTTGCTGTTACTTAAAAACTTGTTCATTCCCCTCATAAAAAAAAAATGTGTGATCTACTGCAAAACTACAATGAGCTAAGTTATCAATGTAGCCTACCAATTTATATCTACTATCAGCAGTTACTGTCGAGGCTATGCAACCTTGGTTGACTTTATTCAGCACATTCATCAGAGTAAAATAGTGACCAGAAATGTATTCAATTGTATTGTGGTTCGGTTTTGTTTGGTTTTCGTTTGGTTTTATGGCATATCAACCATTGTAGGTTATTTAATATCAAATCCTTTTTTACATATTTATTAGATATATAGGATTTGGTCTGGTTTGGTTTTATGGCATAGCAACCATTGTAGGTTATTTAATGCCAAATTCTCTTTATACATATATATTGGGTTTATATATGATTTGTAAACACATTTTGTAGTTAACATTCTTAAATGAGCCTGAGCTCTTTTTTGTCCACAGTTAAATGGTTTCAAGTTCTGCTATATGACAGTGACAAGTTAACATCCTGCATTTGTTTGCATATAGTTTATTCTATTTGACTTATAGATAGAACCCTGTCAAGTGCTTCCACTCTGGGTAAGAGTGGACATGGGAGTAATGGCAATCAAAATGTAGTCCACATTCCCCAAATCTTCCAGGCTGAAGCCTCACTATCAGATGGTTTAATGTCATATCCAGGGCACTCATTGGTGGGGGAGTCCTACTCCTCTGCAGAGATGCAATCAGTGTATTCTACAACCCCAGTCAACTGGGCTGAAATGTATTTTGCTGTAAAGATTCAGGTTGTTAAGTATGTGAACATATATTGTAAGTATAACCAGAATATATATGATTAAATATATTTAATGTTTTTTCATACAGGTTGATAATTTTTTCTTCATGATTTTAAAAGTAGCTTACAAGCCAAAAAATGTGTGGACACCCCTGATCTCTACATTTTAAATTTACCTGTCTAATTTTTCACCAAGTCATTGTCACATAACTCAACTATATATATATATATATATATATATATATATATATATATATATATATATACTCATATGTTTCAAGCAATGCTGTGTTGTTTGACATGTAATAAATTTGTTTAAGAAGATAAATGATTTGGATAACAACAGCAAAATAAATATATCACTGTTTAAGTTGGAGATCCTTGAAGTTCATTGTCCATTTAAAGTGAGTTATCACAATAACAGGATTTGATAGCTGATAAAGAGTTTCATTTTCTTTTCGCCTATGGCAAACTCAGTTGCATGAGTGATTTTATCTTCTCAATATTTTCTATAACAACATGCATGTATAAACAAAGTTACATTTGATTGCCGTTTAAATACTGGGGAAAGGCTTTAATTTAAAGGCAAAGCTTGATAGTTTGTATTGTCCACTGTCACTGGAAGATTATAAAACCATCTTATGAAAAGAAAAGTGGTCATGTGTCAGATTTAGCAACATCAATTAAGAAATAAGACACTTTTGCAAGTTCTGCATCTCTGCAGAGGGGTAAAACTGCCCATGAGTGTCCTGATATCAAACCATCTGATCTGATATTAAACTATCTGAAGGTGAGACTTCAGCCTTAGATATTTGGGGAGTGTGAAGTAACTTTTCATTGCCATTACTCCCATGTCCACTCTTACCCAGAGTGGAAGCACTTGACAGGGTTCTATCTATAAGTCAAATAGAATAAACTATATGCAAACAAATGCAGGATGTTAACTTGTCACTGTCATATAGCAGAACTTGAAACCATTTAACTGTGGACAAAAAAGAGCTCAGGCTCATTTAAGAATGTTAACTACAAAATGTGTTTACAAATCATATATAAACCCAATATATATGTATAAAGAGAATTTGGCATTAAATAACCTACAATGGTTGCTATGCCATAAAACCAAACCAGACCAAATCCTATATATCTAATAAATATGTAAAAAAGGATTTGATATTAAATAACCTACAATGGTTGATATGCCATAAAACCAAACGAAAACCAAACAAAACCGAACCACAATACAATTGAATACATTTCTGGTCACTATTTTACTCTGATGAATGTGCTGAATAAAGTCAACCAAGGTTGCATAGCCTCGACAGTAACTGCTGATAGTAGATATAAATTGGTAGGCTACATTGATAACTTAGCTCATTGTAGTTTTGCAGTAGATCACACATTTTTTTTTTATGAGGGGAATGAACAAGTTTTTAAGTAACAGCAAAGTGGATACCCCATGTGTCAATCAAATTGCATCTGCCAAAGGAAAGTTACATGACCGGCTAACGTATCAAATATTTTTATTTGAATGGTGTGCAATCTATCCGCTCTACCTTTGTGATTGACATAGTGGGCACTTCTGGTATAGATCTTTTTTTTCTTCAAATTATTTAGTAAATTGACCAAAGCTGTGAAGGGAGAAGTAAAGCAACATTTAACCAAACAAATCTTTTGCTTTGGTTTGATTTATTGGTTTAATATCATATCAACCTTTGTGGGTTATTTAATGCCAAAGTCATTCAAGTAGAACAGTAATGGTAGTAGCTGTGTGCAATAAAAGGAAAGTTTTATTTGAAGTAGAATTTATGTATAACATTTTGTATTTTACAAAAGGAGATTATACATATAAGATTATTATAATAGTTATCAAAAAGAAATTTTTATGCTCCCTTCCCCAGAAAATATCTTTCCTCAAATTAAAAATGTTCTCCTCTTGTAATAAACCTTACCCAAATAAGCTCAGTAACGTAGTGCCATAGTTTACATTGGAAAAAGTGAAGTATGTTTTGTAACATGCTTGTATTATAGAAAACGTTTCTCTTTTAAATGATTAAACCTTTTTCTTCCTCAATATAAAAGTTCTAGATAATATACTAGAATATTTCTTTCATGCTAAAAAATTACTCATATTGCAACGCATATTCCTCATAAAATAGAACAAATATCAAGTGGATCAGAGTGAATGTAACGTGGCCAAGAAAGTTCACTTTTATAAATTCCTCAACAATGAAGTGATCTTTAATTGTCAATTTCATCCATAAATACTAGAACAATTTCTGCTCAATCTAATTTGAATAATATATCATTACGAACTGAAGTTTTATCAGAATATCTACAACTGTATATCATATTCAGAACAAAATTTGCATTGTCTTTTCGGGTGGTGCAATTTTATTCTCCACCAATAAATTTATATATATATATATATATATATATATATATATATATGTGTGTGTGTGTTTGTGTGTGTGTGTGTGTGTGTGCATGTGTGTGTGTGTTATGAATGGAACAAAAGACATAAACTTTATAGAAAAAAACTATACATGAGGGTCATTCAATAAATGTGGGGAATTTTAAAAAAAAAAAAGCAAATTAATTTATAGGAAATTTTTTCAATGAATGTTAACTTTGCACTGTTTGGAATTGATTTATTGCAAAATAATATTTTAATTTCACAAAAATATTTGTTTTGAGGCTATTCAAAATGGCAGAAAATCAAGCAGTGTACTTTAGGCTTGAATAGAGGCTTGTCATAAAATTTTGGTGGCTGAAAAGTGCAAACCATGTAAAATTTACAGAAAAATGATATGTACAGATATACAAAAAATTTTTACAAACATGACTTCACCACTCCATGCCCGAGTCAAAAATACAGTCTGACGTTCTTGTAAAAAAAAGAAGTTCTAATAAAGAAGGTCACACTAAAAGTTTGCTGGGACATGAAAGGACCCATCACTGTTGATTTCCTTGAAAAAGATGCGACTGTCAACAGTGATTCCCACTACCAACTCCTAAGGCAAAATTCATTTTCTTTATTTGACCCTTGTATATGTAAATTTATTCATCTCAAATGATTTTAAATTCTAGGCATCATCAAAGGATGTTTTTCTTTCATGACAGTTTACATTTTAAGACTTAAAGGTGTATAAATACCATAGGATTACTTTCATGTGTGAATCAAACTTGAACTTTAAAATTGAACCATTTAAACATTTGACTTTGCATGTGTTTTTCATTTTCTTTTGAAGATATCATTAAGCACAAAGATCACTGTCAATGGTTGGTTGGTTGGTTGGTTGGTTATTTTGTTTAATGGCGTATCAACCCATTTTGAGTCATTTAATTTCGAATCAAAATTTTTAAAAAATCAAGCAAAAAGTTAAAAATGATTTTGACAAATTAATATATTTAACAAATGAATATATATTTTAAAAATTGTTCATAAAAATATATTTAAGGAATTTTAAATTTCTAAAAAATCGTTTATAAAAATGTAAATGTAAATTTGTTAAATATATTTTTATAAAGGATTAAAAAAAACATATAAATTTTTGTAAATGGTAATGAATTTTTTAAAACATTTTGATGAGTATAAGAAGGTTAGAATGCAATGTTTTGGGGTGGGTGCTTTAGTTTCTTGTTGGATTCATTTTCAGTGAATATTTCAAAACAATTCTTGTTCTTTTACAAAAATATATAGATATAAAATAGTAAAAAATTGATGGTAGTTTTAAATACACCATGATTGCAAGTATTAATCTAAAACAACTCTATCATCAAAAATTGAAAAGGAGCTGGTTTAAAACCTAAAAACTAAAATGCTCACTTGTCAATGTGTTCATGTGTAGTAATCCAAGATTCTCAAGACAGATCAAATGATATATTTTTGTTTTTATTTTCATATCAAATTTTTATCCTTTACAAATTGAAGACAAGCATAGTACTGAAAGATCATTTCTGAAACATTCATCTAGATTCCCAACAAAATGACACTCAACATTAAGTATGAAGTCCAGGCGTGTTTCTTATAAGTCAAAATAGTCTTTAATCAAGAAGCAATATAATCACTAAGTATTAAAAAAAACATTTCAAACTATTACAGTGCTCCTTTTAATAATCAGTGAAATTGTCAATATCCATTAACATGATTTTCTGCTGTTAACGCTGCACATTAATCTTGTATGGATAAATAACTAATTATCTCCTTTCAATAATTTTACATGTCAGTTAAAGGCAAGTAGGATGTCACATGACAGTTGCAGAAACTCCTTCTTGACCTGTACTTGCCTTTGTTCTTAAAACTGTAGAGAAGTCTCTGACCCTGCCAGAAAACAGGAAAACCACATGGCAATATTACTGACATGAATCAAGTAAGCCTTTTTTCATTTTTGTACTCCTTCTACACACTGCTTGTTCATTGAATATTATGTGCTCATTTTTATCAGCTGAAACTCATTCTTGTATTTTTTTAAAATCCCACTGGTATGTATATTGTATTTATTTTATATTAATGTTCTTGTATGAATAAGTGAGTTTACCATTTCTTTCTTTTGTGTTCAGTATTAATATCATTCATCATGATTGAGTTGCACTGAGAGTACAGATTTCCCAGACTCTCTCTTTCTCTCTCCATACATCCCTATCATCCATCACAGGTCCTCCAAATTACACCTTGGGTCCACACAGAGCAGATTTATGTAAGTTCTTGCAAGTCAACCAACACATCCATGTGTAGAGGTCTGTAAATGAACGTCACTCATGAGTTTGTCCTTGCTTCTCTGGCAGTGTCCCATGTCTTGTTCATCTTGCTTGGATGGTTTTTGAGATGGGAGCTAAGTGGCCGTACAGCTGTTGTTTTGTTGAGTGTTGCTTCCTGCTTTTATTTTACTGTTTTTTTTCTGAGGTGATTTTAAGATATTCATTAAATTGCCATTATTAACAGGTTCACTCTAACCTGGATTGGTATTTCCTGTTCAGGTTCTGCCTATGTGTCAAATTGATCTGTTGAAAAATTATCTATATTTGACAGGACCATGTGCCAAAAAAAACTCTTAAGAAACAACTACACAAAATGTAGATATGAATGTGATTCCTCTTGGCACAAAATAACCCTTGACAGTTTGAGATACCATTAAAATCAATCAGTCAGTCACAATCCTTGTTGTAGATTGATGATTTAACTGAGTTAAAAAAAACAAAAGCAACTAAAAATGAAAATATAAAAAAATTACTTGTGAAAATAAGGGTAATAATGGTTGACAATGCTTTATTGAAAAAAGTGATAAATAAAAGGGAATTGGTTTTGATTCAGATACATAAGCTCTTTGCAGACATTGGATGCAATCTTGAGGACTTGTCAGGAATGATCATAGATAGGGATGGATGGTGAGAAAGAGTCAGGGAATGCTGTAGTCTCTTCATGACATGATGATGATAATTGAGAAACAAAAATGGGTATTGAATGTAAGTGAAAATATGATGTGAGCTTTTCAAATTCCTTTGGTTTGGTTTCTTTGTGTAACAACATATCAACCTTCATGGGTTATTTAATGTCAAAGTCATCCTTGTAATAGAATTGAAATGATACTATTCAACCCTTGGGAAATAAGGGGGTTTATACTTTTCCAAAAGTGAACTTTATAGCATGGCTGGAGTTTGAACTCACTTTCTTTGAGGCCACAGTTCAGCACTTTAGCCATTATGCTGTGGGGACTCCCCACTTTCAATCCCTTTGTTAGAACTGACCTTTTTTTGGAGTAACAAAGAAATGTTATGAAAAGAAAGGTCATCATTGATGTATACATTCAGTTAGGGGAGGTAATCAGGATGAAAAGACTGAAGAAATGTTGTTTTTTTTTTGGTCAGTAAAAAAAAAAGGATTAAAATAAACATCAACATTGCTGTGCTCTTGAGGAAAATTCAAAACAGAAAATTTTAAAGACAAACTGCAAAAAGAAAAAAGGAGGATGAGGAAAGGGAGTCAGAAAAGAAAGATTTGGTTTGGTTTGGTTTTATGGTATATCAATCATTGTAGGTTATTTAATACCAAATCTTGTTTATATGTATATATTAAACATATATGATTTGGTTTGGTTGTGTTAAGTGGTTGCAAGTATTGTTTTGTTTCAATAACAATTCAATTAAACATCAGTTATTTACATGCAACTAAATGACCAAACAGTTCTATTTCTAACACTTCAATTTAGTATAAATCATTAGTTTGCACACAGTTTAAATGTCAAACAGTCTGAGTTGACCTATAGATAGGACCTTATATGTTGCTACCACTCTGGGTCAGAGTGGACCTGGGAGTGATGGCAATGAATGGGTACTTTGCATTCCCCAAAACCCCTGCATTACTGGAGCCTCAGCATCAGAAGGTTCAATGCCATATCCAGGACACTCATTGGGTGGGGGTCTTAACCCTCTGTAGAAATGTGGTTAGTGTATTCTACAGCTGCAGCTGATAGAAAAAAAAAAGAGAAAATATGTATTTTTAGTCAATAAACGTTTTTAAAAAATGGAGAAAAGAACTAGGACAAAAAGTAATTGACTCGTAAACAAAGGAACAGGTAAAAAATAATAAAAATAAAAAGACAGAAGAAAAAAAACTATTGATGAGAAAGAAGATAATATAGAGTTGTAAATATGGAGAGAAATGTCAAAAGAAAACTTCTAAAAATTTATAAAAATTGAGGAAAAAAGAATTGAAAAAAGAGGAGGAAAAAGTTAGAAACAGAAATGAGACATAAAGAAAGAAAGAATATAAAACTGAATTTAGTAATTCAAATAATAAAGAGAGAAAAATAAGGAAGAAAGAAAGAAAAGAAAGAGAAAGATAAGAAAGAAAAAGAAAAGAGACGTAGAGAGAGAAGTGAATTTAGCAATTTGAAAATTAAAGAGAGAAAAATAAAGACGAAAGAAAAGAAAGAGAAGGAAAAGAGATAAATAACAGAGAGAAGTAGAGAGAAAAGTGAATTAAGCTATTTGAAAAATGAGAGAAAAATAATGAAAATGGAGAGAGAAACTGAATTCAGCAAGTTTGAAAATGAAGAGAAAGAAAGAAAAATAAAGATAAAGAATAATAAAATAAGGCAAAAAAAATGAAAGAAAGAAAAAAAAAAGAAGGAAAAAATTAAGAAAAGTTTGAGTTTGAGTTTTGTTCAATAGCATATCAACCTCTGTGGGTCATCTAATGCTAAGAAAGGTTAGATTGGTTTTGTCTTCTAAGTGGGTTTTAGGGCTTACAGTGTAGGTTTTTAAGATAGCATTTGATTATATATCTACCCAGATATTGGTGAAAAGCTTAATTTGATTAGATTTCGGTGAAAAGTTGACTTGTTTTGAAAATTCAAGAAGTTCTCTAGTTTGTTTTGGTTGTTTTTGTTTTGTTTTTTTTGGGCTTTATGGCACATCAACCCTTGCAGGTCACTCAATGCCAAACCTTACTTATACCCATATTAAGCCTAAGATTTCCAAACGAATTGTTAGTAGATAACATTTCAAATGAGCCAGAGCCCGCCTGCCTACACACAATCAAATGGCTCCAAGCACCACTACATGACACTAATAATTCAGCCCAACATCAGCAATTTGTTTGCACATAGTTAAATGATTAGACATATGATTTGTAAACGTTTTGCTAATAACATTCTTAAATAAGCTGGAGCTTATTTTTTCTACAGTTAAATGATTTCTCGTGTCTCCATCCAATACAAATCATTATGTTTACTTTTAATCGTTTGTTTGCACACAATCAAACAGTCTCGAGCACATCTATGCACCAGCAACAATGTAACATTAGTCATTTGTTTGCACACTTTTTTTTGGTAGGGTATTGTTGGGTTTTGTAGTAATAGTAGGGATGCCTGAGTTTGTTGTTAGGTTTGATTTTTTGGGGTCTTCAGTTTTGTTGGCGTGGGGTTGGAGGTTTTCCTTTGGATCTGGTTCTGAAGGAGGAGATTGTTTCATTTGGGGTATGGAAGCCTGAAGTTCCTTTAGGAGGGGTGGGAATTCTTCTGGTTTCAGATGAAAGATTTTTTTTTCAATAAGGAGATTGCATTTATGGCATTCTAGGGAGGAAGGGTTTTGTATGGGATGTATTACTCGAGTAGGACCTAGCTGGGAGGGTGATTTCTACAATTTTTCTTGCCTTTGGAAAAGGGATGTCATGATTGTATTTAATTTTCCAGATTTCTTTTTCTCTTTTCCATGCTGCACAGCCTAGAGTCAGCTGAGTGATTTCCATTGCAGTTAGCACATGTAAATTGTTTGCAGGTGGATTCTGGGTGGTTAGAACCATCCTCTCCACATTTTTTACATATTTTCTTTTTTATTTACCGATTTTCATGGCGACCAAACTTTTAGCCGTTGTTACAACAGAGGAGAATGGAAATATAAGTGTTGACATTCACTACCATGTACTCAATCTTAAGTTTAGATAGGGGTTTACAGTTACTGAAGGTAAGGATCTAGGTGTTGGTGTTAGATAAGCTCATTATTTTTCCTTATTGAGATCTGTAGGAGGTGACATTGTGTTTTGATATTTAAGTTCCCTTTTGTAGGGATATTTTTTAATTTGTTTTTATGTGGTTGTGTGTTCTCACAAGTCGGAAGGTCGCCAATTTGTAGGGGGACATGTTCTTTGGTAGATATGTTTAGTCCCCCAAAATTTAATGTTGTGGTTTAGTATATGTTTTGTTTAGTGGTTTGTTATGTTTGGAAAAAGGCACAAGGAAAAAGGTAAAATAGGCAGATGGAGACAAATGTAGTAAATGAAGTAAATGAGTAAAGATATGAAATGGCGCGGACAAAAGGAACATTCAAAACGAGGTGACAAACAAAACAAATTTATATTCACAACAAAACATACAATGATACATTTAAAATATTGCTATGGTTCTATATTGTTCATAAAATAGTCCTGTGTGTGTGTGCGTGTGTGACTTACACAACTAAAACTACAGAAAGGGTTAAATAATAAAAGTGTCCTATTCATGTTGACTAGATATTTTTAAATGTTCATTTCTTCCTGTGGTTTGAAACAGTTGGTGTTTCTGAGGCGGGAAAAAGTCTCATAGACAAAGTATTTTGAGGAAAAGAAGGTTTGCGTGGTTTATCCATTTTGTGGCTTTTGACATCTGTTGGTGAATAAGAGAGTCACACTGGAGAGAGTGTGTTAGCACTGCAATAGAAATTGGGAAAAAGAGAAAGAGTGTTTGAAGTCGACGTATTTATAGGAAATACGTGTCTTGGAATCGGCTCCAAAAAACGTGGAACGAAATTCAAATGTGGACGTAATTTTAAGCAGGTCATATGGTTCTCCTGGCCAATGGTTTCCTGAGATTGAATATTTGCATGCGTCCACCATCTCTGTTGTGGGAACAAGTGGCATACTGCCCAATTTAAATTATAGGAGTGTAAGTCCTCTAGATCATTTAAACTTCTGACACTTGTTTTCTCAGGTTGTGTTTAATTTCTTCGATTGAGCAGGGAGATAGTTCTGAACTTCTCTCCACACCTTGAGATGTGTAGAGAGATCTGTGTGGGTAGGAAGCCTTGATATTGTGGAGGGTCGTCATTTTTAGCAGTAGATCCACATATTTTTTTTTTGCAACTCCTACTATGAGGATGTTATTGCTGGGAGTTTTTACTGATCTGGATACTATATCAGCTGAGAGTAAGCTTTCAACTGCAAAAGGGGAGAGTTTGGTGATGGATTTTTTCTCTATTGATTTTAGATCTATAAAGCCCAGAAAAGAGGTAGACACTTCTTCTATATCACTATCACTGTATTTGTCTGTGTCAGGATGGGATCTCTTGTCTAATTTACTTATTATATATTGGGTTTTTTTGATAAGCAATGTCAGCTGATTAGCTTTTCATGGGTCCTGTGCTCCATCACTCACCATGGAGTCCAAATTTTGTTGAGAATTAACCAAGGGAGAAGACCTTTCACCTTGGTGGAGATAGGGATACTCTACTGATATACTCGCGTCAAGAGGAGAGCCTCGAACCTCTTCTGATCCCGGGCCACCAGTACCACATACTTGGTGCCCTATGATTCAACTGATGTCCAAGTCCCATCCTTTTAACCCAATTGACTCTCAGCCACTGCCTTCTTGCACTAATATAATAAAAAAGAGTTGAGTATTTATTTGCCACAGGTGCAACTGGAATATGGTCAAGACTAAATGTGTAAATGTTTGGGCTTGACATGACCAGCTGATTGATCAGATTGGGCCTGTCTGATCCCCTGTCTAGCTCAGTTGGAACCAAAGGGGTGTGTTACAGGTCACATGATCACTCGGTTGCCCAATCAAGGACAGCTTAACTGCCAGGTCACCACCCATGGGCCAACAGGTGTTCAGCCCCATTATTCTTATTTTTACAGCCCCATCCAACTGGGCAAAAAACAAAGAGAAAGAAAAGAGACATAAATAAAAAAGAAAAAGACAAAATTAATTTTTATTTATTTATTGCAGACTTTTTGTCATCATCTTGGTAGTTCTTTCACTACGTTTCGGCCAAATTTCACCTCTGGCCTTCTTGAGGTGAAATTTGGCCGAAACGTAGTGAAAGAAGAAACAACACAAAAACTACCAAGATGAGGACAAAAAGTCCACATTAAATAAATAAAAAATAATTCTCAGATTAAGAAGCCTCATCTCAAAATGATTCCAATTAAAGACAAGTACAAAAAGACAAAAAATATATAGAAAACTGAATTTAGTAAATTTTACTAAAAGAGAAAATAGTAGTGTGTTTGTGTGTGTGTGTGTGAGAGAGAGAGAGAGAGAGAGAGAGAGAGAGAGAGAGAGAGAGAGAGAAGAGAGATGAACAAAGGAAAGAAACAAGAGACAACAAAGAGAAAAACAGAAAGAAAACTTAGTTGAGTTAATAGTTTTTTCTTTTTTGTTTTTTTTTATCAGAGATTATAATTTTGCTATTTGTAGAATCGTAATTTCAAAGAATTTGAAGCATAAATGACTCAATGATAAAATACATAAACAGTGACAGACTGGAACATGAAAACAGACTATTTCTTTTTTTTTTATAGACAGACCAAGTGTTTTTCTTTATTATCATCTTTTCAGTTAAAATCAATGTCTAAAAGAAAAATTCAGGTAATATGATTTATATACTTGCTGACTTTCTAAACTCAAAGAAACTGATATGAAATAATATTTCAAGTTATTTATAAAATTGTGCTTTATTTCATCATATAATTTCCTACCATTTCATTCATAAAGTTATATATATTATCCATCTCTTTCTCTCCCTCTGTATATATATATTCACTGATATTGCATTCAGTTGCAGCTTGTCTAAAACCACTGTAGGACTGCAGAAACCCCTATTTTCTTCTAATATATACTAAAAAGGATATAAATTCACTTATATTTGTAAAGCATATTTAATACTATTATCAATCATCCTTAAACTTAACATCAATGGTCAACCTCTCATATAAAACAAAAGTGAAAAATGGGGTATGTATAACTATTGACTCCTGTTTCAGTATTATCAGCTCCCACTGATTGCCTATTATATATTTCTCTCATATCATTCATCAAGTTATATATATTGACATTTATCAATTTATTCTCTCTCTCTCTCTCTCTATATATATATTTTTTTTTTTCTCTGATATTCGATCATATATTTTCCTATCATATCATTTATAAAGTTATACATTCCAATATATATATATATATATATATATATATATATATATATATATATATATATATATATATATATATATATATTTCAACTGGTATATTCAATGATATTCCTTCATATACTTTCCTATCCTTTCATTCATAAAGTTATACATATAAACATCAATGAGTTCATTTTCTCTCTCTCTCTCTCTCTCTCTCTCTATATATATATATATATATATATATGTATATATTTCAGCTGGTATGTATTCACTGATATTCCATCATCTATTTTCCTTTTCCTATCATATTTATAATTCCACTATTTACCAATCTGTTTCTCTCTCTCTTTCTCTCTCTCTCTCTCTCTCTCTCTCTCTCTCTCTATATATATATATATATATATATATATATATATATATATATATATATGTACAGATATCTATTCACTGATTTTCACCTGATGATTGGTCTCATGAAACTGAGTTGTGAGATAGAAATGATTTTTCCACCTTTTGATATTAATTTACATCATTCCCGTATTTCTGACTGTTGACTGCCATTTTACTTTTTACAAACAGTGCATATACAAGATATAAGTCAGACCTATCAGATAAAATCAAACAATTTTTTCAAAGTGCAGTCATGTCCGTACTACTGTATTGATGCACCACTTGGATGCTGACTAAGCATATTGAGAAAAAAGCTTGATGGCAATTTCACAAGGATGCTACAAGCTATATTAAATAAATCCTAGAAGCAACATCCCACAAAAAAGCAGGTGTATGACCACCTACCACCCACATCTCTAAGACAATCCAAGTCAGATGAACAAGATGTTGGACACTGCTGGAAGAGCAAGCATGATCTCATAAGTGATGTTCTCCTAGGGACCCCTTCACACAGATGCGCAAGTGTTGGACGACCAGCTAGAACTTATGTACAAAAGCTCTGTATGGACACAGGATGTAGCCTGGAAGAACTGCTGGAAGTGATGGATGATAGAGACAGATGGTAAGGGAGAGAGAGAAATCTGTGTGAGCAACATGATATATATATATATATGTGTGTGTGTGTGTGGCTGTATTGATGTTTAGAATTTAGGCATCTATTCTTGAACTAAAGAAAACTTTAATAAAGATTTTGTTTAAATAACTTAATCAAAAGGAAATAATGAGAAGAAAATTAACAAAGACATATTTTTCCTGTGTGATTGGAGCTGACCCAGACAAAATGAATTCAATAGAGTCAAGCTAAGTTTCTAATCTCAAATCTTATTACCAATTATATTCCATTCATTATATTTCTAATCATCAATGATGGCCCTGACAAAAATATGTTGCTGATTTCAGAACACAAATATTGATAAGTACTGCTAAAAACGTGACTTCATTAAAAATTATGAAGTATTCCATTAAATATACAACCTATCATAAAATATATGTGAAATATAAATCAAGAGAAAATTTATGAGATATCAAAAATTAATATAAAAATTTATGCTAAAAGAATCTTATAAAATATGACCAGAATATTCAATAGAGGTTAACCCTTTTGTTGCAAAGTAGAGTTAATTATTCAGTAAGAGTTGCTTATTCTGGCACATAAGCCTTATGTTGCTTATGGTATTAGATATTACCTAAAAAGTTAGCCATTTAGGTACAAAACAAGCTCACTGTTAGTTAACTTTGGTGATTTGAAGGCGCCTGGTGATTTCAGCGTGATTTGACAGTACATCATTTGCAAATAAAATTCAATTTTATAAGATATTTTGTTTGCTATTAGCTTTTCTAACTGATCTTAATTTTTAACAAATAAAAAATTTTAAAACAGTATAAAATGTTTTATTGTCAGCAGAATGAGTGGTAATAAATTTGAGAAATTCAGAAATATTTTGTTCCTTAGTAATCCATTACATATTTTTTTATCATGTGTAAGAATTTATAGGGTACAACAATATAACTGTCACACTGAAAATTTATATGGTACTACAATATAACTGTAATACTGAAAATTTATATGGTACTACAATATAACTGTCATACTGAAAATTTATATGGTTCTACAATATAACTGTAATGCTGAAAATTCTGAAAAATTCATTGCCAGTAGCAGTGGTGTAAAATATATCTTAGTGCTGAAAATGTATATGGTAGAACAATATAACTGTAATACTGATAATTTATATGGTACACCAATATAACTGTAATACTGATAATTTATATGGTACAACAATATAACTGTCATACTGAAAATTTATATGGTACTACAATATAACTGTCATACTGAAAATTTATATGGTACACCAATATAACTGTCATACTGAAAATTTATATGGTACTACAATATAACTGTCATACCGAAAATTTATATGGTACACCAATATAACTGTCATACTGAAAATTTATATGGTACAACAATATAACTGTCATACTGAAAATTTATATGGTACACCAATATAACTGTCATACTGAAAATTTATATGGTACAACAATATAACTGTCATACTGAAAATTTATATGGTACAACAATATAACTGTCATACTGAAAATTTATATGGTACTACAATATAACTGTCATACTGAAAATTTATATGGTACTACAATATAACTGTCATACTGAAAATTTTTATGGTTCTACAATATAACTGTAATGCTGAAAATTCTGAAAAATTCATTGCCAGTAGCAGTGGTGTAAAATATATCTTAGTGCTGAAAAACCTATTAAAAAAATTGTTTGAAGATGCAATTGAAATGTCTAGAAACAATGATTTTTCATAAGAATTCTACAACTTTTCAGAAGTATATATTGTGAGTAGTTTCATTTAACTTATAATATATTTTTGAAAGGTTATGATAAACAGTAAAACCTATTAGTCATTCAGTAGATATAACAAAGTTATCTACAAAGTAGGTGTAACTATACCAGCATGAATAATACCAGGTTCAAATAATGCTTCAGGGTGTTAGTGTTCGTCCTCATGTCTGTAAAAGGCATAAATTCCCTAGTTCTTTTTTTTCTGGTTCATTGTCACATATCTTCTCATAATCTTTCATTTCTGATATGTCACACAGAAAGATTGAGCATTTGGTCAAATCATTCTCCCACAACTACCAAATATGTACAAGTATTAGTTCTATCAGTAGCAAATATGGGAGGAGAAAATATAAATGTCGATTGGGAGAGGACTTTGTACATACATATATATCTATATATGTTACAAAATGAATAAATCATTATAAAAGCTTTAAAAAAGCACAAACAGCATCGTTACATATATCAGTCTACTCCCAATTCTGGTTAGTATGTCTTAGTATGGTACATTGTTCATCAATGACCATAATGTGTGCTACCAACTAATTATATTTAATAAATGGTATTCTGTTATTGGGCAAAATGATATGTTGTCTATCATTGGTCAGAATAAAAAAAAGAGCAAAACAGCCTGGAAATTCTGGGAATGATTAACTCACCGAAAGGAAGAATCATGTTTAGGTACTTACCTACAAAAGAAAGAAGAAATCATTAAGATACAATGAAAAATTATCAGTTAATATAAACAAAAACTCAAATAAAAAACACTTAAAAGACAGTGAGAGACATTTAATATTTATTTGATAATGTTGTGGAAGTAAATAATGGAGTAAAATCTGATAATATAGAGAAAAAATTGATAACAAGGTAATTCAAGTTGAGATTTACTGAGAAACAAAGTTGACACTACAGCATTTCAGTTCTAATGAACCATCATCAGGACTTGGAGGGATGATATTAGAGATGTTAAATCAATGATGGATGTTTAAAATATTACACAAAAAAAACTAGGGAAAACCTCTGTATCAGGGATTGCTGGCCATTTAATTAGTAAACCAGCGTTTATTCAAAAAAATTGTCATGTAGAATTTATATGTTCTATTTTTATATTGAAAACTTTTGAATCAAAAGGAGGAAGAAAAAGATAATGTTATATACAGAAATCTCTTGATTTAAAAATACATTATAAATCCACTCACCAACAAAATAAATAAATAAACAAATAAAAACACCATGAGCATACGTTTCACTTGAAAAGGCTAACATCAACTGGATGTTTTCCAGACAATGTCTTATAATAAAATGAATAAAACACATTGCTGTGCAGGTAGGCTCTGTGCACCCATCCAGTTGAAATATGAAAAATAAAATCACAATTAAAAAATTCCTTTTTTCACACAAGCATGAATTTTCCCCCCAAAGTTTTTGGGAGACAATTTGATCCTGAACATGACTATAAAACGGTCAACAAATGGTCACAAAGACAGTTGATACTGGGACCAGAGATAATATGTCATGCATCATATTTTGGACAAGATCAAAGACTACTGATACCCGACAAACCCACACCATGGTCAACACACCACACAACCAAGTCCCCTGCATTTTCAATACAAGACCAAGACTGCTCATAGTCTACCAACCCATGCCACTCTACAGTGCTCCATGTATCCAAGCCAGCCAGCCAGCCAGCCAGCCAAGAACAACTTATATCCACAAACCTCCTGAACCTCATCTGGTGGAAAAAGAGAGTCTCTATTTTTTCTTATCTACTGATTTCTATTTATTTAAAATAAATGTAATTAAACCCAATCCTCATGTCTTTTGTTGCTTGCAACCATATGCTTGTCTATAACAATAATAAATGAAAAATGTTATGTACAATGCTAAAAAAGAAACTAATGAAAATTAAGGCACCACAAGGTACTGGGACCGGAGATAATATGTCATGTATCACATTTCGGACAAGATCAAAGACTGCTGATGCCCAACCAACCCACACCATGGTCAACACACCACACAACCAAGTCCCTGCATTTTACAGCATATCAAACACAGGTCATTTTCACCATGTTTTACAAGAAATTATACTGTTTCAAGTGAATAATAATGATAATCTTTTAGAAATAAAATGTCAACTGGTCCACAACTTCCAAAAATCTGAGAAGCAGTGGTGTAGAATACCTTTTTATTACCTTTACTCCCAGGTCCACTCTGATCTGAAGTGTTAGTACTTGCTATGTTCAAATCTATGAGTCAAACAGAACTGGTTAAAAATAATTCTTATCTGATAGGACTGAGTGCAAAAAAAAAATCTTAAGAATCTATGACACAATGAATGTATAATCAATGTAATTCCTTAATTTCAATATACAAAATAACCTTAGGCAGTTTGACATACCTTTAAAATCAATCAATCAATCAAAACAATGGTGCTAATTTTGTTTTTTTCAATTTTTACCAATCTCAAAATAAAACAACTAATATCTCTAACAAAAAAAAAAATGTTGTTTATTTTCTTCCCTCATCAGTGCCAGGATATAAAACCATATAATTTTAGAAATTCACAAAATTTGACCAGTTGTCATTTCTTAAGGGATTAATTTTAAAAAATCAGTCATATACAAAAGTATTTGCAGAAATACGAACTGAAAACATGTCTTTTTCATTTCTTTCAATGAAAATGATGAGATATTTTACATACATTTAATAAATACTTCTAATTTTGATGATAAATAAAAAAAAAAGTTTTTTAGTAAAAAAAAAAAATGGGGCATGTTTGAAAAGTAAAGTACAGATAGGCATAAACCGATAAGAATTAAAACATTATGTAAACTTAAAAAACAAAGCCAAAAATGCTGGAGCTGCACAATATGCTGAATGCACCTCTGCAAACAGATAAGATTCCTCCTACTTCACCATAATGTATATGACACTAAAGGCATCTGATTGTGAGGTTCCCGTCCTGGAGTTTTGGTAAATGCGATTTTGGATGGTGGGTTGGTTGGTTGGTTGATTTTTCGGTATATCAACTTTTGTAGGTTATTTAACGCCAAATCCATTTTTATGCAAATAGTCAGCTGTATACAGTTTCATTATCAAAACAGTTCTAATTCAGCTAATTCAGTTTAGAATAAATAAAAATTTTGTTTTCACACAGTTAAATGTCAAAACAGTTCTACATTAAACAATTTGATTTAGTATAAGAACAGTTCCAATGTTAAAAACAGTTCCATTTCAAACAATTCAGTTTAGCATAAGTATGCTGTTTAAATGTAAATACAGTTTAATTGTCCAAAACATTTCTATTTAAGCTATTCAGTTTAGTCTGAAACAATTCAGTTTAGCATAGATAGGGCCCTATCAGATGCTACCATTCCAGACCAGAGTCGACCTGGGAGCAATGGCAATGAAGGGGTGCTCTGCATTCCCCAAAGCTCCAGCATCACTGGAACCTAACCATTAGATTGTTTAGTGTCATATATCCAGGACACTCTTGGGGAGGGGTCTTACCCCTCTGTAGAGAAGCAGTCGGTGTATTGTACAGCCCCAGCCGACTGGGCAAGGGAAATGTGAAGTTGCAATTTATCTTAAGTTTACTCTGACCCTGGTGGGGTAGTATCTGTTAGGGTCCCATCTAAGGGTCAAATAGAACAGTTCAATCATTTACTAAGGATTATTTTTACTAGTTATTTGAAACCATACAGCTGTATGGAAGTAGTTCATATTAGATAGGAGTATTTGATGAATAGAATTATTAGTGTTAAATAGCAATACTTGTAACCTTTTAGATTAATTTACATAGGAATACTTGTAACTATTTAACTGTGTGAAAACATTATTAATATCAAATAGAATTATAAGTGTTAGATAGGAATACTTGTAACCATTTAACTGTGTGCAAACAAATGAGCTCTACAACTCGTTTAAAAATAAAGTTACTGTTATGTAAGAAGAATGTGTTGTAGTTGAACTAGATCTCCAGGCAACAAACACATCAGTTGAAATGGATTGCACTCCTGGGGGTCATGTGACTAGGAATAGTTAATATATAAATCATTCAAACAGAAGTCTGGAGTGAAGTATTGCATTCTATTTAGTATTGTGTTTGCAGTCAATTCGGTATAAGGCATTGTACGGGTGTGAAACATTATCAAGAGTCTGTGAAGATTACCACAGAATGAAATATTATGAAACTTACCTAAAAACTATTTGGTTACAACTTGCCTCCCACACTCATATATTACCAGAATTGGTATTAAATAACTCACAAGGACTGATATACCATAAAACATCAACCAGCCAACTTCTTGTGATAGCCAGAACAGTTTCAATATCAGGCCCACGGTGTATATGATGTCACTCAAAGATAACTGCCACCATAAAACAGAATGAACACAGATGTGTTTGATATAAGATTTTTGCCTGCCAAGAGCAAAAATCCCGCAAAAATTCCCCATGAACTTATTGTTACGAATGATGAAAATGTAATGGGCAGGAAGCAGGTATTGGTTGGATGTTATGTGTCCATGTCCATCAAAGAGAGGAGATAGTGTTGTGTGCATTGTTGCTTTGATCCTTTATTCAGGATGATAAACCATGAAAAATTTATTACATAGCTGTGAAACTAGACCTTTTGGAATCAATGGTCTATGAAATTTAGGATAATGGAAATTGTCATCTAACTGGGTTGAAAGCCAATTGACTGAAGAACACAAATTCCAATGCATGGACATTTCTTTTCTGCTTTTGAAACAGTATAGTAGAGCTGATGTTGTCTCTGATCTCTGCTGGGGAATGGGAAGCTTCATAGTTTTATTACCTCACCTTATAAAGTAAGCCTTTTCCCATTTTGTACCCCTTTCCACTTACTGCATTTTCATGAAACAATACATTCCTAGTTTTAATAGTCAGAACACATTTGTATATTCTTTTTTCTTTTAGGTTTGGTTTCTTTATTTAATGACATATCAACCTTCCTGGGTAATTTAAGGCTAAATCCATCCTTATAGAAGAAAAGTAGTTGTACTCTTTAACCAATAACTGGAGGAATTAAGAGTTCATATCTTTCCCAAGAATGTTTATCTGAAAGTGAACATAATAATGTGATCATAGTTCAAACTTGCTTACTGCTATGTTGCAGTCAAGTAAATTAGCCATTACACTAAGGGGACTCTCCCACCAACTGTCATTTTTATAACCATTTGTAGCTATTTTATGTATATCATCATCATCATCATCATGAAGACAGGCTGACAGCATTGATTTTCTTGACTCACTCACACCATCTGTCCCAATTGTTCATGGTACATCCTCTAGATAGCATGCTATATCTGCACAGAGTAGATGAATGCAAGTTTCTGCTGTTTAGCCAAAATTAGAGTGTCCATATAGAAAAAACTCGGAAACATCCTTTATGAGTTTATAATTACTCCTTCAACAGTGCCCAGCATGTCTTGCTCATATCACTTGGTTGATTGGTTTTATTCTGTGGCATATCAATTCTTGTGGGTTATTTAATGCAAATCTTCTTTCTACATATGATTTTTGAATGAATAGTTTGTAGGTAACATTTTTTGAATGTGCCAGAGCTCATTTGTTCACACACAGTTAAAAGGTACTACCTCTATGGGGTGTCCTCGTGGTGTAATGGTTAAAGCGATGAACTGCGGAATCGTAGTACGCGAGTTCGTACTCCAGTCGCGCTATTACGTTCACTTTCGGGCAAATACCCTTGGGAAAGGTATGAACCCCCTTATTCTCCCTCCAGCTATGGGTAAATAGTAGGACGGACTAGGTTCTTCAGCCTTGGTGAGGCAACTAGTCTAGGAGAAGGAAAACTCTGAATTCAAACCTGTTAAACTCCGCTTAAAAACTGACCTTGTGTCATATCCTGCCCGAGCGGAGGGGTTGGTAAATAGTACCTCTATGGGTTAGAGTGGACCTGGGAGTAATGGTAATGAAGCATTCCACATTCCCCAAAGTTTTATAACTGGAGCCTCACCATCTGACCTTTTATTGACTTAACCAGGACAGTCACAGGAGTGGGGAGTTTTCTCTCTGCCAAGATGCAACTGATAGGGCCATATTTCTTGGATGGTTTGTGAGATAGGAGGTAAGCGGACATATAGCTGCTGTTTTGCAGGAAGGTACTTCCAGAATTTCTTCAAAACAGCATACAGCATTCTTGTATAATTCCCATGTAGCTTTTTCTCTAAATTCTTTGTTAGATTCCAAGTAGTGCCACTTATAGTAATACTCTCTGGTTACACTGCTGTTTTAGGCATCATCATCATCATGTTGTGCAGCTTGCACAGATTTCCCTAACTCTCTCTTGCCATCCATCTCTATCATCCATCACTTCTGGCAGGGCTTTTAGACAACATTCTATTGTAGATAAGTTCTAGCTGGTCATTCTACACTTGTGTGTCTGTGTGAAGGGGTCTATTGGAGAACGTCCCTGACGAATTTGTCCTTACTTCTCCAACAGTGTCCTGCATGTCTTATTTGTTTAATTTGGATGGTCTTTTAGAGGGGTGGTTGGTAGCCATACAGCTGCTTTTTTGTGGGATGTTGCTTCCAGGATTTGTTTAATATAGCTCGTAGCATCCTTGCACAATTGCTGTTGAGCTTTTTCTCTATATGCTTTGTCAGCATCCAAGTGGTGCATCCATGCAGTAGTATGGATATGACTGCTGCTTGCATTTTATTTTATCGGATTGGTCTGCCTTCCATATGACCAATAGGCTATCAATAGCTATCAATGCTTTTGCCTACATAACTAGCAAAGGCATAGACAGCTATCAATAAGCAATTGGTATTATGTATATGAAAGGTTAAATATTCTTCCATGTACAAATGAGTTACTCTTTTTTTAAGCTTATGATCACAGGTGAATGGACCTAAGGTGTGTGTGTTATGCTACCCTGAAGACAAAGGTTGATTCCATGACCTGGAAACATCTATCATTTACAAATCTTAAATTTCTAAGAATGCACAAAAGAAGTTGATGATAATTGTGTTCTGGGATGCAAAATATGTGCTGCCAAATCAGACAAATAATGCAGTAAAATAATGTGAAACATTGGACAGACAAACAAGACATTGCTGTGTGACACCACCACTCCACATATTAACATCACTAGCAAAACAGTGGCTCCACTGATAGGGTTGCTATGTTTTGTGACATCCTTGATAAAGCCTTGACTTGGCGCTTTCAGATTATCATTTGTTGGAACTTGTCAAATAATATTTATTTAGGAAACACTTTCACACAAATTGATACCATTTTTGATATAAAGGAATGGATTCAGTTACTTAATGCCACACTATTTGAGAAGAGTATTTGTATACTAATGTACTAATTGAACAAGTACAAATTAAATGGTGACTATAATTTGGTTGGGTTTTATGGCACATTGTTGGTTATTTAATGCCAAATCAATTTTTACACATATAAATAGTTATATTTCAAACAATTCAGTTTAGAATAAGAATAGTTTGTTTTTTTTAACTCAGTTAAATGTCAAACAAAAGAATTCAATTTAGCATACAAAAACAGTTCCATTTCAAACAAGTCAGTGTATTATACAGCTCCAGCCGGCTAGGCAAGAGAACTATGAAGAAAAATAGCAGAGTAGTGCTCATAATATACTCACAATGTTTTATTTGTCTAATTACAAAGTATTTGTACCTCATTTCTCTATTATACCTTTTATGGTCAGTTGGCTTAATTTTTCTTCTATGTAATACTAATAATTCTATTTGATATCAAACATTTGTTTACACACAGTTAAAAGCTTTCTAATATTGCTATCAACCACTAACAGTTCTATTTGTACACAATTAAATATTTTCAAGTATTACTATCTAACACAAAGAATTCTATTTGCACATAGTTAAGTGGTTTCAAGTATTGCTATTTAACATTAGTAGTTATATTCATAAAACATTCCTATCTATTTTAATACTTATCATTTGTTTGTACACAGTTAAGCAGTCTAAATTTCTGAGACGAAGCTTGATGATTTTTATCATTAACGGTTTTCATCTTTATTGTCTTCATCTTTATTGTCTTCATCTTTATTGTTATTTCCACAACGTTTCTGCCAATATGTCCTCCGGCCTTCTTTAGGTGTTCAGGTGTCCAGCAGGACACATAGCATAACAATTACAGGTGTTGGTTCCCTAAGCTTCTAAGGAGACAATCATCTGGAGGCTGCAGGTTCAATCCTGACAGCAGGCGAGAAACAATACAGGAATACTTAACATATGTACCCGTTTATGGCTATCAGAATGAGAACAGGCTACCCCATGGATTCAATAAAGGATGTAGTTTGAAGTTTCATGAAGGTTCCTGAGTTTGACACACACATGAAGAAGGCCGGAGGACATATCAGCTGAAACATTGTGGAAATAACAGTAAAGATGAAGGCAAAAACCCTTAATGATAAAAAAACAGTTAAGTGGTTTCAAGCATTGTCATCTAACACTTATAGTTCTATTTGCAGTTAAATGCTTTCATGTATTGCTACTTAACATCAGTTATTTTATTTGTTAAGCATTCCTATCTAATCTAATATGAATCATTTGTTTGCACAAAGTTAAATATTTTCAAGTATTGTTATTTAACATAAATAATTCACTTTAATATTAATGATAATTCCAAGTAAAAAGATCGAACATTTATTTTTGACCCATAAATAGTTTCTAGTATTCCTATGTCTGGTACCAGACATTGGCATGATGGTTAGAGTGTTTGCCAATGGCCCGGGAGACCTGGATTCAATCCCAGGTCAAATCATACCTAAGACTTAAAAAATGGTACTTGATGCTTCCTTGCTTAACACTCAGCACTATAAGGTACAGATCAAGGGTGGTGGAGGTATCCAGGGAAAGGAGTAGTGCCATTCCCAACACCTTGGTGTAGTAGCTATCAAAAAAGATACCTTTGAGTCACCCTCGACTACGATCGTCAACTTTACTTACCAGTATTCCTATGAAATACTAATCATTCAATACAGCATTAATTGTTTGTTTGCACACAGTTAAGTGGTTTCAAGTATAGTAAATGATTAAATATTTCTATTTAACTCATAGAGGAGATCCTAACAAGTACAACCACTCTGGATATCAGTGGACTTGGCAATAATGACAATTAATCCTAACAAAAAATATTGGGACTTTTGAAAGAAGAACTCCTACTCAAGTTGAGTTATCAATGGAAAAAGGATTCAGTTTTATCCAGACCACTGAAGTTCTTAAGTCAACTCGGGTCACAAATATTGACGTTATACTGCAAAAAACTAATCTGTGATGTTTAAGTTATTGGATAAAATGGAAGACTATCTCTTTTCCAAAACTCTTCAATTTCTTAGTCAGGGCCACAAATATTGATATTATGCTGTGATGCATAAGTAATGGGATAAAATATAAGACTATCCATTTCCCAAGACTCTTCAGGTTCACAAAATGGTTTCTGGCTGGCAAAGAAAGAGACCACACTAGAAGACTCTGGGGTTAATAGCGGATAAAGGAGGCTGCTCACAGAAATAAGTTGCAATGTAAAGTCTTTCAGAAAATCTACCTTTCTGAAAGAAGCTTAAGAATAAAGACAGAAGTGACATTACTCTAAAACCAGATCTCCTCCTGTTTTCCAGACCTTCTCCTGCAGCCACATGGGGAAAAACCTGTGTAGGTTTTGCTGTCCATGATAAGATCTTCAACATTCTTATATCTTTGTTCATGAAAGCAAACTCTAAAAGAATGCAACTTACAGTTCATTGTTGCATTATATTATGCTGTTTTGGGTATCTTATTTTCATCAATAGATTTTCTAAAATGGCATGTTGATGGCATCATTAAAACCAAGTATATTTGATATTTCCTACAAGGTCTTGCATAAAGATAAGAAATCAAGAAAATAGATTCATTATACACTGATGTACTCTTTTGTTCTAGTACTGATTATTTGAGTCAAAATATTGGAGAGACATTGCATTATATTCTCACATTCTTTAGATGAATGTCACAGTAGGTAACCTAAATGAATGCAACTCACAGTTCATTGTTGTATTATATCCCACTGTTTTTTGTGTCACATTCTTTTAAATAGTTAAATCAGTTGATTTCTTTTGGTTGGGAAAGGCTTTGTATAAAATATTAAATAAGGTTGGTCTTCAATGATGCCGACAACTAATCTTTTCTAATTTGACAATCTATTAACAAGAATGTGACACCAAAAACAGCAGGATATAATATTGCAATTAACTATGTCTTAGTCTTATGTCAAAGATTTAGATTGACTTTACACTGATGTACTCTAACTAGTGTTCTTTTATTGGTTATTACAGTAACAATTAAGAAATATTGCATAGTAGTGCTGGTAACATATGCACAATATTTCATTTGCATGGTAACAAACATATCAGATTAGTAGATATTTGTATCTTGTATTTATGACATCACTTTTATTTATGGTCAGCTCGCTAATTTTCCATCTATTAGCAAATTCAATCTAAAAATGACTTCTTAGCTTTTATGACTATGAAAGATAATTAATCTTTATGACCCAAAAATTTCTATGAAGAGTAAATCAACTTCTATAAATACTACAGTAGAATTCAAAATAAACAATCTGTTTGCACAGACAGGATTTAATCATTAAAAACAATATTGTCCTATGTTGAGCGTTGCCAAAAGAAAAATAACAAATAATATTGAATCCTTACATTCATTTATAGGTTAGTCATATTCTATGGCATATCGGCACTTGTGGGTTATTTAATGCCAAATTTTTTTATTCATGTATGTTAGATATACAAGATTTGTAAACAAATAATATGTGGATAACAATTTTTAAACAAGCCAGAGCTCATTAGTTTGCACACAGTTAAATGGTTTCAAATATTGCAGTCTAGCACTAAAGTTTTATTATAGCTTCTGGGTTTGTTTTTTTACGCAAAAATTAAAATTTTTTTAGTATGAAAATCAGTTGAGTTCCCATAGGTGCTCTACATTCTCCCAAGCTGCAGAATGGGACCCTCACTACCAGTTTTATGTTATACCTAAGACACCATTTTTTGTTGAGCAGGCATCTTACTTATCTGCAAGGGATGCAGTTGGTATATTCTAAGCCCAGATGACAAAAAGTTTCAAAAGTTTGAAATAGTAGAAATGAGTCCCTCATTTGATAAAGCTTTCTTTCTGCATTGTATACCTGAATAAAACCCATACTTCTAAAATGTAAATGAAAATTATTAAATTTCTTAACATGATAACAGGACTGAACTTTCACCTGCTGAGACCTTAAGCTATATCAAATTTGAGACTCTAACTTTAAAAATTTGGATACAAAAGTTATTTTTTTATATTAATTTTAATTATAAAGAAAGAAATTACATACATATAATTTTTTTATAAATTAGTGGTAAAGAATAAAAACTAATAAAAAAATATGTTAGAATATATGAGGGCCGGGGAAAGTGTGATCCTTAGCTAGAAATTTTACGTCCAAAACTGGCTAGTTTATCCCTAAAAGGGTTTTTCTCTTCTGATATATCATTCAAAAATGCCAATTCCTCTGAATACAGTGAAAAACAGTGTTTGTTAATTGTCCGGGAGACCTGGGCTCAATCCCAGGTTGTCATACCAAAGACTTAAAAAATGGTACTTAACGCCTCTTTGCTTAACACTCAGCATTATAAGGTATAGATCAAGGGTAAGCGGAGAGAAAGGAGTAGCACCCTCCCCTACACTTTGGTGTAATAGCTATTGAAAATGGAGCCTTTGGGCTGCTCTCAACTATGGTCGGCCAACAACGACATAAATGTAAAAAACTGTACAGAATTTAGGGATGATTTTCTCCATTTTGGATCGTTACAAAGAAACCATGTCTCTTTTTGTCCAAAAAGGACATTTTTTTACATGTTGATCCAAAAGGGAAAGTTTCTAAATAATCACCACTATTTTCCTTAATTTTTATTTTTTTCCTAAGGTTTCTAAACTATGTATGGCAAAGGATACAAAAGTATTATGATAGTCAATATCTTTTATGATTATCTAAGAGGCCCTTCCATTCCATGCTGTACTACTGTTGATTGCACAAGAAATAAATGACTCGCCATCAGACCATTTAGAAGCTGCATTAATAATAATTTTCTTCATTTTGAAATTATAATCAGAAATCCATTTTTCATCGTTAGTGACTCTCTTGTTCAAAATTCACTTTTTCTACATAAACCAACAAGAGAAACAGATGAATGTTTAACTTTCAGAAAATTATATGGAATCCATTTTCCCAGTATCTGAATTTTTCTTAGTAAACATTGTGCAATGCATGATTGATTACTGAGGGAATTTCCAGGATTGTTTTATATTTGTGATAGTTTCTAAGTTAGGTTGTTTCATTACATCTGAAAATAAAATTATCCTTTCCTATAAAAATACAAGTGTATCATCATTTCCTAGAATAACTTTTCCCAATTTTGCCACCAAAATCTAGTGGGTCTGGAACCAGCTATCCCCTGTCTAGAGAGTAGGAGTCCAGTATTCAAAGAAAAGACCTAATAAATTTAGCTGCTACTCCAACTGCTGAACCAAAATATCAGTTCTGAATTTCACAAATAATTTAAACATTTAATCCTCAAAGAATTTCTGGATTGACTCACAAGTAAAAAAACAATCACTAACACACATAAAATTAATAGACACACAAAAATATTTGTAAATTACTGATTATTATCAAAATATATCAATACATGAAAATACAATGTCTGTTTAACTCAACCTTCTGTCATTCGTTTTCTTTTCAGATGTTTAATTTATAATTCATTGCAGCATTAACCTTTCATCACAATAATCTGGAAGACTCTTTTGCTATATTATTAAGCTATATTTTATTACAGGAACTCATTATGCTAATTTGTTACATATTCTACTCTTGTAAAAGATTATACAGGGAAATCTTTGCCACAGACAAACATTTGTCTTAAGAGAAATAATGTAAGGCCTTCCACAGTTATGGTCCATCACTTGATTAAAGAGCTTGCATGACTGGTTATAGCCAGTGTCGGTGACCAATCAGAACGCACAAGACATGCATTCATTTGGTTTAGTTTTTGAGTATATATTCAATTGCATAGAGCTTTCACCCTCTTTTGCTATGACTGTTTGACAGGACATATTCAAGAAGCCAGCCACTTTGGAGCCGTTGACAACATAAAAGTTAAAATTACAAGAGGGCGGAACATAGTATGACAAGATAAGTTATGCAATGACAATTATTTTGCAACTCTTTAGTACTTATTAATACACTTTATTCTGCAGCTGACACATTACATATTGATAATTCTTATAATACTACCTATACGCTATTAATGATAGCTCTTATATTACTACCTACACTATGTATTATGATTTACACCACGTTTATTGCAAATGTTGACATGTCTTGTTAATACACTATTTTGTTAAAAGCCTCATGTCCTGTTTTCTTTTCTGTTGACTTTATTCCTATCTTGTCCAGGTATTCATAACAGTCTATCAAGTGGATTATTTCCATATTTCTTACAACTAATCAGTGGCCCATGTCCTGATCAAGATTAAAGTTTGGATTGGCAACACTGTCTTTAAAAAGGCCAGTAGGAATATTAGTATAAACAACTCTTCTTACCATCCCTACATTTTCACATATTTGACCTTTGCCATTCTTAGTAAATAAAAGAATTTGTCATACTTGTGGTAAAGTTTATTGCAGTGGGCTTTAACTCGGAGAAGTCTTTCTTTGGGATAAGCTTTGGTTCTTCAAAGAGGGAACTGGGAACACATTTTAGAAAATTCCATTTTTTAGCATAATGGTTTTTACCAACAAACAAAGACCATCTTGGAAGGTGAGATTAGCCATTCTAAAATATGTTGAAAAGGTGGGGTTTTTTTTCATGTCAACCCATCTGGAAGTCATTTTATGCACAGAGGTTAGTTTGGTTTAGTTTGGCTTTATGGCATATCAACCACTGCTGGTTATTTAAGGCCAAATCCTCTTAATACCCGTAAACAGTTCTATTTCAAACAATTCAGTTTAGTATAAGTACACTGTTTAGTTCTATTTAACCCATAGAAAGAACCCTATCAGGTGCTACCACTCTGGGCCAGAGTGGACCTAGGTGCAATAGCAATAAAGGGGTACTTTGCATTCCCCAAAGCTCCAGCATTACTGGAGCTTCACTATCAGATTTTGTGTCATATCTAGGACTCTCATTGGGGGAATTTTACCTGTCTGCAGAGATGAAGTTGGTGTATTCTGCAGTCCCAGCTGACTGGGCCATCTAAAAGTTAAGGAATCATTATCATTGTATGTTCATATTTACATATTTGTGTACCAATTTCTTAAGAGTCTTTTTGTTGTTTTTCTTTTCCACACAGCCCGATTGATTCCAAATAATTTTCAAACAAATCTATTTGACCCATAGATAGGACCCTAACAAGCTCTACCACTTCAGGTCAGAGTGGACCTGGGAGAAAGAGCAATGGTGGGGTATATGAACAGGAACAGGAGCTTCACCACCAGATGCAATTTAGTGTCATACGCAGGACATCCCCATTTTTTGCGGGTGTCTTACTCCTGTGCAGGGGGGATACACTTAGCATATTCTAAGTCCGACTGACACTGAGAATGGGGAAAAGTGTTAAGTTTATTCTGAACATTCACAGTATTTGTGAAAGTCAACAACCCAATCAGAATAATGGCTGTAATGTTTTAAAAAAAATCTCAGTGAAACATATTTGAGTAAGAAGACATTAATTTATTCTGTACTGTCACTCTTCTTTATAAGCTTTTCTAAATTCTTAAGTAATGTTTATTATAAAAAGATAAAAAGGAAAACAACAACAACAGAAAATATTCTAAGCAGTTTGATAGCTGTCAAACTGATTAAAATGATTGAGAACTGGTATCTGTGAATTGTTACGTTCAGATATTTCCTCTTTATTTTCTTTTATTTTCTCTTTATGGCAAAAAAGATTTGGGCAATAACTTGGCAGCGAAAAACTGTTAATGACTGATAAGAAATTTCTTCTCATAATAATAAGACAAGAATCAATAAATATGACAGCAGTGAGATGTTGAAATATTTTTATTGCAATTCAAAAATAAAGTAACATGAAAAAATATTAAGCCTTGTCATTACCTGCATTAAAATGGTTTCTTTTACTTTATCAGGTGAATTAACACTGAGGCTACATACTCATCATTTACTGGGAGTGGATTTTAAGACTCAAGTCATTCACATTCACACCACTACACTTTATAAAAAAAAATGCTGTCACAGTATTTCTGACTGATCTCAATACTATATTTAAATTTGAGTAAGAGTAAAAATCTAGTGTTTGTATATTTGTTTATCTTTTAAGTTGAGAAAGCACATATCTGTTTTTTTGTAAGTAAAAGAATAATTCCATGTATTAACTTCAAAGGGCACTATTTTGATGTATATATATATATATATATATATATGAATATATATATATATATATATATATATATATATATATATATATATATATGAAAAAAGCAGAAAAACATAATTTAAATCAGTGAATTTATTATGATGTAAAGTTGACGTTAAACGTTTCAGTTTCAGTAACCATCATCAGGACTTGGATATCAGAAAAGTTCACATAGCGATGGATGCTTGCCGAGAGAACAGGAGCAAATGAAAAGTATACAACGAAAATATACAAATGTGCACATAGCAATCATAATTTAAAAGTGTCAAGAATGTGTTTGGCACGTGGAAATATATTTGAAAATGTTGGATTTCTTAAAGAAACAAGATAAATCCTCCCTTTTTTAAAGAAATACGCAAAGACAAGTAAGTTTTCATATATACAGATCATTTTGAAGTCATCCATGTTAGATGTTGTGTAAGACTGAGAAAATAGAAAGAGAAATGGATTTCTTTTGCCTTGGTTAAGCCACCAGTTTAGAAAACAAACTCTGAATTCACATCAGCTGTACTCAGCTTAAAAATTGACCTTGTGTCATATACTGCTCATGGTGGTGAAGTTGAGTATATATATATATATATATATAGAGAGAGAGAGAGAGAGGGAGGAGAAAAAGAAAATATAAGTAAAAAAGAACCAAGTTATCTAGATTCCATAAGCTCTTACAGATAGAGAAATTGGCGGATAAATATTGAACCATATATACTATATATGCCAAAAAGAATGTTCACATGGAAATCAGCTGCAGATTTTAAAAAGATAATTGTCCGTATCATTAAACTTGAACTTTGTGGTCATTAGTGATTAAAAAAGCAACTTGTTATTAAGTTAAAATCAACGTAACATATTGATATTCTGGGCTGAGTACTGTTTGAAAATATACTAAAAACCCTTTTGATTAAGGGGAGTACTAACTGCTCCTCTCTCAACAACTAAGAAATATATTTGATTTTGCACCAAAAATTTGTAAAAATAAAATCAATTAGCCCCCACCCTTCAGTATTTAACCCTTTGAGCCCTGAGCTCCTGAGGCAAAATTTACCATTTACTATTTAAGCATGACCTTTGCACAAGTACTATAGTGGTAATTTACTAAGCTTTTTGCTTAGATGTGGCACAAGGCCATATGAAAGGGACACCCAATGAGACTCGAACTCACTCGTGTAGGTTTGCTAGTTGAGCTTGCTAACCATTAAACCACCAGAGGCGCCTCTGCACAAGTACTATAGTGAGGGGAAACTAAAAGTACCAGCAAGTGTAACAGGCTCAAAGGGTTAAATAAACTGAGGAACTGATGACTAAAACATTGAGGACATCTAAATAGATTGATTTTTTCGAAATATATTTAAAAAATACTTTTGTTATTACTAGACTGAGTCAAGTGTTTTGTAATATTTTAGTACAGGCTAGTTTGCAGCATGTATAACCAAAGCAGTTCAAGCTGTTGTGGGTTTAGTAACAAAGGCAAATTGGTGTCTTGCCCTATTACATTAAGAAAGGAGTAAAACAAATGAGTGGACAACTATATTGATGAGTTCCAAAAACTTTCATGTCAGCTTGAGAGAAAACCCTGTACAGTAAGTCATACAAAGGGAAGAAAACAGTTGCAGATGTTAGAGCTGGAATAAAGCATCCAACTTGAAGCTTCAAGGACCAGTTGGTCTAGAAGGAATGAATGAATGATAAAAGAATGGTCTCCTAAAGGAACAATGGCCCAAGAATTGAATGCGCTCTCCTCTTCAAAGTTGGTCTGTTTTGCTGCTAGAATGAATGAAGAAGAAAGTGAGAGAGCATTTGCGCTGCTTTTTATACTACCCGGGAAAGTCATCCGAGCAGAATTGCTTCAATCATCCTCATTGGATAAAAATATAAATCAAAACTTCAACGGCCAAAATAATTTCTGCGCTAAACAATAAATTTGAAATTATTTCTTTCTGCTACAAAGGTATCTGTTGTGGTTGTTAGTATCATGTATAACATAGTTGATTTGAGAGACTGATGGGACAAATTTAATACCCAGAAAAAGGTATGAAGATAAAGTGGATTTTAGAAGTCCAGAGAAAATATATTATGAATGTATAATAGCTTTTCGACAGGCTGAAAGAAGCATATTGTTTATTTTATCATGGAAATTTCTGCCATGAAATCGGTGGTTGAAGTCTCTAGACCAAAAGAACTTGTCAAACATTGGAATTATTCAGTGACAGACGAAAATTGTTATTGTTTTCAAAAGATTTTAAAATTTGGTTGATGAAAAAAGAAGAAAACATGAAAACAAAATGCTGTCATTTCAAAGTTAACCGATTGTCAATCTAGCTTCTGTAACAAAATTTAGGAATTTGCAGTGAAATTTACTATGCACACAAGTTCATATGCGTTGTTAGGCTTTTTAAATAACCCTACACACCCCTAACCTAGCAATGAATAATACATAAACTAAAAAGAAAATAGATGCAGAGTAAGATACAGACCGATTCAGACCAAATTTGACTGGATGATTTAGAGTGGTCACTGCAAGATCGGTGTGGAAGAGGCATGGACTGCCCACAGCAGTTGTAAGTGAAAGTCTCATAGGAGAATCAGGCATTAAAAATATGCATTAACAATTTTGTATATATGTATATGTTTGTGTGTATGAAGAAGGTATCTTTTTTTTTAGTTTTTCCTGTTTATAAACAAAGGAATATGAATCAGAATCAAATTAATGGAAAAATCGTCCAAAAAATCCATAGCTTGGAGTGTGTTCAGCTGTGTCTTGAGGCATTTTAAAGAATGGTGGAATTTGTTTTCATAAGATTTTAACCAAGTTAATATTTATTGTATCTCAAGCCATTTTAAAGAATGGCATTAACTGTTCTTTTTTATATATATTTCTTTTCTACAATTTAGATGATGTTATTGTCAGTTGTTGGAATGTTCAGTTGACATCATGCAACCGTCGTGATTCAAACAAAACTTGGTGTTGGGCAATTAGATCTTCTTTGGACCAGAACAGAGAGTTCTAAATGTATTTAACAATTAGAATTTCATTCTTTCTTTCTCATCGCTGTTATATGCTATCAAACTGCAGCTTTGACGACCAAAACCTGAAGTGTATTATTCTGAGAATCTGTAGCACACAGCTGTACCATTCTCCAAGTCTTCTGCAATATAAACACCTGTATAAGTCATTGTGGTACCAGACTGATCGAATACAACAGTTATGAATATGTATATGTGGTTGTTTGATTTATTTTTTTAATAGCATATCAACCTTCATGGGTAATTAAGTGCAGAAGCTATCTCTGTAAAAGAACTGCAGTGATATTATTTAACCATTACTGGGAGGATAAGGAGTGCCATACTCACCCCACCCCCGGGTATTAATTAAAAAACTGAGTATAACAGCATGACTGGAATTTGAATTCACTCACTTCAAGGCAGCAGATGACTCCCCAGCACACACCTCTCCTCCCCATCTTGTCTTTAGACCCTTTCCTTCTTTTCATACCTTTTTGCATTGTCCATGAGTTTATCAATTTCCTCAAATGCTAAAATGTTGAAAAGATGTTTAGTCTGAAGAAGTTCTGTGAATAAAGAAGGAAATATTACACAAAACCTATTGATTTATCCACTTTTCCACTTATTCTTATTATCTCAGATTCACCAAAATCTATGATTTCTCACTCTCTCTCTCTCTATATATATATATATATATATCATCTATCATATATCATATATCATTCTTTATTAATGCATATTTTATTAAAAGACCCTAGATAAGGAGTTTTATCTTTAAATATTTAATTAACTTCTCTTGATTTATGTACAAGACTATGGAAATTTGAATCCAATGTATGAAGGGTTGGACATTTTGCCTAGTGTTTTTGATTGTTATCAACATCATGTAAAAAATAAAAATCTATTTTTTAAATCAGAAATTGAGCTGTCCCTACTCAGAATATACTGATAATATTACTGAGCTTCTAATCATTAATATAGTCTGGCACACAGCCAAAAAGAAATGGTAGGAGGTGACATCATGGTAATAGAAAGATGAGTCTGCATATAACTAGTCAATATAAAAGCTGGTTATTTAGGGCGCCAAATATGATATCTTATAACTTGGCATATTTTACTGAGTTATAGAAGCTTGCCAGCGAACCGAAAGGACACAACAGGACACATGCTAAATGCCAAGAGGGTAAGGGAAATGAATGCCATGGCAAAATGACCTTGAGAAAAATAGCCTTATATAGTTAAGGAATTCTACAAAGAGAGAAGATTGGAAAAGGTACACCAAGTAATATATCAGTAGAAACAGGAACATCAAGACATTAGATGAAAAGTGTTCATCCTACCCAAAAAAGAGACTGTGTAAAGATACCATGAAATCTAAATGCCATTCCATATATCAATCCCAAAAGTCAACAAATGTGGCATATCATTTCTTCATTTCCAAAAAATTCAATAAAAATCTAAATGAAAAGATCATTCAACTCTTGGTTAAGTTAAGATCTTTTCAGTAGCTTGTAGACAATTTCTGGGTCCTATACAAGTGCCACCTTTGCATCTCCTCAAACACTTCTTTTAACATTCCACATCATTTTTCATGACCACTGATGTTCTTAGACAGGACTACAAATACTGATATTATGGTGTGATGTCTAAGTAATGGAATGAAATATAAGACTATACATTTCCCAAGACTCTTCAGTTAAACAAAATGGTTTCTAGCTGGCAAAAAAGAGAGCACGTTAGAAGAGATATGGGAACTTTTTCAAAAGAACACCTGACCTATTCTAGTAGGGTTAATAGTGGATAAAAGAAGTGGCTGAATCCCTTAAGTCAACTAGGGTTCCAAATATTGATGTTATACTGCAAAAAACTAATCTGTGATGTTTAAGTTATTGGATAAAATGGAAGACTATCTCTTTTCCAAAACTCTTCAATTTCTTAGTCAGGGCCAAAAATATTGATATTATGCTATGATGTATAAGTAATGGGATAAAATATAAGACTATCCATTTCCCAAGACTCTTCAGGTTCACAAAATGGTTTCTGGCTGGCAAAGAAAGAGAGTACACTAGAAGACTCTGGGGTTAATAGCAGATAAAGGAGGCTGCTCACAGAAATAAGTTGCAATGTAAAGTCTTTCAGAAAATCTACCTTTCTGAAAGAAGCTTAAGAATAAAGACAGAAGTGACATTACTCTAAAACCAGATCTCTTCCTGTTTTCCAGACCTTCTCCTGCAGCCACATGGGGAAAAACCTGTGTAGGTTTTGCTGTCCATGATAATATCTTCAACATTCTTATCTCTTTGTTCATGAAAGCAAACTCTAAAAGAATGCAACTTACAGTTCATTGTTGCATTATATTATGCTGTTTTAAGTATCTTATTTTTATCAATAGATTTTCTAAAATGGCATGTTTATGGCATCATTAAAACCAAGTGTATTTGATATTTCCTACAAGGTCTTGTATAAAGATAAGAAATCAAGAAAATAGATTCATTATACACTGATGTACTCTTTTGTTCTAGTACTGATTATTTGAATCAAAATATTGGAGAGACATTGCATTATATTCTCACATTCTTTAGATGAATGTCACAGTAGGTAACCTTCCACAAATTTTAATTGGAAATCTTAATCAAATCCATTGGGGTAGATTGTTCTCATTCTGTTAAAAAATAGACTAACACTTTCATTTAGCATGTTATGAAGAATTTGAATAATCATTAAAAATAGCTAGAAAGATAACTTCAGTAAACTTGGTTTAATTGACAGGTAATGACTTTTAAGGGCAGTTAAAAGCTTGGCTGTCATTGAAGGATTGTAAAATTTGGAGATTAAGAATTTAGATGTTAACTTTAAATTAGTTAACCAAAACCAGTCAAAGAAATAAATCTTTCAATATATGATCTGGCACTTGTGTATTTGTATAAAAAGTTGGTAATATATAAAAGGAATTAAGTTATTTGTGTACAAAAGAAAAGAAGATTTTGTATTTGCTATTCATCACAGCAAAAAGAATGTAGTAGCCAATAAAGAAGTTGGATCAGTGAGGAGGAGAGAAGAACCAACCCAGGTCAAAAAAGACAAGATGACAACCCTACAAGATGCTCATATATAACAATTCCACTGTCCTTATTTCTTCCAAGTTAATTTGTCTTTGAAATGTCTTTTAGTCTTTTTTAATAAACTAGAAAATATGAGTTCTATGTTCCACCCAGTTCAAGAACTGAATTCAGGACCAATAGGTAACTAGATGTTTTAACTAATACTTATAAAAAAACTTAATTTTGATTATCCACCTCTTCTACTAAACCAGTCTCTAACTATTTGCAATAAAGATGGTATGATTTTTGAGTCTTCATCATTTCTTTTCCCAAGAAAGAAAGAACTATAATTGATTTTAGTTGCATGTTAATTTGTTTGGGTTATTTTATGCCAAGAGGCTAGGGAAGCATATTCAGTGTACATTAATGTGTACATTTTTTGTGCAGGTGTTCCTTCAAAGGGATTTTTGCTAGTGATCCAATCATATATGAATAATTTTTAAACCAATCTATTTAACCCATGGATAGGACCCTAACAGATGTTACCACTAGTTCAGAGTGGACTTGGGAGTAATGACAAAGAAGGAGTACTCCATGTTCCCCAAACTTCCCCAACTCGAGCCTCATTATCAGATGTAGTTTATTGTCAGATCCAAGACCCTAACAGGTGCCACAAGTTCAGAATGGACTTGGGAGTAATGACAATGAAGGGGTACTCCCCATTCCCCAAAGCTCCCAAACAAGATCCTCATCATCAGATGCAGTTTCTTGACATATCCAGGATACCCTTTTTGAGTGGGGGGAGGGGAGTATCAATCTGCTGGGGGTTTCAGTCAGCACATTCTTAGCCCTAATGAGGATGTATCTACATTTTGAAATAATGGAAATGTTTTATTTGTTTGAATCTGTTTTCTTTCTGCATTGTACATCAGAGTAAAAAAACTTAAGTGGTCCCAAAATGTAAATAGGAAGAAAATTATTAAATTTGTCAACATGACAAAACCGTTTTATTGCAATCATGAAAGATTTACAATTGAAGGGTAAAAATGAGTAAGGAAATGTTTCTGATAATATGAAAAAAGTATAGAGAGACAATCCAAAGGTGTATACGTTGTTGGGAACACTATATGTACACACGCACACACACACACACACACACACACACACACACAAAGTGCAATTCTTTTATAGCAAGGCAGTTTTAAGACCAAAATTTTTAGATAGTAATCCTCTATTACACATTCCATTACTCTCAGTTTCATGAAATAATCCTCAGGGTGGTGCTCATGGTTTAAGGATTAGGAAATGAACCTTGCAACCCTTGTTCTAATCCAGGATGAAGCTGTTGCATTTCATATAGAGCTAATATCTTTGGGAAAGGGAGGAATCTAACTATTTTCCCCCTTCCCCAGATATAATTAAGTAATAGGGCAGACTGGGTCCTTTAACCTTGGTATAGCAACTGGTTTAGGAAAAGGAAAATTCTTCATTTAAACCAGCAGTACTCTGCTTAAAAATTGACCTTGTGTCATATTCTTCTCATAGTGGAAGGTTTGGATAAACACATACCACAATTATCCAATGAAAAAGTTATGATTGATGGCACATGATACTAATAGGTGGAGTAATGCAGAATTATTTAATATCTATCTATCTATCTATCTATATGGTGTCCAAAATTGTTTACATAATTGAGTTAACTGCTGTATTTACTTTCTTAAAATCAAGTAAATAACAGTAAATGTAATAATAAAGATTTAATTTAAAACTATTATCTTTTTTAAGACATAATAATTTCATCTGTTGAAAATATCTAATATAATATGCATACATTTATACAGAAATGTTCATAATATTCAAGGCTCTTGTTAAAAATTCAGTGAATTTGAATAAACTGATCAATCTGTTTCTTTATAACATTACCCAGAATTTTCAGTGTTCTGTCAGAAATTTTACTCGTCTTTCAAACTCACTATCCTGAAATATAGAAGTATAAATTTTATTTATGGACTAGCCATGTTGAAAGCCACTGGTAGATCATTCAATTTAAGCAGAAATAAACCTTTTCAGAACTTAAGTGGATCTACTTAGTAACAGTAGGTAATGTAAGCAGCCCAAGGCTTGTGTGTCAGAGTAAGAAAAGCTTTGTAAATAACAAGAACTTTTAAAAATCTATCTTTGAAGAATTTTTGGTGTTAGACTTTTTGAATTTTTGAGTTTACCTAATATGTCTAGAAAACTTTGTTGGTTGTTTATGCTGAGACTTTTGACGTTCAAGATGTCTTTGTATTTTCACTGAGAAACCTATTCAAAGCTCACTTTGGGGCTGAGACATATTTTTTTAAAATTTTCGAGATATCTCATAAATCAATTAAAAGAAAGACTGCAAATGGTTACAACAGTACATTTTTTTATTATTATCTGATATAAGAGGGCTATAACAAGCAAGAAGAGGCATTGCCTTCCCCCACAAGAGATTTGACAAAAATTCAAGTCAGTTAAAACTGTGGATGAAAAGTTTGGTTTGGTTTGGTTTTATGGCATATCAACTATTGTTGGTTATTTAATGCTAAATCCTGTTTTTATATATACATTAAATATATGGTTTGTAAACACATTATGTTGATAGACACAGTTGAATGATCAAACAGCTCTACTTCTGACAATTCAATTTAACCTAAGTCCATAAAGTTAAATAGTTCTAAGTATTGCTATCTGCAAATATTTAATTAAGCATCAATCATTTGTTTATATACAATTAAAAGATCAAACAGTTCTATTTCAAATAATTCAATTTAGCATAAGTGATTTGTTTGCACACAGTTTAGATATGTTACGTTCTGCTCTCTGGCCAAACAAACAACAACACGGAATATATATAACAATATATATTTATTTTCTCGACGGATGCTTGTGTGAAGTAGGAGCAGTCAGGAGAGGAATTAGAATTGTTCGTCTATGAGGCTTGGACTCTTTGATGTAAGTAGACGATGGCCGAGACAACACACACTGGGCAACGATGGGACCAGCTTTCGTGAACGGTGGAATTTTTTCACTGTCTTCCGTTCAATTCGTTGGCTTTATATTACCTTCAAACTCCCATGCGGAGATATGGACGCGCCTCCACGCCCCCGCAATTTCTTCCGATATCTGGCGATTAGGATGTATCACTTCTGCCGTCTTTGGAATGGCATGTGTGATCGTCATCGAGTGGAAATAACTGTCATGCAGTTCACAGGTCACTCTCTTCCGGTGCATCACTTTGTAACGGCACGGTGGGACCTTCATCTTGTCCCATATTGTCAGCCAAGCTCACCTACGCGATCTCTTCCGATTACTGGCCATTGGGATGTGTCACTTCCGCCATCTTTGGAATGGCATGTGTGATCGTCATCGAGCAGAAATAACTGTCATGCAGTTCACAGGTCACTCTCTTCCGGTGGATCACTTTGTGACGGCACAGTGAGATTTTTTACCTTGTCTCATATTGTCAGCCAAGCTGTATTTTACAGATATCAAACAGTTCTATTGGACCAATGGAGGACTCTGTCAAGTGCTACCATTCCAGGCCAGAGTTGATCTGGAAGAGAGAGCTATAAAAGGGTGTTACATTCAATTGACACATTTTTTATTAAGTGAAACTGAAAAAACAGACCCTTAACTTTTGCCTTTTTAAAACCTCACTGTTTTACTTTTATTCAATGCCAAGTTATTATATGAATAAAACAATATTTATTGATGTAAAATTTTATCAATGTGATCTTTTTTTAGTTATATCACCCCAACCCAGAAGTAGGGGGTGGTGTCCTCATGGTGTAATGGTTAAAGCGATGGACTGTGGAATTGTTGTAAGCGAGTTCAAACTCCAGTTGCACTATCATGTTTTCTTTCGGACAGATACTCCCAGGAAAGGTATGAACCCCCTTATCCTCCCAGCTATGGGTTAAATAATACCACTACTGTTCTTCAAGGATGGTTTTGGCACTATATAACCCATGAAGGTTGATATACCATTAAACAAAGAAGCCAAACTAAACCAAACCAACCCAGAAACAATAACCTTGTTATGACCAAGAATAATATTACTGAACTAAAAATATAAAGCCAACAGTGTATAATGAAATATCATTCAGTTAAATTCTGCAGGCTTAGAGGGTTAAGTTGAGAATGAAGGTTATTCTGAAAAGTATACCAGTAATAATTTAATATCTAATTGAAAAAAAAAGATGTTTGTGAAGGATTTCTAATCAGATTTCAACACTTATTCTTGTCCTATTCAGAACATCAAATATAGAAGTGTTTGTTTATCAAAGGACAAGTATGTACAGAGAGAAAAATAATGAATATGCTTGATCAATAAGCAAAGAAAATCACTTCAATTCTGACTTTCAAAAAATATTTTAAAACTTTAATCATCAGAAATTATTCAATCTCTAATGTTAGGGTGAAAAGCAAGAAGAAGATAAAAGACAATTTGTGAAAAATTAATGATTTTATTGGTTACTATTGAAATTTTGAATAATATTATTATGATTATTATTATTATTATTATTATTATTATTATTATTATTATTATTGTGGTCAGGTTGATTTGCCACATCCCGTTTATAAAAAGTTCCAGATTTTTTCTCAGTCTTCATTTTAAACTGTTAAATGCCAAAGACATCAAAAGTTTATTTAACACCTTCAGCTCCATTTCTTTCTTTTTTCATTGATGTGTGAGCCGGAAATACAGCAATAGGAATTCCCAAGACGAAATAGCATCTCTTGAAAATAAGTTTTACTTCAGGCAGTGTGTAGATGATACAATGAAAACAAACTGTGAATTTCTGTAATTAACATTGAGTGACTGATTGATTTTAATGGCACGTCAACCTATCTAGGGTTATTTTATGCCTTGAGATAAGGAAATTATTATACATTTATATTTTCATTTTTTTGTGGGGTTGTATTTTAAGAGGTTTTTTTTTGCACACAGTACTATGGAATACATATAATTCTTAAATAGATCTATTTGACTCATAGATGGGTGGCCCAGTCAGTTTCGGCTGTACAATATATTTACTGCATTTCTGCAGAGAAGTAAAACCCCTCAATGATGTAAGTTGTTTTTTTAATGGTATATCAAACTTCTTGGGTTATTTAATGCTGAATCCATCCTTCTAGAAGGACAGTAGTAGTACTATTTAACCCATAGCTGGGAGGATAAGGGGGTTCATACCTTTCCTGGGTATTTGTCTGAAAGTGAATGCAATAGGGTGACTGGAGTTCAAATTCACTTACAACAATTCTGTAGTCTAGCACTTTAACCATTATGCCATGAGGGCCCCATCCTAAACCTCAATGAGTGTCCTCGATATGACAATCATTGGGGGTTTTAACCCTTACCATCAGATGTAGTTTAATATTTAATTCAGGACACCCGTTTTTTTGGTGAGGTCTTACCCATCTCTATAGGGGATATAGATGTAGTGTACACCACATACAAGTATTTTTCAGTTATTTTGATTCTTTTTACATACACACAAACATTATATATATATATATATATATATATATATATATATATATATATATAGGACTGCTTGTAAGTATATAAACAGGAACCTTATCCAAGAAGAGCTAAATAATTATAAAGAATGCCTTATAGGAACTATTGCTCATAAGAATATGTCATTTGGTGTGCATAAATATTAGATTTTAGATGTGAAAAGAACAGGATAAACAGCACTGCTTATAATTATTTGAACAAACTGACTATTTGTTTCTTGTCAATTGGTTCTGAGACTTAAAACAGAAACATTATGTAACATAACCAAATTTGATTGATATCAACATAAGACATGCATGGGGACCTCATGTCTTATGATGATTAATGAGTTTGTCTAGCTCATCATGGTGACGAGTTTAATGCTCACTGGGTGCCTCATACTTTTTCTCATCTTTCACCGAGCAGAACTTAGTCAATGACAATATAGCAAAACATGCATAGGCACCAAACAACATATTATAGTTATAGAACAAGGCTAACACACCCTTTAGTGAGTTTGATTCTCACTGGGTGCCTCATACTTTTTCTCATCTTTCATCTAGCAGAACTTAGTAAATGACAATATAACAAAACATGCATTAGTACCACACAGCATATAATAGTTATAGAGCTATGCTAACAACCATTTAGTGAGTTTGATTCTCACAGAGTGCCTCATACTTTTTTCTCACCTTGTACTAAGCTAAATGTTGTAAATAACAATATAAGACTTGCATGGGCACCTGATATTATATAATGGTTACTGAGCTAGGTTAGCACACCCTGGATGTCCCAAACTTTTTTCTCATCTGGCAATAAACTAAAGTTCTTAAATGACAGCATAAGGCATTTAGTCTTGTTTTTTGGTCATGAATACTGCATTTCTTAAACATTCTGTTAAACAGAATTAACTTGTTAAATGGAAAAATAATCTTCTTCAAAAATCATATTCGCATTATAATACATCTAATTCAGATATTATATTCAGATACTCATTATAATATATATGATCAATCAAGATTGAAAAAGGTGTTGAAACATTTTTCTTTAATTAATTAGTTAATTAGGACCTTCATCTGATGCTAATAACATCCACAGAAATATTTCTATATAAAAATCCATTTTTTTCACCATTCAAGATTACTGGATCTTTGAAAGATTTTGAATAAGAAGCTCCAAATTGCTCTCTAAATTATATATACATAATCCAGTGGGTAGGAATTTTTTCGTTTAACATCTGGTGAGGGTCATCATAGACCTGAAACAAATTTATAATGGCACCAAAGAAGTGAATTTTTTCTTTTGATTTATATATATATATATATATATATATACATGAACTGTCACATTGGTCTAGTGGGTAGAGTGTTTGCCAATGGTCCAGGAGACTTGGGTTCAATCCCAGGTTGAGTCATACCAAAAACTTTTTAAATGGTACTTGATACCTTCTTGTTTAACACTCAGCAATATAATGTACGTATCGAGGATAAAATAAAGCAATCCAGGGAAAGAAGTAGTGCTCTCCCCTACACCTCGGTGTCGTAGCTATTAAAAAGGGAGCCTTCTGGTCACTCTCCACTATGCTCGCCAACAACATTTTATATATATATATATATATATATATATATATATATATATATATATATATATATATATATATATATATATATATATGCAGTACCACTTATAAATATTTAAAAAAAAAGAAAATTTGCTTTTCATCATTTGGTTTTGAAAGTTCAAAACAGAAACATTATATAAGTATGATCAAATTTTATTGCATTTGACAAGGCATTTAGTCATGTTATCTTGTATTGAATGTCAAATTTATTAAAAATGTTTACTTGAATAGAATTAAAGTGTTAGATGGTAACAAACAATATTTTTCTTTTATCTTCTAACCCAAAAAGGCATTTAGAACATGTTTTCTTTCTCACTGTTTCTCTCTCTTTCTCAAACTTTTTGTTTGAGAAAGAGAGAGAAACAGTGAGAAAGAAAACAAGTTTTAAATGCCTTGTCTGCTCAATAAGCTTCAAGTATCCCTCTCCTTTTACTCTTCTAACTGTCGTTGATTGAAAATCACCGTCAGTTGCTTTGGAATTCATATGTTCACAATAACTCATTCCTATTCATAAATGATAATAACAGAATGACTCAAACATGCACATGTGCACAACGACCATTACAAACTGCTGATGCAGTATGTTCATTTTGCTTTAGGAAAGTTAAAAAAGAGAGGCCCTTTCATTTGAATTCAGAGTCTTCTTTTTCCTAGACCAGTTGCGACAGCAAGGCTAAAGAACCCACTCTGCCTTACAATTTACCCCTACCTGGATGCATCCCTTTCCCATTGGTATTAGCATTATGTGAAATGCAAACCATTTTATCCTGGATTTGATCTTGAATCATGGTGTTCATTTCCTACAATGATAGCCATTACACCACAAGCGCCTCCAAATAAATATAGAATTACAAATATATAAGAATATATCAAAGCAATAAATGTATAAAAAATCAATGCATCAAATCAATAAACATGACTTTATAAAATACACAGGTCAAATTTCCCTCCAAGTCTCTCTGTATTTTAGAAAAAGTTATTATTATGTCAGAAACAATTATAACTCAATTATTAGCAATTAAATTTTACACACACACACACATACACACACACACATATATATATATATATATATATATATATACACAAATCTAAGTTGATTTCTTTTTTCAGTAAAAACTGGACTCTCTGTAATTGGGAAAGGAAATAAATTTCCAAGTGTTCTATAGTATTCACTGATGACTCAAATAGAATTATATTGTACCTTTGGGCTTGAAAACTATCTTTTTTTGTCTAATGTTTACTTGCAAAACAATTTGTTTTACTAAGTTATTTTTAAATGTTAAACAAAGTTCATTGTAATATGTTTTTATGGATTAATAAATAAATTAACTTATTGATTAAAGCTTACTAATATCAAAGCCACATCAATCTGCGTTTGTACATTTTATCCACAAAGATGTTGAAGCAAGGAACCTGACTGAGACAAAGATGCATTTGATGATAAGCAGAGTAGTTGTCTGTGACTTCCTCGGAATGAAAAGTGTGTGGATCTTATAATAGAAGTGTCATTTAACTATAAGCAGCAGAAGTTAATTGCTGACCAATCACAAGTTAATGCCTTTTCCATAAAAAACTGTTGTTTTTTGAACAATTGGCAGTGTAATAATGTGTGCTTGTTAGCATGTGGACCACCTGTCATTCGGGTAGGTATTGTTAGACTGAATTGCTTGGTCCCGGGGCCATCATCTCTATGCAATACCAATTTGTAGGGCTTAGTTTATAGCTTATGATCTGAGTTACCCCAATATGGGGAATACTGAAGGGACCAAGCATTTTTTGTGATGGCTATGTATGAGTCTTGATTTGTGCATGATCCCCAGTATAAAATGTCCTTGAATTGCAATCCTGACTTGGTGGGAGGTCAGTTGAATATTGTGTGACTTTTGAAGCATGAGTGAGAGTAAGGTTGTGCTGTGCAGATTTGAGAGTCAGATTTTTAAATCCTTTTTTATTTACATATTTGACTTGTAAGTTTGGATTTCTGAACTTGAATATGGTTTGGTTTGGTTTAATAGCAAATCAACCATTGTAGGTGATTAATGCTAAATCCATTTTTATACTAATAAACTGTTCTATTTTAAACAATTCAGTTTAGTATAACCACACAGTTTAGTTTTATTTTACCCATAGATAGGTACCTGTCAGGTACTACCACTCCAGGCTAGAGTGGACTCTAGGAGTGATGGCGATAAAGGGTACTCTGCATTCCCCAAAGCTCCAGTATTACTGGAGCCACAACATCAGATTTTTTTAGTGTCATAGGACACTCATAGGGGAAGTCTTACTCATCTGCAGGGATGCAGTCAGTGTATTCTACAGTCCCAACCAACTGGACAAACTTGAATATGGACAGTGTCACTGACACTTACAGGTAGACACAGATATATACCCATATTAAGATGTGTTTAACTTTGAACGTCTTGTACTTTCTATTATTTACACCATGCAGTTACATGAAATTCCTCAAATATCTTTCTGAAATTAACTCTTCTAAGAGCAAATTCTGTTTTAACTCATAGATTTCTCGATAATATATTTTTTCCTGAAAAGATCAGTTTTTATTTCGTAGGAAAATCTAGAGATAAAGAAGTAAATTAATCGAAAAGATTTTTGACAAACTGGACATCAGTTTTGGCACCAAAAAATTGGTTTAAAATTTTTGACTCCAATTGTAGTTTTTCAGCTGTGGGGTGGGTGTCATTAAAAAGATGAAAAATGAAACATTTAGTTTTTTTCTTTCTTTCTTTTGTTTTTTTCTTCTTTTTCTCCCTTTTTGTTTAGTTTTTTTCTGTTCCTCATCTTTCTTTCATTCTTTCTATTATTCATTCATTTTCATTGATTTTTATGTTTTTTTCCTTTTTCTTTCTTTCTTTCATTCTGATATTTTTCTGTTTTCTTTCTTTCTTTCTTTCTCCTTGTTTCTGATCTTTTTTTTCTTTTTAGGTACAAAAATGTGCACTTGCAAGTGTAGTGTTTTTTTAAAAAATTCTCAAAATCTGCTAATTTTCAGGTTTTAATAAATTTCTTTGTATTTAAAGCAATGAAAGATGAATTTCTTTAAAAGACATGTTTTTCTCAAAAATCTGAAGGCCTGTATTTTTTTGTTGTCATATGCCACAAACATTTTGTTAATTTGACTTTTACATGTTTTACAAGGTGAATAACTTTTACATGTTTTAAAGATAATTCCATCAAAAATTAGATTTTGTTTACATTTTTAAAAAGTTTCCATCACTTTTGATCTATTTTTTTCATATGGATGCTTTATTTCAGAAATTAAAAAAAAATGTTAAAATAAGGTATAATGAGGCTCTTTGACACTATTTTTTTTACTTAATTTATTTTCCTGGTTTCATCTTCTCGGGATGTGGTGGGGGTGTGTCCTCGTGGTATAATGATAAAGCAATGGACTGCTGAATCGTAGTGAGTTCATACTCCAGTCGCGCTATTACAATCACTTTCAGGCAAATACCCTTGGGAAAGGTATGAACCCCCTTATCCTCCCATCTATGGGTTAAATAGTACCACTACTGTTCTTCAAGGAGAATGGCTTTGGTATTAAATAACCTACAAAGGTTGATATGCCATTGAACAAAGAAACCAAACCAAACAGATTTTTACTTGAGAGCAGTCTTTTATGCCTAAATATGAAATTACAAAAAAGACAGGGAAAACTATAGGCCTAGAAAGACAGTTTGAATGATTAGGATTTAAAAAAAAAGCTTTTATAATGTTAAAATGATTATTGACTATCATAGCAATTAATTATTAGAGTCATAATAAAAAATACAAGTGGGAAAACATTACTAAAATAAGGTATAATGAGACTCTTTGTCTCTTTTTTTTACTTAATTTATTTTCATGGCTTCATTTTCTTGGGATGTGGTTCATAAAAAAGAAAAAATTCAGACTCACATTGCAGGTAACAGGGATTTTCTTAATGTAAAGATGCTGAATAAATAAATTTGACTTTTTAGATAAAAAAAAAAGTATTTCATTTGAAGAATACATTTTTTTTGTTGTTTGATTTTCCTTTGGATTATTTATTTATATTTTTTTTGGAGACCCACAAGAGAACCAACATATAAAAAAATCTTTTCGAAATGCTTAAACCATTCATTTAATTTGATACACATGAATGAATGCTATATCCTATGTTTAGAAAAATATTTGGGAAAGCTTAACAAAGCATCCAAATTTAAACCTGAAAATATAAAAAGATGTGATCAAAAAGGATTAACACTTAAACTTTGAATATTCTGAAATGTTAAATTTAAATGATGTGTGCACATATTTACCTATAACTAAGCAAATTATACAGTAACAAAATGCTATATATATATATATATATATATGAATATTATTCAGTGCAACTTCTTGCTTTTTAATCTACAGTTTGTGGTGAAAGACAGGATGTTGCCAGCACTACACTTACCATACTCATCAAGCTTAGCTCCATCTTTTTTCTTGTTTCCAAAGATTTGGGGATGTGGAGGAGATTAGACAAAACAGCCTCACACCATAACAAGAGGAGTTTTTAAAGGTGTTTCAGCCAATGAAATACTTATTCCAGTGATAAGCAAATTGAATGTCAAGAGGACTATTCTGATTTGGTTTTGTTTGGTTTTATGACATATCAACCATTGTAGATGATATAAGGCCAAATCCATTTTTATACATAAAAAGTCCTTTTTCAAACAATTCAGTTTAACATACATATACAGTCTACTTTTATTTGACTCATAGATAGTACTCTATCAGATGTTACCACTTCAGGTCAGAGTGGACACTGGGAGCGATGGCAATGAAGGAGTACTCCACATTCCCCAAAGCTCCTGTATTACTATAACCTCACCATCAGATTGTATAGCGTCATATCCAGGATACTTGCTGGGGGAGTCTTACTCCTCAACAGAGATGCAGTTGATGTATTCTCCGGCCACTGCTGACTGGGCCAGGGTTATTTTAAAGAAAATTAAATGTTTCATTCATTGTTTATTTCTGTCTCGGTTAGTATTTATGGTATATCAACTGTTATAAGTTAATTAATGTCAAATCCGGTACATATATATATATATATATATATATATTTACTAACCTACTATCTACCAGCATTCATGGTTACCAGGAAAAAAGAAAAAAAAACCCGCCAGGAACAAGAGATAAAAATATCTCGAATTACCGCCTGGGGGAAAAAAGAAAAAATATCATAGGACAAAAAAAAAAAGAAAAGGCCAACTCCATCACACCAGTTGAAAAAAATCAAGAGATATGCAGTCAGTTGGTCAAAAGAAAAATAAAACCCACCGTAAAATGCTGCAATGTTACAATTACAAGAGAGTTCAACACGAGTGGAGCCAATTACAAAATTAACTTAAATCGCGAGTTGGAATTCTCCTACTAAAGTTTCACCTCAACGGATCATCAGGGAGTCCAACACTGACCGGTCGGTGTTAGACTCCCTGATGATCCATTGAGGTGAAACTTTAGTAGGAGAATTCTGACTCGCAAACGTGCACTCGTGAAAACTGCCTCTAAAAGTTATCGAAAGAACCCAACAAACACAAATGCCCGAAAACTAGAAAAGGCACAATATCAATTAACAGGAATATATCTAAAAGAACAGGCAGAATACATACAAAATCAGATAGATAAGATGAGAGACTCGGTGGAAGATAGACAATCCAGGATAGCCTGGCAAACAATAAACGAAGTAAGTAGAAGGAAGAGCACAGCCAAAGCAAAATTGAAAGCTGCAAGCCAACAAGAAAGCGTAAAACTGTGAGAACAGCATTTCAAAAATCTACTAGGAAACCCACCGAAAATAACGGATGACCCGATCACCAGAATTATCAGTAAGCAATTAGACGTTAAACTAGGTCCTTTCACCAAAGAAGAACTTGACTCAGTTCTCGGAAGAATTAAAAATAGGAAAGCTGCAGGGCTAGACGAGATCCCCCCAGAAGTGTGGAAGACTAGACAATTTGACGATATACTGCTCTGGCAATGCAATGCAGTCTATAGACAAAATAGGATAGAAAGATGGACGAAGGGATGCATCCTTCCTTTCCCTAAAAAAGGCGACCTCGGACTAGCCAAGAACTACCGAGGGATAACACTTACATCCATAGCAGCCAAAATCTACAATGCCCTACTACGGAACTGCATAGAACCCCATTTAGACAACATTCTTAGGAAAAACCAAAATGGCTTCCGGAGAAATAGATCCACAACCTCACAAATACTGACCATCCGTAGAATCCTTGAAGGCGTTCGGGCAAAAAACCTTCAGGCGACATTACTATTTGTCGACTTTACCAAGGCCTTCGATTCCATACACAGAGGGAAGATGGAGCAAATCCTACTAGCATACGGCATACCAAAAGAAACCGTAGCAGCGATAATGATTCTCTACAGAAACACCAAAGTGAAAGTACGTTCACCAGATGGAGACACGGAATACTTCGACATTGTCGCAGGAGTACTACAAGGAGACACACTAGCCCCATACCTCTTTATCATCTGTCTAGACTATGTGCTTAGGACTTCGATCGACAAAATCAGAGAAAATGGCTTCGAGCTGACTAAGAGAAGAAGCAAAAGGTACCCCGCAAAAACTATCACGGACGCCGACTACGCTGATGACTTGGTGTTACTGGCGAATACGCCTAATCAAGCAGAGACACTACTGCATAGTCTGGAACGAGCCGCAGCTGGCATTGGCCTCCATGTTAATGCACACAAAACTGAATATATGTGTTACAACCAAACGGGCAACATTGCCACACTAGACGGAGCCTCTCTGAAACTAGTAGACAAATTCACCTACCTAGGTAGTAGCGTCTCACCAACCGAAAAAGACATCGACACACAACTGACGAAGGCATGGACAGCTATCGATAGGCTCTCGATCATATGGAAGTCGGACCAAACCGATAAATGCAGTTTCTTCCAGGCAGCGGTTGTGTCGATACTGCTATATGGATGCACTACATGGACGCTAACTAAGCGGCTGGAGAGGAAACTACACGGAAATTACACAAGAATGTTGAGAGCAGTATTGAACAAGTCCTGGCGACAACACCCCACGAGACACCAACTATACAGACACTTGCCCCCCATCACAAAAACTATACAAGTTAGACGAACCAGACACGCGGGACACTGCTGGAGAAGCAAGGACGAGCTCATAAGCGATGTACTCCTGTGGACCCCCACATATGGATGTGCAAAAGCAGGATGACCAACACAAACCTACATACAGCAACTATGTGAGGACACAGGATGTAATCCTGAAGACCTGCCGGAGGCGATGAATGATAGGGAGAAGTGGCGAGAGAGGGTCAGGGATATCCGTGCTAGCGGCGCGACATGATGATGATGATGATATATAGTAGAAATATGAGGAAAGCTGGATAAATCAAACATTTACCTCAAATTTCGATGATTTATCTAAATTTGAGTTAAGGGTTTGATTTATCCAACTTTCTACATATTTCTATCATACAGTCAGATTCCCTACAAATCTATCTTATACATATATATATATATATATACCGGCCTATTGGCATAATGGTTATAATGTTCACCAATGGTCCAGGAGACCAGGGTTCAGTTCCAAGTCAAGTCATACTAAAGACTCAAAAAATGGTACTTGATGCCTCCTTGTTTAACACTCAGCATTATAAGGTATGAATCAAGAGTTAGTGGAGCAATCCATAGAATGGAGTTGCACCCTCCCTTACACCTTGATATAGTAGCTATGGAAAAGGGAGCCTTCAGGTTGCCCTCAAGTACAGTTGGCCAACATATAAATATATATATATATGATTTAAAACAAATTGTTTGTGGGTAACATTTTAAAAAATGCCAGAGCTCATTTGTTTTCACACAGTTAAATGGTTTCAAGTATTGTTATCCATGAGATTAACAATTCTATTTAATATCAATCATTTGTTTGCACACAGCTAAATGGTTTCAAGTATTGCTACTTAACACAAATAATTTGAGTCAACATTATTTATTTATTTGCTCAGAGTTTAATGGTTTGAAGTATTCCTTTGTAACACTAACAATTCAATTTAACATCAGTCATTTGTTTGCATATAAAAATAACAATGAAAAGGTATTCCACATTTTCCAAAGCTAGAGGAATGAAGCCTCACCATCAGATCTAGTTTATTGTTATACTCAGGACACTAGCTCTATTTGACCTGCTATATGACCAAAAGAAATCTCTTCTGATTTATCATACATACAAAATAATGATTCCAACTAGTGTCCATGAGAGGATTCACCGGATGTTATCTGTGCTGAGACTTATTTCAAAATAGAAAAGGGGCGTCTGTGTACAGGATCAGCACATAGCAAAATGTCAATGAAATTTGTCAAAAAATAAAAATAATCAAAAGTAATTTTTCGACCAGTCTGTGACCTTCACGGTAAAAAACAAAGAAAATCCAATTTGATTTGATTGGAAGACAAAAACGCTATAAAAGACAAATTTCTCAACAGCAGAGCCAGACCAGAACTCCAGCTCTGAGAGAGAGAGAGAGAGAGAGAGAGAGATAGGCGAAACTTGAAACCACACATCACCCACATTGACTTTCCTCTTCTCCGCTATGAAGGAAGTGACTAAGTTGTAAATCATCAAACACTCCTCTCCTCTCTGCACTTGGAACATCTGATTAACTGCATGCAATTAAGTCTAACAACCCTACCACTGCATAGGGCATTTTTTACTCTCTTTAATTCCATATCAACATGTTTATACAAACCCAGTTATTTGACTTTTTACTTCTTTGTTTTCTAATATTTGTTAAAATATTTACATGCCTTCGTGTCCTTTGTTTTGTAACAATGTTTCATTCTTTCCTTGCAACTATACGCTGATATAACAGACCCATACTCTGAGTGGACCTGGAGTAATAGCAATAAGAGGTACTCAACATTACTCACAGCTCTAGGACTAGAACCTCAACATCAGATGTATAGTATCATATCCAGGACACTTGATAGTGGAGAGTCCTACCCCTAAGTATAGATGCAGTATTGAACATTGAAAATTCAGCAGTTATTATCTGTTCAAATCTGATTGGCTGTTTTGAGGTGTGCTGCTAGCCCCTGCTCTTACTGTTATTTAAGTGAGATCCACAAGGGTTCTTGCCTCTTTTTTTTTTGTTTCTGGTTTGCTCCTTTTGCTTTGTGAGCTCTTGTTTATTCGCCGTGACTTTAAGCAGTTTTTTCTTAAGCAAGGTAGATTAAGCAAAATCAGCCCATTAGTCTCAGGCTAAGCCTCTTTTTCTTACCAGGATTTTATGGTTACTTATTGAAACTAAGCCTACAGCAAGCTATTTGTGGTTTTGTTATGCTGTCCCTTCAAATAAAGTTATCTAAGGTCTGGAGGTTGTACTATTGAACTTTTGCCGATAAAGGAAGCTGTTGCCTGGTCAGAAAATGTGGTAAAAGCCTCTGTTGGCTCAACAGAAGAAAATTCGAATTGAAACAGAAATATATTCTTCTAAGAGAAGGAAGTGGTAGTCTACTTGAAATTCACTTAAAGAAATAGTAAAGCTCATTTTCAATAAGTCTGCACAAGAAACTAGAAGAAAATGGTTGTCCAAGTGGATTCTACACAAGGAGATGCAGTGAAGAAGAATAAACCCAAAAATTGGCTTCTAAATGGACTTTGACATAAAATACCAAAAAAGGTATTTTATCATTAATTAAGTTAAACTGACAATAGTGGTTGACAGCATGATTTCGAGCAAGTTAGTTGTTATATTTCTTTATACCCTTCTTTTTTTGTTTATTGGTTATAATATTGTCATTACTTGAATGAATGTTATTTTTGTTACCTTATTCAATGTTTTCAACAAGCACAGGGAAATTATACCAACCCGGATACTGTAAAGTTTATTTCTCTTGAAATAAATTACTTTGTTGGAAGTAGTTGTTTTGAGTTTTTTTTTTAGAAATATAGACACTTTCTCTTTCAGATAACAAAAATTAGCTTTCTCTTTTTATCTCCTTTATTTTTTTATACATTTCTCCTCCTTTGTTTAGCCTGACATTTACTGCTAGACTTCTTGGCCTAGGAAGATATAATGCCTAGCATATTTTTTGAATTGGCACAATTTCTCAAACAGTTGATGTATTTAGCCTTGGCAGAGAGAGAGCTTCAGTTTTTCTATACCATGAGCAGATCTTGAATATGTCTATAGATATCAAGAGTCTGTAATTTCCATTGAATATATTATTTACTAAGCTTTGCTTAATTGTGACACCATGCGTGTATACATATTAAGTAAGAACAAACTCTCTAATATTTCTTATAAAGATTATTTCTAGTTTTCATTAAAAATGGTGTTAGGGATTTATACAAACACCAAATACACGTAAGATATGACCCCAAAATTTAGAGACTGTTCCCATTCAGTAGCAAATGAATGTCATTGATTTGTGAGTCAGTATACAATAGCAAGCAGCAATTTTGACTGAGATTGTAGAAACCAGGTATGAGACTAAGTTGCTTACATGGTCAAATGCCTGGTCTTTTTATATATATATATATATATAGGTAGATAGATAGGATATATAAAACAAATTTTATTCTACATCACGTAATAGAAATATTTAAAATAAACTGCCACAACTGCTTAACCGTCAAGTTTTTTCTCCATACATTTTGTTAGCATCCATGTGGTGCATCCATATAGCAGTATCAATACAACTGCTGCTTGGAAGAAACTGCGCTTCATTTTATTTTTTAAACGTTTTAATTAAGAAATAAACATACATTTCAGTTCATTTCAGAACAATTTTCAAGGTAATCCTTGAAAAACAATTTTCAAGGTAATCCTTGAAAATTGTTCTGAAATGAACTGAAAGTACTCAGCTTGCCATAAATAGCTGCTTTGGAGAAATCATTAACAAATTTCAAGATTGTAATGTAAAAGAAACAAAACATAACGACTCTTGAAAGAAAAAAGAAAAAAACTTCAAAATAACAAAGATTTCATTTTATTTAAGCAAACTTGTTTGAATATATATAAGTAAAAACAGAGTAAAAATTCTAACTTAAAAGTGTATGTGATTATCAAGGAATTAAAATGATTCTAACCATCTTTCTAAACGTACACATTATATATATATATATATACATAGTAGTTGGAAGAATAATAGTAGTTTTAATTGGCTGGAAATTGCTGCAGTAACTTTTTGTTTATTGAACTCTCTATATTTTTGCGTTAGTTTATTTTTTAAACTATCTTGAAATATTAAGTACTTTAATAATTGAAGTACTGCAATTTAAATTGTATGTATGTATATGTGTATATATAATGGTAGAGAGAGAAATCTGTAAAAAACACTTTACAAAGTAGAGACTAGTGATCAGATTAACCAGAACAAGAAGATTTTAAATGTTCCTACATATATGAGTGTATGCATATGTAAACATTTATATTGGCGCTTATTAAAAAAAAAAATAGACTCACTGATTTTATTTTTTATCTACAGACAAACATGGAAAATTGTATATAATGAAAATAAAACTTATGTATTTGTGTACCCATTATAAATTTTCTTTAAATTTCATTTTTTTTTTTAATACTAGAATGATACTTATCATTAAGATAAAAACAAACTCAAGGTATTAATTCATTTGTATGATCTTGTGTGAAAGGCTACATTTTTAGAACACTTGACAAGAACTCAATTCTTACAATAAGTAGACTATCAGAAATTTTCTCAATTCAAAAAATATGCCAGGTTTTAGGTCTTAAATTATAACAAACAGCATAAGAAAAGTTAACAAATTTATCTTAATGTTAGTTGTGATAAAGTACAACTCTACCCAAATCGAGTAAACTTTATATCTGCCCAGCCCAAGAAATTATCTAGTAGTAACTGTCAGGCCTGACAAAGGGGAAGGGAAAAGTAGAAAAATAAAGGAGATAAAAAAGGGGGAAGGGAAGTTTACTTTTGTTACCTGAAAGAAAAGTGTCTACATTTCTTAAAACAAAAACAACCAGTTCCCACAAAGTAATTTATTTCAAGAGAAGTAAACTTTACAAAATCTGGCTTGGCATATTTTTCCCTATGCTTGTCAAAAACATTGAATAAGTTAACAAAAATAACATACATTCAAGTAACTACAATATTATAACCCACCCCAAAAACAGATATAAAGAAAGGAGTGAACCAAGCAGAAGCTTCTGCTCATGCTGAAAAAAAAAAAAAAAAAAGAAGAGGGAGAACCCTTGTGGGTCTCACTTAAATAACAGTAAGGGCAGGGGCTAATGGCACAACCTCAAAACAGCCAATCAGATTTGAGCAGACATTAACTGCAGAATTTACTATTTTCAACCAGACATGCAAAAATGGTTGGTATTTACTAAGTATTTCTTAAGTTAGCACAAATGCTTCAGGTTGTTTACTGCGGTTGTTATTACTACATGGTCACCCATTTCAGAAGTGAACAGTTTCACGCTAACTTAACTTTTGTGATCTGGTACTTTGAGTACAGCCTGATCCTATGTTGTAATATTTAGCTGGTTCAGCTTGCAGACCACTGCGTCTAAGTCTGATTCTCACTTAGTGCTCCTTATTTGTGGTTTAGTTTGGATGAGTTTTATGGCATATCAACCACCATAGGTTATATAATGCCAAACCCTCTTTATAAACATATATCAAATATATAAGATTTGCTTAGTTTGGGTTTTATGGTATATCAACCATTGTAGGTTATTTAATGCCAAATCCTGTTTATACATATATATTAAATATATATATGATTTGTAAACACTTTGTTGATGACATTCTTCAATGAGCCGGTGCTCTTCTTTGAACACAGTTAAATGGTTTCAAGTATTGCTATATAACAGTTACAATTTAACATCAGTCATTAGTTTGCAAACATAGTGAGTTTTATTTGACCCATAGATAGGACCCTATCAGGTGCTACCATGCTAGGTCTGAATAGACCAGGGAATAATGACAATGAAGTGTACTTCACAATTTCCAAATCTCCAAGGCTGGAACCTTATGATCAGATGGTTTTATGTCATATCCAGGACACTCATTGTAGGGTGGCATTACCCCTTTGCAGAGATGAGTTGGTTTATTCTAGAGCCCCAGCTGACAGGGCTCTTATTTGTGGTTCTGTGCAAAACTAGGCTCTGTAACAGTGCAGCATATTCTGCCAGAGGACTTTATTGCAATGAAGTATATTATTTGTTTAAATTTCAGTGATGAAGTTTGATAATTGTTATTTCTCAGAATATTAAGCTCATATTTAATGTTTTCCAATATTTTGGTTGATATCTCCTTCAACCTTCTTTGTTTTGTGTTAAACTCAGGAGCCCATGTGGAATCTCAAACTGAACCCTTTATTTGAACCACAGGGATAGACTGTTTCAATTCTGTTAAACATGACTGGGTATTCTTATAAGTGTTAAATTATAGTAATACTCCTTGTTATTCTTATCTGTAGCTGGAATTGAACCTGCAACCACCAGATGATTTCACTCAGAAGCACTTTCCAACCAAATGCCTTATCCACTGTGTCATGTATCCTTATCAGACAATTCAGAGTGAATTTTTGGGACTCATAAACCTAATGTCTCCATCAACTCATGAAATACTCCTCCACAATCATATCAGATGTTTTTTACTCTAGCTCATATTGTAATGCATTTTTTTTTAATTGTTGCGAGTATAACAAGAAAGATGAGGTCAATAGTCCAAATATTGTAAGTAATAATAAATGTAATATTTTTACTTGCTTAAAATCATTGTGGAGATATATTTTTATCCTTTATAGCTATAACTATTAAACTGCCATTAGCAAAAAATAAACCAACAAGGGTTTTGAATCAACCCATTTTTATGTCTATTCAATATTTCCAATGATACTTTCTGTATAAATTCCACTTGCATCATGATAATGATAGAGGCATTATTCATTAACTAAATAAAATTGCATATATATATATATATATATATATATATATATATATTTTCAAATTGAATTGGTTCACTTAACTTACTCAATAAGTAAGTAAAGTTAGCGACCATAGTCGAGGGTGACCCGAAGGCTCCCTTTTCGATAGCTACTACACCAAGGTGTAGGGGAGGGCGCTACTCCATTCCCTGGATTGCTCCACTTTACCCTTGAACCGTACCTTATAATGCTGAGTGTTAAGCAAGGTGGTATCAAGTTCCATTTTTAAAGTCTTTGGTATGACTCGACCTGGGATTGAACCCAGGTCTCCCGGGCCATTGGCGAACACTCTAACCGCTGGGCCAATGTCCCGAGTAACTTACTCAATAATAAGACAATAAAAATCAAAACTATCCATATTTGTCAGAATATAAATAATATATAATTATGATATAATATATAATAATTAGAGGCAAAACTTTTTAACAAAATAAAATTGCATATATATATATGTAGAAATATAAATAAAATTGCATATATATATATATATATATATATATATATATATATAAATGAATAAATTCACAAAGAAATTTGTATTTTAAAGAATTAATTTTATTCTTACATGGGTTCACATTGAGGTCAACAGTGACCTTTATGTAAACCCATACAAAACCTGAAAAAGCATTCCATTAACAAACCTACACAAGTGAGTTTGAGTGTCATTGGGTGTCCCATTTACATGGTCTTGTGCCACATATATTCCCTGACAAAAGCTGGAAACATACACATATATGAGAACAAAGTAATTCTTTAAAGAAAATACAAATCTCCTATAGGCCTATTCATTTTGAAAAGTTTACTTTTTTCCCTTTTTAGATCAACAAATTTTTGCACACACACATATATATATATATATATATATATAAGCTTGTACCCACTTTTGGACTGTTATATATATATATATATATATATATATATATATTAATTTTTTGCTGTAGAGTTTGGTAATAAATAATACCTTATGATATTGATTTTAGATTAACAAAGTTCAACTATAAAGGATAAAATCCTAGCAATCTTTAGTTTGGAAGAAAATTAAATTTTCATAAAAAATTATAAAGGATGAACTTACTAATGGGTGCATTCAAAATATATGAAATGGTTCCTTGTATTTTGTTTACCATATTCAATCAACTTCAATCCTCTAATCCTTTTTTGAAGGTTACACATGCACTGACACTATATAAAAAGGATTCCATACTTTATCTTTCAATATTACTGTCACTGTAATGAGACAGCTCTTATATTTTATGTTGTCAGGATTTTATCATCTAAAACTCATTGTAAATAATGATAAGAAAAAAAAATAATGAATTGATAATAAATACAGTTGAGAAAGTCCAAAGAATATATAAGTAAATTTACTAAGATGAGAATAATTGTCTGATTAATACAAAGGTAAAACAAAAGTACTGCAATATTTTGGTAACGTGAGACACAATTCAGCAGCTCAGAATACTTTAGCCCCAGAGATCATGAAGGTGACAAACCATAGTGGACTCCAAGATGCTGAGCTTGCCTGATATTCTCAGAGTATTACTTGCCTGATTTGTCTTGGAGTTCAGCCTTGGAATCCACAGTTTTAAGATGACCTGAGCTTGCCTCTTACAAACCAAGTGACACATCTTGAACTGTCTGGTTACTGTACTGTGATCAAATATTACATTTTGCAGAACAAATATTTTTGGATACTTCCTCTGCATTATGGCCTGGTTCCAAATGGTAAAGCTGAAGTTCTTGAATTGGACTATATTGTACTTTATCTGTGTGGCTTTCAATTCAAACGCAGAATGAAGCAATGTACAATGTGTCAGCATGCCAACTACTAGTACAATAACAACCACAGAGGGTACCTTCCACTGTAGAAACTTTTTCAGTCACATGATCTAAGTGCTGTAAAGTGGAACCTATGAAAATATTGCAAAACTAGTGACTCATCCTTGTAATACAGAAGAATAAAAAGAATTGTTGTGCTGCATTTTTTATAGAAAATATCTGAAATTAAAGAAAATGGAACAGAGTGAAAAGTTATAAGAAGATGACTGAGAAAAAGTTAATCACGAGAAAGAGAATATAAAAGACTAGAGAAGAGAGAGAGAGAGAGAGAGAGAGAGAGAGAGAGAGAGAGAGAGAGAGAAGGAGTGGAAAGAAGGAAAGAAGAGAAAAAGTGAAAAAAAATAAAGTAATAAAGAAGGTGAGTTTGAAGAAGAAAATTTTAAAAAAGATGGAAGAAATAACTGAGGAAAAAGAAAGAGACAAGGAGAGAATGATAAAGAGAGAAAAATATGAAAAATGAAGGAGGAAGAGAGAAAGGAAAGAGAATAGGAGATTGAAAATATGAAAGAATAATTCAGGAAGAAGAGAAAAGAAAGAAAAAAGAAAGATATGAAAAATGAATGAAGACTGGAAAGGAAAAGAATAAAGGGAAGAAGAAGAGAAGAAAAATATAATTGGAGGAGGAGTAAATAAAGAGAAAAAGGAAAAGTAAGAAATAAAAAATATGTATGACTGAAAGAAGAAAGAATCAATGAGGAGGAGGAGGAGGAGGAGGAGATGGTCAACGAGAAAGTATAAGGAAAGTTTATGCTTATGGCAAAGTAACATTTGTAATTTGTTGTCATGTGCAAAAGTTTAACTCATGATTGCATACTAAAGGTTTATTATTATTCTTTCAACAACATTTCTTTTCCCAGTTCGCAGTAAGATATATTGTTATGATGTTGTTTTTCAACTATTGAGTATGTGTGTGTGTCTCAAGTCATTTAATCAAGGAGATATTTTTGTTGAGTACATTAAGCTGAAAGCAAGACAAGCATTTAATGTCAGAGCAGAATCATCAGTCATACATTGATGGATGAAGAAAAATTAATTATTCCGGCTTAATTTAAAACCACAACAACAAATAATGATTTATTGGAATATTCTTGGATGCTGTAATAGCAGTTACAGATAATGTTTTAATTGGTGTCAAAGTCAGAAATAACTGAGCAGAAAGGACAAAGGTCAAAAGTTTAAATCCCAGAGAAATAAATTAACTATTGCTCACTTTTGTAAAGGATTTTTTTAGGAGTTCTGCTTTGCAATAAATAAATAAATAAATAAAGAGAAAACCAGTTTTTTTTATTTTTATATAGAAACAGAAAGTTGAGTCTATCTTCCACAGAACATACCAATACTATGCCTAAATATATATGGTTTATTCAATATATATATATACACATATAATTGAGAATTTTGTCCAGGATTTCTTCAAAATAGTGTTTATAAAGAATATTAAATTAAATTTCGTTCAAGTTTTGGGATGAAGAAATTTATAATAAAATATTCAGATGGATAAAGTAAAACTTACTCTAATTGAAATTGAATAGTAATCTTTCATTTTCAATATGACTGGGTAGTTCTGTGTCTTTTGCCCACTAGTAATTTTTGGAGGGTCAGTATTGAGATTTTTATCACCCAAGACATACCCAGAAATCAGCTCCACCTGTACTGAATTTGGCAAAAGTTATTTGAACAGTTTTCGCATCACTCAAACACAGTTAATTTTTATAGTATCAAAGAACATATGATAAAATATGTTGACTAGAAAGGTAGCTATTGAAACTAAAACTAACTCAGATACTAATGTTTAATTGTGCATCTGATGATTCAAATTTAAAGATGAAAAAAAATACTATTTGAAATTAATAATGATAATTACTTGTAATAGTTTTTAAGTACACTTTCCTCCAGCTAAAAATCAAATAATTTTCAATATAAATGAGTTAACTTGATAATGAATTTACTTGCTAGTGTTAAGGTATGGCTTCTCCATCAGTTAGACAAATGAATATCAGATACTGTCGAGTGTGGACATGGGTGCATATTAGATTCCATCAGCAATTTTTGATTTAGTTGTGTGACTTTAAATTCATCTTTCTTTAATCAATTACAGTCCTTTTGTTGAAACAGTGGCCAGTAATAAAGTAACTAAATCATTGTAAGGAAGTGTATGTACTGAGAAGAATTTTTTTCTTTAATCTTTTCATATGTTTACTTGTATTCTGAAATGAGTTTTTCACATCGTGTAATGGTCAGTCAACTTGATTAGACTAGCTGACAATTGTTAATGAGTTTGAGCTTCACAAGGTGTCTCATACTTCTGGCATTGTGCCAAACTTAGCTCAGTTTTTAAAAAAATTACCTGCATCCTGAAATGTTATCTACAAAATGTGTTTACTAATCATTTATATATTCAATATATATATGTATAAAGAGGATTTGGCATCTAATAACCAACAAGGGTTGATATGCCATAAAATTAAACCAAACCAAATCCTATATATTTAATATATATGTATAAAGAAGATTTAGCATTAAATAACCTACAATGGTTGATATGCCATAAAACTGAACCAAACCAAATCATATATATTTAATACATATGCATAAAGAGGATTTGGCATCTAATAACCAATAAGGGTTGATATGCCATAAGACCAAACCAAACCCTATATATTTAATACATATGTACAAAGAGGATTTAGAATAAATAACCAACAAGGGTTGAGGTGGCATAAAACCCAACCAAACCATCTTATTATTTCACTAATATATATTATGTTTTCATCTTATTTTTATGTATTAAAATGTTGATTTTGCCGACAGTGTTCAGATAATGTGACACCAAGATAAAAAAAATTATGTGACAAGTAATTTTGGGCCCTCAAAAATCATTTTTAAAACTCAAACCAAAAAGAGGGATTCATTTTGGGGTGAAATAATGAAATTATCATTAAAAATCTCAAATGTGTTTTCATTTTTCAGAAAATATATTTTTGTTTTAACTGCTGATTTTCAACTAAACTATTTTTTGTTTATTATAAAATTGCATGATGAACATTTAATAAAATTACATTGAACTACAAAGAACTGAGCCACAATTAGATTTTGTGTATGAAGATCTGTGATCCATTTCCTTGAACCAGACATTGAGCAATTAACATCAAAGATTCTAATAGTGATTTAGACCTATGCTTAACCTCAGTCAAAGACATTTATTTTAAAAAATACAACAGATAAGGAGAAAATGACATTTTGGTCATTGTAGAATGGTTAGTTGTCAGGTATCAGCTGAGCAAACCCAAACAAGAACAGAGATTTAATGTGCTGTATCTAGAAAATAATCAAGTTGGATGCTAACATTTTTCTTTTATGGTAAATTATGTTCAAAAAATAAGCCAAAGTCACATGTATAACCGAGAGTGACCGCATTATATATACATATATGTAGTGGTTTGTTAAATATACATATTTTTATGTACAACTATACCTATGAGAGAATATTTCAATCTTAGCTTTGATATTGATACAGTACGATGGTTTAAGATTGTATGAGAAATCAATTTGGTTTGATACCTGTTAATTTTAATTCAATTTCACTTAATTAATCATTAAATTAATTAATTTTTCTTTAAAGTAATTGGCAGTTCTGCAACAAATGATGTAATCAATTCAAGGACCTGTTTCTATTTTCAACAAGTTAATTCTTGAATTTTAAGAATTTCCGGTATGATTTTACTCATTTTCTATCCCCATATCTATTTTTTTAAATAATTGTTTGCTTCATTTGATTGTCAAATTAATTTTAAGTATTTTTGAGTAAGAAATCTGATTCCATTACTGCTATTTTTGGACTTGATTCTTATTTCAAGTTTATCAAATATAGCCAAGCTATCAAGACAAAAAATAAACATCTTCTTCAAGTTTACATTTTTAATTCCCTTGTAAACTGAAGAGTTTTAAAAATTAAAAATATCGTTTAAGGAATCATTCAACTACTGAATTCTTAGTTTTTATTCTTCCCTCAACATTTACATCGATACATTCTCTTTCTTTATGTGTAGTGTACTGTCTCTTTAAAGAAAGCTGTTACATAATGGTTGAAAGATGAAGGACAACACTTCTTTATAAAAATATATCTCTCTTTATTCTTCTTGGAGTCAAAGCTTCTGTGGTGTGAGAGAAAGGTGGACAGAGGGAGACTAAGACAGATCTCTATATTGACCCATTACTACTACTTCTCTTGACCATAGCATGCTGTGTTATTTTCAAGACCCCACTTAGCACTTTGTCAGCTAATCGGCCTGGACTGTTCAACCGGACACTTCTGTGGGCCGCTGCCGCCAGCAGGGTGCTCACAGTAACTGCAAGCTGGCTCTGACTCAAGTCCTCACTGACTCCAACTGAAGCAAGCATCTGCATATATTATTTCATAATGCTCACAACTTCTGATAAATCACGTGACTGCTTCCACTTATTTACACAGGTGCGTCTCTGATTGATGGGTCAATACAAATCCAAAATGGTATCAAACAGAATTTAAAAAAATATTAACATCAACTCTTGCAAACGAAGCTGATTTTTTCAGTGATGATAATAGTGATGTTAATAGTTCAAATTCACAAGTTTTTATGATAGCCTCCCCACCACCACCACTAACATCACTCACAAAGCCTTGATATGGCAGATATGTTCAGTTTGGTTTCTTTGTTTAACGGCATATCAACCTTCATGGGTTGTCAAATATCTAAGCCATCCTGGTAGATAAACAGTAGTGGCTTACTCTGATGTCACAGTCCAGCATGTTAACCACTAGGCCATACAGTCTTCCCCCAGGTATGTTTGGACACAGGAGTGAGTGATGGGGACTGATCAGAGTTCAAGCCTGGCCATTGTAAGAGAAAGATGAAGATCAAATGGGCCCTTGTATATTTGTTAGAGGCAACTGTGAAAGACTTTGAGAGATTTAGTTGGATCCAAGGAAGTTAATAAAGTAAAAGTGAAATAGGAAACTGTAGTTGAGGGTGACCCAAAGGCTCTCTTTTATTAGCTACTACTCCTTTCTCTAGATTGCTCCACTTGACACTTGATCCAAACTTTATAATAGCAAGGAGGCATCAAGTAACATTTTTTGAGTCTTTGGTATGAGTTGACCTAGGATTGAGTCCTGGTTTCCAGGGCCACTGGTGAACACTCTACCCACTAGACCAAGAGTTGTATATTTTGTGGCTTCAGTGCAACCACCCCCACCAACCCAATTAGGAGGTGTTGGTTGGTTTCTTTGTTTAATGGCACACAAACCTTCATGGGTTATTTAATGCCAAAGCCATCCTCGTAGAAGAACAATAGTAATACTATATAACCCATAACTGTAGGAATAAGGAGGCTCAAGTTAACATGCAACTGGAGTTTGAACTTGTTTAACCGGCCCATTGGCCTATTGGGTAGAGTGTTCACTAATGGTCAAGGAGACCTGGGTTCAATCCCAGGTTGCGTCATGCCAAAGACTTTAAAAATGGTACTTGATATCTCCTTGCTTAACACTCAGCAATATAAGGTACGTATCAAGGGTAAGTGGAGCAATCCAGGGAAAGGAGTAGTGCCCTCCCCTACACCTTAATGTTGCAGCTATTAAAAAGGGAGCCTTCGGGTTGACCTTGACTACTGTCGCCAACTTTACTTACTTCGAGGCTGCAGTCCAGCTCTTTAGCCATTATGCCATAGGGACTCCCTCAAAATTAGGACCGGTGGCATTGATAAATTACAAAGTAATAATCTTCAATCAGTTGAACAAAACTGAATTATTTTTTCCTTTTTATGAAACTAATCCTTGAAGAAATATAACATTAAAATAAAAGTGAAAGTTTTTTGAAATGGGTTTATCATCTCCTTCCTGTTGAGTAACAACATTTGAGCTCCTGCAATGTGACATATGGAATTGTTCTCAGTCCATTTGAATGTTTAACACAGTTTTGCATCTTTTGTTGAGCAGCAGAAGCCATGAGGTAAATTCTTTATGGTTCTATCTTCTATAATTAGTTGCCGTTTTGATGTCTGTTGTTTCTTTGATTTTTCTCCAACTCAAATGGAATGCTTATCTTTAATTCAGATTTCATCCCAGGGTGAGTTCTTAAGGAGATAGCATATTACACATGAAAATGACCAGAGGATTTACTGGCCAAACTGTAGTGGGAATAACAAAAGCAAAAAGGTGTTCCTGTCTTTGAATGTTACTAAACCTTCTGAAAATTATACATAATATTAACAATGTCTGGAAAACTAAGTACAAAAATTTACTAATCCAGCATGTTTATTACCATGAAAATAGAGCTTTATGCTTATGTTACTAGCATTATTATGATATTTTTTAATGTAGTCACCACCAAGATTGGTACATTTATCTTTTTTTGTGTACAAGTTTATGAATACCGTCCTCAAAGCGTAGAGTGTCAAGTCAATTGTTCTTCAGTCAATTGTGATGGGACCCAATCAGATATTATCTCATCTACTCATAGAGGATTTCATGGTCTACAAACTTCAGAAGTTCATGTTCAATGTCTATATAATAATTCTTGTGCCATCTATCATCTTGAATCTAACCTTCAATGTGTTCAGTATTGACAATAACAGAAGATGACATTGTGAATGTTGAAGCTGTTATACTCTAAGTCAAATCTTATTCTGATTCATAAACTCTTTAGTGCAGTTAAAAATTGAACATTCTATTAATCGTTTATGGTCATTGTCAGACTATAGCAAATATAATGGAGAGCAAACATGTGACAAGGCATTAAGTCCTTTTTGGTCAGTTGAAAGACATCACAGATTAAAGCCGTGAATGGGTTCAACTTTGAAATTTCCATAAAGTTACCAAATATAAAAAAAAGACCCTTAAAGAATGTTGGTTGGTTGGGTATTATGGCATATCAACCTTTGTAGGTTATTTAATGCCAAATCCATTTTCATGCAAATAGCCTGTTTTATTTCCAACAATTCAGTTTAGCATGAATACATAGTTTAATTGTCAAAACAGTTCTAATTCAGCTAATTCAGTTTAGTATAAGTACAGATTTTGTTTACACACAGTTAAATATCAAAACAGTTCTATATTAAACAATTCAATATAGTGTAAGTACAGTTTTAATGTCAAAAACAGTTCCATTTCAAACAATTCAGTTTAGCATAAGCACGCTGTTTAAATGTCAGAACAGTTTAATTGTCAAAAACATTTCTATTTCAAGCTATTCAGCTTAGTCAAACAGTTCTAATTGAAACAATTCAGTTTTGCATAAGTATACAGATTAGTTCTGTTTAACCCATAGATTAGTTCTATTTAATCCTATCAGGTGCTACCACTCTGGGCCAGAGTGGACTTGGGAGCAATGGCAATGAAGGTGTGCACCGCATTACCCAAAGCTCCAGCATCACTAGAACCTCACGATCAGATTGTTTAGTGTCATACATCCAGAACACTCATTGGGGGGAGGTCTTACCTCTCTGCAGAGAAGCAGTCGGTGTATTCTACAGCTCCAGCTGACTGGCAAAGAATGTTGGAGAGAATAATGGCTGTATAACAACCATGATGAGGATACTCATGTAGATAGATCAAAGAATAAAGGCAAATTTAAAAAAAAAATTCTTAAATATTTTTACCAAAGAAGTTTAATTCATGTGTCAAATAACTATGATTGAAGGGTTAATGAAAAATGAAAAAGTCTTCAGAGATTTCATCATTGAAAGTTTTCTGAATATTTTCATTAACTCTCTTTGGCAATGTTGGACTCTTAGAAAAAAAAAGGAAAATGATATTGTCAAAAATCTGTGCTATATATAAGTAAATCACTGTGAATATGGCATCATTTAGACTCATGGTATGCCAGGTCAATAGTTCTGCCAGAGCAAAGATTTGGTAAACAAATATAATTGTTAAGCATTTCATCTAAGATGTAAACTCTATTTTAAATCAAATTAAACAAAAAAAAAAAAAAAATAGAGAACAAGTGAATTTTTAATAAAGTTAAAATAAAATCTAATTGCTTTATATGATGATAAATGTTAACTTTGCAATTTGGTGCAGGTTGGAGCCAGGTGAATTATTGTACTGTCTAAATCATAGTCACATGACTCAAAAAGATTATACAAGTTTACAGTTTTATTCAATATGTCAAATGTGTGGCTACCAGCTCACCTGAAACTCAATCTTGAGTTTTTACCCAGGCTTACAAATGCCTGGATACTAAAAAAGGCACAATATCAATTAGCAGGCATATATCTAAAAGAACAAATGGAATTCATACAAAATAAGATAGATAAGATTAGAGACTCAGTGGAGGATAGGCAATCTAGGATAGCCTGGCAAACGATAAACAAAGTGAGTGGAAGGAAAAGCACAACCAAAGCAAAACTGAAAGCGGCAAACCAACATAAAGAATAAAACTGTGGAAACAGCATTTTGAAAACCTACTTGCTAACCCTCCGAATGTTACGCAGGAACCGATCACCAGAATTATCAGTAAGCAATTGGACATTAAACTAGGGCCGTTCACCAAAGAATAACTCGACTCAGTTCTTAGAAAAATGAAAAATTGGAAAGCTGCAGGGCTTGACGAGATTCCCCCAGAAGTGTGGAAGACGAGACAATTCGACGACATACTGCTCCGACTCTGCAATACAGTCTATAACCAAAATCCGATAGACAGATGGACGAAGGGATGTATCCTCCCCTTCCCTAAAAAGGGTGACCGCGGATTAGCCAAGAACTATCAAGGTATAACACTTACATCCATAGCAGCCAAAATCTACAATGCCCTACTACGAAACTGCATAGTACCCCAAATCGACAAAATCCTGAGGAAAAACCAAAATGGCTTCAGAAGAAACAGGTCCACGACCTCACAAATATTGACCATCCGTAGAATCCTAGAAGGCGTGAGGGCAAAAAACTTACAGGCGACATTACTATTTGTCAATTTTACCAAGGCCTTCGATTCCATTCACAGAGGGAAGATGGAGCAAATCCTACTAGCATACGGCTTACCAGGAGAAACCGTAGCAGCAATAATGATTCTCTACAGAAACACCAAAGTGAAAGTGCGTTCACCGGATGGAGACACAGAATACTTCGACATTGTAGCAGGAGTACTACAAGGGGGACACGCTAGCCCCATACCTCTTTATCATCTGTCTAGACTACTTACTTAGGACACCGATCAATAACATTAGGGAAAACGGCTTCGTGCTGACAAAGAAAAGAAGCAGAAGGTACCCTGCAAAAACAATTACCGATGCCGACTACGCCGATGACATAGTGCTACTGGCCAATACACCCAACAAAGCCGAAACACTACTGCATAGTTTGGAATGAGCTGCTGCAGGCATTGGACTCCATGTTAATGCACACAAAACTGAATTTATGAGCTTTAATCAGAAAGGCGACATCTCCACACTAGACAGAACCTCTCTGAAACTGGTTGACAACTTCACTTACCTAGGAAGCAGCGTCTCGTTAACCGAAAAAAACATTGACACACGAAGGCATGGACAGCTATCGATAGGCTTTTGATCATATGGAAATCAAACCTGACCGATAAAATGAAACGCAGTTTCTTCCAGGCTGCGGTCGTGTTGATACTGCTATATGGATGCACTACTTGGACGGTGACTAAACGGTTGGAGAAGAAGCTAGACGGCAATTATACAAGAATGTTAAGAGCAATATTGAACAAGTCCTGGCAGCAACACCCCACAAGGCACCAACTATACAGTCACCTACCACCTATCACAAAAACTATACAAGCTAGACGAACCAGACATGCCGGACACTGCTGGAGAAGCAAGGACGAGATTGTAAGTGATGTACTCCTGTGGCCAATCAAAAGCAGGATGGCCAGCTCGAACATACATACAGCAGCTATGTGATGATATGGGATGTAACCCTGAAGACCTGCCAGAGGCGATGAATGATAGGGAGATGTGGAGAGAGAGGGCCAGGGATACCCGTGCTAGCTGCACAACATGATGATGATGATGATGATATTGTGATATTGTCTTACATTTTTGCATATTGAACAGTGTAAATATTTTATGATTTATTGGTGCTTTTAAAATAAGATTTTAACCAGATGCATACACACCCACACATATATATATTGGTGTGCTTGGAAAGTAAATATGTTTTACCGGAGAAGATATAAAAACGAATCTAAGTTAGATTTATTCAAATATTATCATTAAAAATCAAATACCCTTCATTTTCAATGACTGCTGCCCAACAACCCCCCACCCCACCAAAAAAAAAAATCATTTAGATCGGAGGTTCTTTTACATTCTCCATACCCACCGAATTTTAACATCCACTGATTTTCATTTGTTTTGATCACTAGAAAATTTTATAAGTAACAAAATATTCAAAAGAAGTTAAAAATGATTTTTCCAACAATTTTTGTGTAAACTTTCAGATTCCTTTACACGTAACTGCAGTCATTGAAAATGAAGGGGGAAATTACATTTTTTATTGTACCTCTTGGACCTGAGGAAAGAAAAGCTAGATACAAATTTTACAAAGATATCACATTCTGTTTTGAATAATTCCTGGAAGCAGCACCCTACAAAATGGTAACTGTATGACCACTTTCCTCCCATCACATAAAATACCCAAGTAGGATGAGCAAGACATGCTGGACATTGTTGGAGAAGTAAGCATGAACTCATTAGCAACATTCCCTTAAGGACACTTACATATGGACACACCAGTGTTTGGTTAACTAGCAAAAAACTTACAATCATCAGTTCTGTACAGGCACTGGATGTCATCCTGAGGGTTGGTTGGTTGGGTTTTATGGCATATCAATCTTTGTAGGTTATTTAATGCCAAATCCATTTTCATGCAAATTACCAGTTTTATTTCAAACAATTCAGTTTAGCATGAATACATAGTTTAATTGTCAAAACAGTTCTAATTCAGCTAATTCAGTTTAGTATAAGTACAGATTTTGTTTACACACAGTTAAATATCAAAACAGTTCTATATTAAACAATTCAATTTAGCGTAAGTACAGTTTTAATGTCAAAAACAGTTCCATTTCAAACAATTCAGTTTAGCATAAGCACGCTGTTTAAATGTAAGTACGGTTTAATTGTTAAAAACATTTCTATTTCAAGCTATTCAGCTTAGTCAAACAGTTCTAATTGAAACAATTCAGTTTTGCATAAGTATGCAGATTAGTTCTATTCAACCCATCAATAGGGCCCTATCAGGTGTTACCATTCCAGGCCAGAGTGGACCTGGGAGCTATGGCAATGAAGGAGTGCTCTGCATTCCCCAAAGCTCCAGCATCACTTGAAACTCACCATCAGATTGCGTGTCATGTATCCAGGACACTCATTGGAGAGGTCTTAACCCTCTGCAGAGAAGCAGTTGGTGTATTCTACTGCCCCAGCCAACTGGGCAAGATGTCATCCTGAGGACTTATTAATGACTGATAGGGATGTATAGCAGGAGAGAATCAAAAGAATCAGTGCTATCAGTACACCGTGATGATGATGATGATAATATTTCAATAAATCAAACTTACTTTTATAAATTGAATTAACATGACCAGAAAATCCAGTAAAAACTGCACGTGACATACAAAATCACTGGACACGTGTTTTGACCTTATTAGGTCTCATCAGCAGTGTATACCATGATATCCCTCACTGGAGATTGAACTAGCATACATAGAATGCAGAGTTGAAACTCTACCACTGAGTTATTGGTCCTTATTGCACAAAAGTGATGCTAAATTAACGATTCAATTAACCTGATGTATCTTCTAAGTTACATCCATACTCTTACAGAGAATACATTCCCCTCCAAGGCTATGTCTCCTCAAAAGGATTGAAGATACACATCAGCATAATCATAACCTGCTGATGAGACCTAAGAAGGTTGAAACAGCTGTCCAGTGGTTCTGTATGTCATGCTCAGTGTTTGCTGGATTTTCTGGTCATGGTAATTGAATTTATAATATGATTCCTCTACTTAAAAAATAATGTACATCTAACTCACTTTTGTTTTATATCCTCTCTGGTAAAATGTAATCAGTTACTCAAAACAGTAGGGAATGTTTTAAATTTTGAGCAATCAATCAATCAATCTTGTACATTTTTCATCATTTTATAGGTTCGGTTTTGGTTTCTTTGTTTAATGGCATATCAACCTTTGTAGATTATTTAATGCCAAAGCCATTCTCCAAGAAAAACAGTAGTGGTACTATTTAACCCATAGCTCAGAGGATAAAGAGGTTCATACCTTTCCCAAGGGCATTTGTCCGAAAGTGAACGTAATAGCATGACTGGAATTCGAACTCGCTTACTACAATTTAGTAGTCCATCACTTTAACAATTACACTGCGAGGACACCCCTTCAATTTATACTTGTTCATATCTATATGTCATTTTCAAATGGCAATTATAATTCTGGGCAAACTTTCTTATTTCTGGAAAATGTTCACAGGGTAACTACTGTTAGAAATTATTAATGTCAGAAGCATTTGGGAGTTTCCTGATGAATTTATACAAAACTTCTAATATTCCCAAAAAATAAACTTGCAAAGCTGCTTTAAACACAACTGAGAGACCAAAGACGGATGAATACAAGATTTAACGCTAAAAGAAAAAAAAAAAAAAACTATGTTACAGTTTTAACCAAATTGCTACTAATTTGTCATTGAACAACTGATCGTTGTACAATTGGATGGAGGCTGATTTTTTTTTTTAAGAACTGGTCTTCTTTCAAAATGAAAAGTTTCCAGGTGAAAAATTAAAAAAAATTATAATTCAAGAAATAAGTACAGTTTAATTTTTGTTTTTATTTCCTTTGATCTGGCATTAAATAACTCATAAGGGTTTGATATGCCATAAAATATCAGCCAACCAATTTTTCCTTTGCTCTATTCCAGTCAAGTAAGAAGTAAGGACCTCAAAGTTTGTAATCCTTATTTCTTATTCAGTCACTGAACCTCAAATACATATAGATGTCTGCATAACAATCCTGTCTGTTATCAGTGAAGTATTTTCTGCATATATTGATCATTTTCCCTGTTTCTCTGTTTAAAGAAGGAGAAAAGAAGGGGAGAGGTGAACTATAGTATTGTAAAGGAGAGAAGATGAGACATTTCACTAAATCTGTTTGTTCAGTATTTTTTTTTTCCAGTAAACTCTTTGTGGAACATAGGACTACAACCACACTTACTGTCAGTGACCGTGCTTCAGTGTCATGAGCAAGTTGGTTTTAACTGCATGTTAATATATTTTGATCTTTAATTATTCACTCAGAAGATGATTACCAATTTTATCTTGTCTGGCTCAACTAAGTTTTTATTTTGTTTTTATTTTGCGATCTCCAGTAAGAGAGCGTGGTATGTGTAACATCTTAATGATCCAAGTTGTACATAAAGATTTTGGTTCATATAGCAACTTGTCCACTGAATCAGATGGTCAAATTTAGAAAATCTAAATAAATTGAAAGAACCCTTGAAGAGAATGGCATTGGCCTAATGAGTAGAGTGTTTGCTAATGGTCCAGAAGATCAGAGTTCAATCCCAGGTCGAGTCATACCAAAGACTCCCAAAATGGTACTTGATACTGCCTTGCTTAACACTCAGCATCATAAAGTAAGGATCAAGGGTAAAGTGGAGCAATCCAGGGAATGGAGTAATGCCCTCCCCTATACCTCGGTGTGGTAGCTATTGAAAAATGAGCCTTTGGGTCATCCTTGACTAAGGTTGCCAACTTTATTTTTACACCGATGTTGCTGTTAAACAGAGTTCAAATATAACTTCACAATTTTCATTTATCTACTAGTTTTGCTGGAAGATAGAAAATAACAGTTGTTGGTAGTATTGTCATTGCAACTTATATTTGATTCTACTTTCTGCTCCAACATTATATGAAAATGATACAAGAATAGAACTAATGGTCTTAGAAGTATATGTTATATAATTAAGGTAATGATTTTTTATATTAATCATTTTTCATTAATTATATTTTATCATTTAGTTCAGTAAGGCTTTAAACTACTCGGGTTTCTTTGTCCAGGTGCATAGTCAGATAGTGCAGTCTTACGCCCGCGCGGAAATGATGTGACAATCATCATCTGTCATAATCAACTCCAAATAGGAAATGGAGCTGGAGTGTGGATGATGTCATGCCCAGAAGAGATGGTCCTAAGAGTTTGAGGATTTTGAAATTTGAGGAATTTTCTACCATTGAGGTATGCGGTTGAGTTTTTCAGATCTCAACAAGATGAACCGCACGTTGGGGTGGGGTCAGCATGCTATGGTTAGCATAGGTTTTTAAGAATTGTGTTTCTCTCCTCGTGTCGCCATGGAATGAAGCCAGAAATTAATAAACCTGTTCGTGTTTGAAACAAAAGAGTCTGCCTGTATTTGTATATGTATTGTATTACTGTTGTGATTGATATCTTTATGGCTATGCAACATATGTTTGATCAAAAGAAATGATACTTTCAGGCAAATAATAACAAAAATAGCTGACAAAGTTTCATCAAAAGACATTTTTTAAAATGGTGTTAATCCTGTCAGGGTAAAAAAGAATAACAAAGTGCAAACATGGTGATGAGAGAGATAAAAACACAGAATATCCTGCTTAATGTTATTTCAACCTACGCCAAATTCACCTTTACTAGACTAAATTTCTATTCAGTATCAGACATCATTTTACTCTGCGATGCTAACTATGTCATAATAAAAGGATGTGAAATAAACAAATTTTTCCTTAAAAATATATTTAAAATAAATAAGATGTATAAAAATGAACTGAGATAAAAGTAGCTAAAAAGAATTTTAAATGCAACAAAATTCATTAAAAACGGTACAATGAAATATTAACATAAAAAATTGTAAAGAAATGAATGAATTTTTCTATTTATTTTATTAATTTTATTTATTATTCTTTACTAATGAAGACTAAAATTCTTTAATGTGTGTTGTTTACACTAACTGTAAGGTATTTGTGGTTATATTAAAGGTATCTTTTATGGCAAACCAAGTGAATTACATTCTTTTAAAATTTCACAAAAATGTGTTGTCTTTAAGGTTTATCAATTGTTATATTCTTTCCTGTGTTATTTAAGCTAGTTCTATGGTGTTTGTTCTCCATTTAAGGCATTAATTCTGGTCTACATAAAAAAACAGGTTATATAACAACTTTTGGAGTCAATTAATGATGAAGGGTTCATAGGTTTGATTTTGAATTTTGCAAACCAAATTCTCTTTGTAGCTCAGTTGAAAGTGCAGCTGGGGTGTTTAACCAAGCTTGTGAGTTCAAATTCCTCAAGAGCTTATCTTTCTTTAAGTTTTCAGACTGTTGCAGAATTTAGAGTGTAGTGAGTTACAATGAAAAACTAACTGAAAATTAAAATGTCAAAAGAAAATACAAGTTGAAGTTAATGATAATAATGACATATTAATAGTGTATTTTGTCATACAATATTGTTGAAAGGTCAGCAATGCAAACCATTGGTAAGAGGTTCATTCTTTAGGGTGGATTCAAAAATTTGGCCTTTTGATTAAGTCAGATAAAACTAATCAAAATTTTGATATTTTTTTCATGCTCTCCTAAATTTGTTAAAAGGAAAACATAATCAAAGAAACTTGACTAGGATCATGAAAATGTGCTGTTCCATTTGCCATGCTGATCCAAAATTGGAAATGCTAAAGAAATAGCATGTCAACCAAGTGGTTGCATCCATTTTAACTGACTTCCATCAACTGTTGTTGAAGGGAGTGGAAGAATAAAGAAAGAAATAGAGAAAAGGAGGAAGAGAATGGATTAGATGAGAAAGATGATGGAAGTAAGAATGAAAAAAATCAAAAAAGGAAGAAAAACATTATAGAAGGAAGCTGAATGAAAATCAAAAAAGGAAGAAAAACATTATAGAAGAAGCTGAATGAAAATCTGAATGGGGAAAGTACATAGGAAGAAAAATCATCATTGAAGAGAAAAATTAAGACATAAAAAACAAAAGAAAAAAAAAAGTTTCAAATGGATGAAATAATGAAAAAAAAACATTAAAAAAAAGTAACAAGTGAAGAGAGTGGGTGAAGAGATAAAAAGAAACAAAGAGAAAGAAAGGTAATATGGCTGAGTGAAAGAACAACAGGAGAGAGAGAGAGAGAGAGAGAGAGAGAGAGAGGGGAGGTGTAGGAAAAAGGGTAAAAGAAAAAGATCTGCGGGTCTTAATAAAAAAAAATTCATGGAAGAATCTGAATGAGAAGGACAAATAAAAAAGACATTAAAAAAGAAGGAAAAAATAAAGAATAAAAAAGACGAAAAAAATAAATAATAAAGAAGAATGTTAAGAGAGACTGTGAGGGAGGAAAAAAAAGAGAAAATGAGAAAGGGATTTTAGACGAGAGAATAAAAGAACTAAAGAAAAAAGAAATTAGGACAAAAGAATTTATAAAAGAGTTTGAATGAGAAACACACAGAAAAAAAATAATTTTAAGAATGAAGAAAAAAGACAGAAAACAAAATACAGAAAGAAAGAAATAGATGAAATAGAGAAAGAAGCAAGAACCAATGAAAAAGTTAGTGAAAAAACAAAAAAAAACAAAAGCAAAGTTAATGGTAATAAAAGAAAGATGAACAGATGGAAAATCATAAAGAAATAAGCAAAGTCAATGGTAATTGAAAAAAATGTACAAAAGGAAAATCATGAAGAAATAAAAGACAGGAAGGTAGCAAATTGAACAGAATAAGTAAAGACTATAAAAAAAAAAGAAAACAAACACAAAACAAAAAACTGAAATTAAAACAAAGGTTTAGTCAATGGCATCTCAACCTTTGTGTGTTAAATAGTACCACTACTGGTCTTCTGCAAGATGGGTGTGGCATTAATGCCATAGCCATCTTGTAGAAGACCAGGAATGGTACCATTTAACCCATAGCTGGGGAGATAAAGAAGTTCATACCTTTCTCAAGGGTTTTAATCTAAAAGTGAACATAATAGCAAGACTGGAGTAAATAAAAAAACAAAGAGAAGTAAAAAAGAAGACAGAAAATGAAGAAGAAAATATTCAGAAAATAAAGATGCAAATTTTTTTTTTAAATGGAGAGAATAACTTCATGTTGTTAAGACCGCATTGGAAAAAGAACAAAAACAAAAACAAAAAAAACCTAAGAATCTATTTTGTTCAATTCAGCATTTAATAGAAGTGACTGCTTTTGTTTTGATGCTCTTTTCAATCATTAATCTGAATAAATATACTGTTGGCTGAAAGCAGTGGACTTCATCTGAGAATATTCAAGAATGTAATCAATCTGGAGGAGAAGGAATCAAAAATAACTTTTGGTCAACGTCCAGATAATGAAGTTGGGTAAAGACAAGAAAAGCACCATCACAATTGAAATGATCAATTTTTCTTTATCTCTTACTCCTCTCTCTTGGACCAACAGTTTTGATTGATACTGACTGATCATGTATTGGTAACAATGAAAAAGAAAAAAAAAAAATCATAAATTGTGAGTCGGATGGGTTTTAAATCAGGCAACCACTCATGCATTTTGAGCCGCAGAATTGATCAGATTCACTGTTTGAGGAAATTAAACGACAAATGAGACAGGGGTTCATATCAATTCAGTCTCTTGATCAATGAAACATTTTATCATTTTCTGAATACAGAGCAGACAAGATTTGTCTGTAAACATAAATAAAATCAGCAGTGAGGGGTTCTGATTGAGAAAACTATTCTTTTAGGAGTGTGATATTTCTTCTCTAAATTATCAGTAACATTTATCTTTTTTTAGTTATTTGTTGGATATGTAAAATACCTTAAAGTCAGGGTTGCACAGTTCCCGATCACTCTTTAGTATCTCCATAATATTCTAACTGATTACAACACAAATGAATATTGTTGGCTCTCATTTAGACTTTTAACTTGAATTCTTCTCTTCTCTTAAATAATGATACTTATTCATCTATTTACTTACATGGAGCTGCAGAATACGCCAACCGCATCTCTGCAGAAGGGTAAGACTCCCCCAACAAGTGTCCGGGATATGACAATAAACAATCTGATGTTAAGGCTCCAGTAATGCCAGAGCTTTGGGGAATGCAGAGTATCCTTTTATTGCCATCACTTCCAGGTCCTCTCTGGCCTGGAGTGGTATTACCTGACAGGGTCCTATCTATGGGTCAAATAGAACTGTTTGACATTTAAATTGTGTACTTATGCAAAACTGAATTATTTGAAACAGAAATGTTTTTACATTTAACTGTGTGTAAACAAATGACCGATGTTTAATTGAATTGTTTGTGATACATAGCAATACTTGTAACCATTTGATTTTGTTGATAAGCTAAACTGCATTGTTTGAAATAGAACTGTTGACATTTAAACTGTACTTATGCTATATTGAATTGTTTGAAATAGAACTGTTTTTCATTTAAATGTGTGTTAACAAAAATCTAAATACTTTTGCTAAATTGAATTGTTTAAAATTAAGAGTAACCGTTTAACTGTGTGCCAAAAAAAATGAGCTCAGGTTTGTTTAAAAATGTTATCTACAAAATATGTTAAGAAATCCTATATTTAATATATGTAAAAAAAATTTGACATTAAATGACCTACAATGGTTGATATGCCATAAAATCAAACCAAACCAAACCTATGTACTTAGTAAACCACTCCATTACTTGGTCAGAGTACTGCTGATTTGAATTCAATGGTTTCTTTCTCCGGGATTGTTTGCCTGACCCAAGCAAAAGAACTCAGTTTACCCTACTATTTACCCATAATGAAAAGGAGTACAGACAGATTCATGCGTTTCCTAAAGGCATTTGCACAAAATGAAATGCAAACAGTTCTGTTCAGGATTTGGACTCAACACGCCCTTTCCATTCCTTATGATGATAACAGTTCTACTTAGCAGTTCTTCTCATCTATGTATGTTAATAAAGGGGAGAAGAGAATTAGGAAAATGTCTGCCATGACAAGGGCAATATATGTACTGCTTGTTAGTGGGAAAGTTGGCAGAAAATTGTTATAGACAAACAAGAAAAAAAAGTGTGTTTTTATATATAGTAACAAACAAAACACTTCTGAAAGGAAAGTTTACAATATGAATGTCCATTTTTGTGAAACACAAAAATTTCTCACTTTTTGTTGTTATAATATGTTCATGGTAATGTAGGAGAGGAGAGAAAGAGAGGAGAGAAAGAGAGTAAAGAAATGTATGATAAACATCAAGGGTTAAAAACAAGGAGAATGTATATTCATGAATGTAATAAAAAAACGGTAATGCCGATAGAAGAAGGTTCATTTGACAAAGGGTTCTTTTGATGAAGTGATTGTACTTGTGTGGACAGACTGTAGTTGAAGGTAGGATAAGTTTGATGCTTAGGGCTTTAGCTTAGCTTGAACAGAGCGGACAGGGAGTAGTCACAAATGAATGGACCGTAGTTGAAAGAAACAAAAGTTTGGTGCTCAGTGCTGGAAGTAGTTGTAGGTGGATGAATAGTAGTTATAGCAATGGCTGGTTTCTTTTGTGGCATGGATAGCATGAATTAGCATTTTGGTGCTTGCAGCAGATAGGAGCTGAGCCATTGCTATGGATAGCTGGTTTCCTCCTAGAATTTGTAGGTATCTACCAAGAGATAAAACTAGTGAAGTGAAAAATGATGAATGGTCTCTTGTGGGACCATGGGTAGGGTGAAGTCAGCCATGGAGTGGTGCTGCTGATAGGGTCCTAGCAGTATGGATCGGCAGTTTGTGAGATGCCTATAGAGTTGCTGGGTTTGCATGCTTGTGCAGTCAGTACTTATATAAAACTCTATCTGAGAATGAATCGCTAAGTTGATAATCACTGATTCCAGGAATTAGTGGCTATTTCCATAAGTGATTGTTTGTTCATTGGTGCATTTAACTGAATGCTGCTATGGAGAAAGGTGTATCTTTTTGATTAACCAATGGCCCAGCATGTGTGTTACTGTCAGGGCTCAGACATGTATGTACTTGCTGGCTGCAAAAGACCAAGAGAGCAAACAATATATATATATATATATATATATATATATGCCTCAGGGTACCTGCTTGTGTTAACTTCACATTGGTCAAAGAGGGTCACACAGCCTACCCTGAACTTATCTTTAGGGTAAGCAGTTGAACAGTGCTCAGGGTGGACATGAACCATCCCATTTTTTAGCCCTAAAAAAGAATCATGAGTCACAGCAAATTTGTCAGAGAGTATAACCCTCTCCCGATTTTGGCTTTTTGTTTGTGTAAGGTGTAGTCAAAATTAAAATTGAAGCCCGCAACAACAATTACCGACGCTGACTACGCCGATGACATAGCGATACTGGCAAATACACCTGACCAAGCCGAAACACTTCTGCATAGTTTGGAACGAGCAGCAGCAAGCATAGGCCTCTATATAAATGCACACAAAACGGAATATATGTGCTATAACCTAATGGGGGACATCTCCACTCTAGAAGGAACCCCACTTAAACTAGTAGACAAATTCACGTACCTAGGAAGCAGCGTCGAATCAACCGAAAAGGACATCGAAACGAGGCTAATGAAAGCATGGACAGCTATCAATAGGCTATCGATTATATGGAAATCAGACCTAACCGATAAAATGAAACGCAGTTTCTTCCAGGCAGCGGTCACATCGATACTGCTATATGGATGCACTACATGGACGCTAACAAAACGGCTGGAGAAGAAACTAGATGGCAATTACACAAGAATGCTGCATGCAATCCTGAACAAGTCCTGGCAGCAACACCCCACAAGACACCAAACGTACGGCCACCTGCCCCCTATCACGAAAACTATTCAAGTAAGACGAACCAGACATGCAGGACACTGCTGGAGAAGCAGAGATGAACTCATAAGAGATGTTCTCTTATGGATCCCCACACGTACATTCAGCAGCTATGTGAGGATACAGGATGTTGTCCTGAAGACCTACCTAGGGCGATGAACGATAGGGAGGAGTGGCGAGAGAGGGTCAGAGATATCCGTGCTACCAGCACGATATGATGATGATGATGATTACTTGAATTTGGTAAGATATTGTCTTTCTACTTTGTAAATATTATGTAATATACAGCATTTCCTAATGAAAGAATAATATGAAAAGTAACAACTCAGGTAAAGAATTATGTTTAAGATATTTCTTCTTCTCAACCAACACAACATGGGAGAGTCCCCAGGGCTTTGTGACTAAAGTACCGGACTGCAACATAGTAGTAAATTAATTCTAAATCCAGTGGCACTACAGGGTTCACTTTTGGACTACCACTGAGAAAGGTATGAACTCTCTTCTCCCCCTGCCACACTAATATCACTACTGTTCTTCTACAAGGATTGTTTTGGCATTTACTCATCTACAAATATTGACATCATTAAACAAAGAAAACAATCCAACATGAAAACATAATCAAGAAAACTGCATTTTTTTGTTTGAAAAAAGAGAAAAACTTAATAGTGTTTACTGGTATTACTGATTGATTTTAATGGCACACCAAACAGTCTACAGCTATTTTATGCCTAGAGGTTAGGAAATTGCATTCATTGTACTTTCATAGTTACATTTTTTTGTATAGCTTTTTCTTAAGAAGGCTTTTTTTTGCACTCATTTCTATTTAGTTAGTTGGCTGACCATAGTCGATGGCAACCCGAAGGCTCCTTTTCAATAGCTACTATACTGAGGTGTAGAGGAGAGTGCAACTCTTTTCCCTGGGTTGCTCCCTAGATCCATACCTTATAATGCTGTGTTAAGCAAGGAAGCATCAAGTGCCATTTTTTGAGTCTTTGATATGACTTGATCTGGGATTGAATGAAAGTTTCTCTGACCTTTGGCGAATACTCAAATCCTTATTCTATATATAATGGTGATGAAAGAGTACTCTATAATTTCCATATCTCCAGAAATGGAGTCTTACCATCTGATACAATTTAATGTCAAACCTAGGACATCCCTTTTTTGGAGGTGGTCTTATCCTCTTATATATATATAGTCAGCAAATTCTAATCCTCACTGACAGGGATTAATTGCATTAAAGTCATGCTTGTTTGTTAACAACTAGTTGACTGTTTCATAATATCTTTGCTTTTATAGGCAAAAGTAACATGGAGGTCATATCAAAACATGGTGGACAATAGTGAAAGCATACCTAGAGGGATCTACAGTCTTTGGTCTTTGGTGGTGGAATTGCAAATAATTGGAGACTGCCAAATTCAATGTCAAAAACCATGTGGTATGGAAGGCACTCATCAGAGACTCTGTCCTAATCAAAGATGGATCTGGCTAAATCTGTTATGGGTACCGGTTTTAATAACAACAATTCAATAGAAATGAAGTTTATATTCAAAAACTCAAGAATTTTTGCCCAAAAGACTTTTTTTTTATTATTTCATCGAAAGTATCTAAAAAGGCAAACAAAAAAACACACAAGCTGTTTTCTATCTTTTTTTGTTTGAAACTTTTTTACTGCTGCACATTATTTTTTCAAAGCAGCTGAAAAAAAAAATGAAGTTTAAGACTGAAAATTTATGAATTCCTAATCTTTTATGAACAAAGCAGAAAAAGTTTAAATTTTCTTTAACCCTTTAATTTCTGAAAAAAAAATTTAAATCCTCAAATAATCTCAGATAACCTCCAATAAACTTATAAGTCAGTAGCACCATTTATCTTTTTCACCCACCCCCACTTATTAATTCAACTCCAAGAATATAATAAGTAAAGTTGGCAACCTTAGTTGAGGGTAACTCGAAGGGTCGCTTTTTGATAGCTACTACACCGAGGTGTAAAGAGGGTGCAACTCCTTCCCTGGATTGCTCTACTTTACTCTTGATCCTTACCTTATATTGTTGAGTGTTAAGTAAGGTGGCATCAAGTATTATTTTTTGAGTCTTTTGTATGATTTGATATGGGATTGAACCATGGTCTCACAGACCATCAGCAAACAATCAACTCATTATGCCAATGGCCCGGTTTCATGAGAATACATAAAAGTCCCAAATTAATTCAACCTTTGGTGATTTTGGAGGATGTATTTCACGTGATCCATTCTCGTGTTTGTAAGGCTGAAAATATGTTTGTACTTCAGAACAAACCCAGTATTTCACTATTTTGCTTGAAATAGTTCCTTTGTCTACAAATGATGTGATACAAATAACTTTAACATTAATTTCACACAAGTTATGTCTCAAAACTGATTGGCTGTTACTTGTATATGCAATGTACATGTTATGAGGTATACAAATCAAACAGTTATGTTCATAAGATTTTTATAATTTTTTTTATTAAAAGATAAACTTTGAAAAAATGTTCTTCATTTCTATGTATCTCTTCCAGTTTTTCCTTTATTTTTTCTCAGTTCCATTCTCTCTCCAATTATTGCTTTCTTTTCTTGTATAATGTTCCTTAACATTGTCACAATAAAATTTTAGCAAATTTCATCATAAAGGCACGTTGACAGTACAGATTCCCTTGATTCTCTCTTGCCACCCATCCCTATTGGCCACAGCAGTTGCCAGTTACTCGAGATGGCATCCAATATTTGCACAGAACTGATGAATGTAAGTTTTTTACTGGATGGCTATTTTGGAGTTCGACAAATTGTTAGGATCAGCGCTCAGGTGTGTAACAATTTGAGTAAGATCTCCAGAAGAAGTGTTATTTTATGGCACATTAGGACATTCTAATAGACCATCAGCCAATCACAACCCATTCCATGAGTTGTGATTGGCTGTTGGTCTATGAGTGGATACATTTGTATATAGATATTTGTTGCTGCCTCCCACCAGACAGGACTTGACACAAGGTCAATGACTCCTGATACATTCGTATATAAATATCAGCTTCAGTTTAATACTGGCACAGGGTCTGTATTGGATTCTGGCCCACTGGGCTGGGACACATTTCGGCTGGCCATGTTGTCTGGTACATAGTTCAGGTCAGGTGTGGCTCTGGTGGCAGTCAGTTGAGGCTTCCTGATATGTGTATTGGGGAAGCCCAGCATTTGTGTCACATGGTTTAGACTGGCACACCTTATGCCTCAGGGGTCTGTTACCCAAGGCTTTCACCTGCTTCAGTGGGGTTAGGTTTATCACCTGGCATCTGAGGCATCCCTTTTTAGAGGAACTCTTACAGGGCTCAGGGAATTTTTGGAGCTGCTGGTCATGTGTCTGGCTCCCATGTAAAAAAGGCCCTGTGCCACATTTTGGTATTTATGGGATACTGAGTTAATACTGGGTCTGTATTGGGTTACAGCCTCTTTTATTTTTGTCTGCCAACTGGATACTAGTTGGGACCCCTATGCTTGTAATTGTTATTATTCTACATTACTATTATTATTCTACAGTCAACACTGGTGTATTTATGTGTTGGAGTCCATAGTAGAATGTCAGTCATGAGTCGGTCCTTACATGTCCATATGCACAAGTTTTATTCAATAGATTTCAAAATGATATTTTACATGTTCAATGATTTCTTGGACTGTTTCATCTTTGCTTTTTGTTTGTGTTTGAGTGTTTGCCAATGGACCAGGAAACCAGGGTTCAATCCTAGGTCAAGTCATACCAAAGACTCAAAAATGGTACTTGATGCCACCTTGAATAACACTCAGAATTGTAAGGTATGGATAACGGGTAAAGTGAAGCAATCCAGGGAATGGAGTAGCTCCCTTCCCTACACATTGGTGTATATAGCTATTGAAAAGGGAGCCTTTAGGTCTTCCTCGACTACGATTGCTAATTTTACTTATTATGCTTTAATTATTATGTTTTTATCATTCTATATAATGTTTATATTATCTTTTTTTATATTTTATTATATAATTATTATTTTATGTATTTTTAATATTATTGTTTCTTTAATAGTATTTTTTTAAAACCAAGCAATGCTTTTGATAATCACTGCTGAAAGTGAAATCTAGTCTAATATGGAGCAATATGCTTCTTACTTGCATTGTTGAATATCACAAACAGTCTCTGCAATCTTCTGGATTATGTTATATTTTTGTCAGAAAGGGGCAGAAATTTTATGAAATTTTATCATCATTGGTTTCCATTACAACACAGGTTTTCTAATGGGATTAGGCACAAATGCTATTATCGAAAATCTAATTAGCAAACCAAATTTGTGATTTAATAGAAAGTCAGTTATTAAAAAATCTCAATGAGCTTAGACCACCATCTCATAAATAGTAATTGGATATCATACATAAAACTATGCAACTCATCTCTGACAATGCTCTTTCAAAGAAGCTCAGAATTTGCAGTCTGCATTTCCTGCAGAAAGCAAAGACCATCCACTAAAAAAAGGTGTTTTGGGTAAAGGGTTAGGCTCCTGTTCTTGAGATTTGAGGAGTGTCAGGTACCCCTTTATTTCTATTACTCCCAGATCCTCACAAACCTTGAGTGATAGTAGCTCTTAAGATCCCGTCTATGGGTCAAGTAGATCTGTTAGGAAATTATTAGTATGAGATAGTAATACTTGAAATGATATAAGTATTAATTATGTATATCAAGAATATCTACTTGTAGCTATAATTGCTTACAAAGGATTATTATCAGTTTGTTGAAGCCACCATTCAACAGTGTGCAAATTATAGGAATAGTTGATGTTACAGAACCTTGTGCAAAAACTCATAATAAACAACCACACAAAATGTATATATCAATATATAGCATCAAATAACCCAAGATGAGTTGACATGCCAATAAAATCATTTACCCAATTTGACATTTAACTTTGCATCTAATAAAACTTCATTAATTTTTCAGTCAGATAATTGAAAATTATTTGAAAACATAAAAAAAACAGCAACATTAATATTCAATTTAAAGAATTGTTGAGATGGCTGAATTCATTCTTTGTATTGCTTTCTGCCATTACCAAAATGTAGTAGAAGATCCGAATATGTCTGCCATTAAATAACCAGGTCACACATTTGATGGCCAATCATGAAGAACAGTACAAAGCTAGCAGTTTACCAAAAATAGGATCCTCCTTCAACTATCCGCTTTTTCCATTGTGTTTGATCTAATTCTTTCAGTTGTTGGAAAATCTACTACTGACACTAAAATAACCAAGAGTGGCAGTACATGTTAGAGTTTCATCTTTGGGTCAAATAGAAAAACAAAACAAATGTCTGTCTTACAGCACATCAGAAATGTGACTCTCAAATGTAAAACCTCTTCACTTGCTTCAGTCAACAATAACCATTAGCTCCCAATTGCCGTCACACTTCTTCTTCAGTTGTAATAGTGAGGGTGGTAATGGTTTGGTTTGGTCTTATGGTATATCAACCATTGTAGGTTATTTAATACCAAATCGATTTTTATGCATATAAACAGTTCTATTTCAAACAATTCAGTTCAGTATAAGTACAGTTTTTGTTTACACCAAAAAGTCAAAGTTCTATTTCAAACAGTTCAGTTTAGCATAAGTATCCAATTTAGTTCTCTTTGACCCATAAATAGGACCCTATCAGGTGCTACCATTCTGAGCCAGACTGGACCTGGGAGTAATGGCAATAAAGGGGTACTCTGTATTCCCCAGAGCTCCAACATCACTGGAACTTCACCATCAGATTGTATAGTGTCATATCTTGGACACTCGTTGGGGGAGTCTTATCCCTCTGTAGAGATGCAGTCAGTGTACTCTACTGCCCTAACTGTCTGGGCTGTGTATCTTTAAGAGATGTTTCCATAAAATCTGGTTACAAAAAGTAAAATTTTACTGAAATAATTATAGAAGTACATTACCCAATCTTTTCTGGAAACCATAAGAGTATTTTGTCTAAAATTAGAATGGTTTTGAATATAGTAAATGATTGAATAGTTCTATTTGATCCATAGATGGAACCCTTACAGGTATTACCACTCCAGGCCAGAGTGGACCTGGGAGTAATGGCAATTAAGGGATACTCCATATATTCTCTAAAGCTGCTAGACAAGAGCCTCACCATCAGATGGAATTTAGTGTCTTATTCAGGGTACTCACTGGGGGTGCATCCTTACCATGTTGCAGAAATGCAGTTGGTGTATTCTGCAACCCCAGCTGACAGGGTGGTATGTTTAGTAGTCCTAACAACCCTTAATGACTCTTCTTCAAATTATAGACTGTAAAACTATAATGTTAATCTATTTTTTTTTTTTTTGTGAAAGATATTAAGTTGTTCAGAAAATAATGTTTGATTTTAGAATAAACTTTTATTCATGAACTAATGAATTTAAACTGTTGGTTGGTCAGTTGGTTGGTTGGGTTTTATGGCATATCAACATTTGTAGGTTATTTAATGCCAAATCCATTTTTATACAAATAGTTCTATTTCAAAGAATTAAGTTTAGCATAAGTCCGCAGTTTAAATGTAAGTACACAGTTTAATTGTCACAAACATTTCTATTTCAAACAATTCAGTTTAGTCAAACAGTTCTAATTCAAACAATTCAGTTCAACATAAGTATGCAGTTTAGTTCTATTTAACCCATAGATAGGGCCCTATCTGGTACAACCACACCAAGCCAGAGTGGACCAGGGAGCAATAGCAATGAAAGGGTGCTCCACATTCCCCAAAGCTCCAGCATCACTGGAACCTCATAATCAGATTGTTTAGTGTCATATATCCAGGACACTTTTTGGGGTGTCCTATCCCTCTGTAGAGGTGCAGTCGATGTATTCTACAGCTCCAGCTGACTGGGCAAAATTTAAACTGTTTTAACCAATCATAATATTATCCCTAAATATATTGTTTTCTGCCATCAATTAATAAGGTTATTCATACCTGTATGATAAAACTCTAAAGGTTTTTACCGAGAAATCTTTAAATGCAGTTTCGACTTATCCTTTGGAAAGGAATGATTTTTGTGTCCAGATGCTTGAAAAATGGTAGTTAGTGAGATGTGGCAAAATCTCGTATCCCAAGTCAGTGGGTGTCTGTAGTGTCATCATGGTAACATGTAGCTGAGCATTGTCTTGAAGTAAAATTATGACTAAGCTTGAACTCATACAAAACAAGTACATGTATCTCTCTTCTTTTTTCATGTAAAACCTTTGTATAACTTTCTAAATCAAATTCTGAAAGAAGTTATTGAAAATTAGCAAAGAAGAATACATTAAACATTAGGAATGTGGATTTTTATACAATTACTGTTAAAATAATATGTTAGAACAGAATTCAAAGTTTATACTAAAATTGGACAGTATTTTCTAAACTACCTAATATGTCTACAAAAACAAAGAATAAATTAGTAAATCTTTACAGTCCTGTTGGGAGAAATACCAAACTACTTTTTTGTGTTATTTATTTGCATTGGTTGACAAGCACACAAGAAGAAAAAAAAAAGATGGTTCTTAAATAACAGTCAATGACTGAAAGTGCTTACTTGGCAAGCAGTTGCTAGTAAGAAATGAAGTAAGGGTCCCTTAGCAAAATAAACAAAATTCTCATTCAAATTTTCAGAACTGCTGTCAGTAATTTCTGTAACCAGACCACCATCTTTTATGTCAGCATTTTAGATACCAATAAGATAACATACATCAATGACAGCAGCTTAACTTTCATGCCAAATCATTTAAGAAAAAAAAAGGAAAAAGAAAAAAAGTCCATGTCTTTTGAGTCAATAGTTCTGAGTGTGGTTTTCTTTCTGGTATTTTTTAATGTGTTGTGGCCAGATGAAATAGGGGATCCAAGTTCAAATCATAATGAGACTGTTAGTGTTTTACTTCATATTAATAATTTTTGGGAAAGGTCTGAATCTACTCCTCTTTCCAGAAAATCTATGAATAATAAGGCTGACTTGGTAAGACAACTAGTCTAGCAAAAAGAAAACTCAATTCAAACCCAAAAACTCTACTTTAGAGGTAGCAGTTGAGATAGAAATGAATCATTAATGAAACATGAATTTTCTGAAAAATTGTCTACCTTTCACTCAGCACACTTACTCCAGTGAGTATTTCTTAGTCAAAGCATTTTTTTCACATGGTTTTATATGAGGTGATGCTGCATTTTCTTATTTCTTTAAATGTCTTCTGTTAAGTCAACAAAGCAAATAGTTTTCCATGAAAAAAATATTTCTATAATAAATGCTTCATAAAACAAAAAAAAACACACTCACACACAGAAATATTGAAAAAAAGATTATATATATATAATCTTTAAAATCTTCAAAAAATGTCCCTAAAAATATTATAAAAAATAACAAAATTGTTACTTACAATATACTTACAATACCTTATGTTTTGAAATGGTCACCTATCTAAGTACAAAGAAGGCTTGAGCTTAACTTGTGTAATCAATCCGGATCAAATCAGAGGCATATGTGACATTGGTCTTTCCACTTTTATGGTTACATGAATATCATTCTCTTCTTTGTGTCATGCAAACTTTACACCCATAGGTAGGTTGAGGATGAATATGTAGATGCATTATTGCCACTAAGTACTAAGTAAATAGAGTCTTAGTACATATGAGGGTTATTCAATAAATAAGGAGAATTTTGCCAAAGGTATTGGCAATCAGAAGCATCGTTTACTATCACACCTATTTCAAAGAAATCAATTGTGATGTGTCCTTTCATTTACTGGAAGACTATCCACATGAACTTCTATACTGATCCCGGCACCCAGAACTTTTCTTTACCGGAGAGTTAATGTGTTTTCACTTCATAGATTGTTTTTTCCACATTGGCTCATAGAGGAAAACCTATGTTTAGTCTATTTGTAAACATTTTTTTCAGTTTCTTTGAACACATCCCTCATTCTTCTCTAAAATTTCACATGGTTTGCACTTTTCAACCACCAAGATGTGATGACAGACCTCTGTTCAAAAAGATTATCTCTACATAGCCATCCATCTGCCTGTATATTGTGAAAGGCTATGAAAACATTGATTGCTATTCTTATGCATTAACCTGAATACATATTTAGCATTTACTGTTTATACCAATAGTAATACTTTTGTGTTATTTTCCGAGTTTATATTTTAATATAGTATTTCCCACTGATGGGGCATGCAATATTTTGGAGGAGCTTGTTTAGAGACCAAGTTAATGACCTTTTCAGCTTCCTTCACATGAATTGCAGTAAAATTTTGAATATGTAAGTAAAAAAGTCAAGTTGGCGATCTTAGTTGAAGATGACCCAAAGGCTTCCTTTTCAATAGCTGCTACATTGAAGTGTAGGGGAGGGTGCTACTCCATTCCCTGGATTGCTCCACTTTCCCTTCGATCTTTACCTTATAATGCTGAGTGTTAAGCAAGGCAACATTAACTACCATTTTTTGAGTCTTTTGCCTAATGAGTAGAGTATTCGCCAATGGTACAGAAGACTGGGGTTCAATCCCAGGTCAAGTCATATCAAAGACTCAAAAAAATGGTGCTTGATCCCTCCTTATTTAACACTCAGTATTTTAAGGTAAGGATCAAGGGTAAAGTGGAGTAATCCAGGGAATGGAGTAGCGCTCTCCTCTACACCATGGTGTAGTAACTATTGAAAAGGGGTCCTTCGGGTCACCCTCGATGAAGGTCACCAACTTTATTTTACTTTGAACATGCAAGAATTAAATATTACAAGGAAGCATCAGAATTTTTGAATTACCGAAATGGGGCATGGCCCCAAATCAGTAGGGAACCACTAGATTAATACCATTGGAGTTCCTCAGATGTAACAGTCATTGTCATAGGAAATGGACAGAGCAATCCAGTTTCAAATCTGGGATGAAGCTTTTTGCATTTCCTATTGAAAAGAAATGAATCTATTTTTCCTCCAGCTATTGGTAAATAGCTACTCAGTTGTGAGTAACCTGCTATAGAACACAGTCACTACCATTAGCTTTACATTTTTGCCTGTGATGGAAGAAAACCTGTTTGCTACACTTAAAATTTGCATTAGTGAAGGTTACCCACATTTTCGTGGCATTAATGATGGTGTTATTGTGAGGAAATGTTGTCTGCACTGTCCATCTTTCATTCATCTGATTTGTGTAGATGAACTCATTAAAGTGCTCTTCATTTCATGCGTTGACACCTGTGTACAATGTGGCTTGTCACTCACATCACTACTGCAACAGCTAAAATGCATTATTCCTCACCTAACTCTGCTCACCATCACCATTTGATTTCCGTAAACATTCAGTTTGTGTCGATGAATGTTAATAGATGCAATTTTTCCTCATGGAGGAAGCTGATGACACACCTCCACTTTCATATCAGATGCTGTTTTTCAAGACTATCATTGAGCTTTGTACCAAAAAACGAAAAAATTATGGGGTATTGGCAGAAAGGTTTAACTTTCCTACCATACCATCCTCATCCATTTTTAAGATAATAAAGTAGGAGACACAGCTTTTGGAATAACCCTCTTACAAATACATCATGCAGTCTCTTGTTCATCACTGACAAAAATACATAACCTATAGTGGTGACTATTTGGTAATACAAAGTTTTTTTTTTTAACAAGTAAGATTGCTCTAACCATCTATAGTATTCTCTTTGTCTGTTATAATTGCTTTCTTAAATCAGAGAACTTATGCTAAGCCCAACCACTATTTTTATTACAACACAAAAGACTCTATAAAGACAAGTGACATAACTAAGTATTTACGACTATCAGGTTAGATAACTCAGTGTTCAACAGTAATTTCCATTTAAAGAAATTGGAGGAATAACTTTCAGAATCCATGTTTCCTGTGACCAATGACACCTGATTAACAGTAAGCACAATTAAAAAAGGTAAAGGTGTAATGCATTCTTTTCATTAAGAGTACAGGTAAATGAATATCTTTTAGTATTTGCAACTACAATATAAACTTAATATTGACATTGCCTACCATTGCAGAATATAAAAAGCAACAAGATAAACTTAATACATATACACTGGTATATTCCATGGCTAAATTGTTGAATAGCAGTGTGAGTTATAAAACCGAAGATGACTCAGACAGCAGACACCTTGCTTAGGATGACTCCCTAGGGTAACAAGACATAGATTCTGCAGTATTGAAAAACTTCACAGCTGGAACATGAAATTCTTGGACATTCCCAAATGATGCCGCTATACATCATTGTGTCACTTCCAAGAAAGAGCAAGACAAATAATTTTAATAAACAGAGAAAATCAAATGAGCTGTTTTGTACTGCTTTTACCAAATTTGGTAACAGACAGTGGAAAACCAAACAGTAATAACAATATTTTGACCATATAAGGAAATATAATTTTATTATTTTTTGGGAGAAAAATTTTTAAAATGGAGAATAGAAATAGTCTTCAGGCAAAAAGAGGTGGATGCCTTGCTCTGTACCAAAAATATCATATTTGTCTTTATTTTGGATGGTATAATGTTTATTGATCAAAATTAGGAGAGAGCAATTTACTGGCTACACTGGAAATTTTAGCTGGCTCGCCAATGGTCTGGGAGACCTGTGTTCAATCCCAGGTCGAGTCATACCAAAGACTCAAAAAATGGTACTTGATATCTCCTTGCTTAACACTCAGCCATATAAGGTACGTATCAAGGGAAATTGGAGCAATCCAGGGAAAGGAGTAGCGCCCTCCCCTATATTTATTGAAAAGAGAGCCTTCTGGTCACCCTTGACTACAGTTGCCAACTTTACTTACTTTTACTTAACAACATGTCAACCCATGAAGGGTTATTTCATGCTTTGAAGTTAGGGAATCTGGTACATTTTGTATGTTTTTTTTTCCATTTTTATGTAGTTATATTAGAATTTCATGCACGCAAATATCAAGTATTCCTAGTACAAATAATTTGCAAACAGTTGTAGGAATTCAAGTATTCCTATCAAATAACAATATTTTATATGATTTCAAGTAACCATTCCAATTTAATAATGATCATTTGTTTCCATGCATATTTACCAACCCCTCCGCTCAGGATGGATATGACACAAGGTCAATTTTTAAGCAGAGTTTAACAGATTTGAATTCAGAGTTTTCCTTCTCCTACACTAGTTGCCTTACCAAGGCTGAAGAACCCAGTCTGCCCTACTATTTACCCACAGCTGGAGGGAGAATAATTGGATTCATACCTTTCCTGAGGGTATTAAAGCTATGTGAAATGCAATCAGTCTCGTCCAGGATTTGAACTCGTGTCACCATGTCTATTTCCTGCGACAATAACCATTATACCACATGCACCTCCTCTCCACACATTTATATGATTTCAAGTAATTATTTCCTTTGTTTGCAAACAGTAATATGGCTTCAAGTAATGAATAATAATAATAATAATCCTGAGTATACAATTATAGCTTCAAGTAGCAATTCATGATACAGATAATTCATAATTTTAATTCATTCATAATTCATTTGATATGAAGTATTCTTATCTAATACAAATAGTTTGCAAACAGATCCTCCCACTCCAGGTCTGAGTGTACCTTGGAGTAAAGGCAATGAAATGGTACTTGACACTCCCCATTTCTCCAGAACTGGAGCCTCCCCATTGGATGCAGTTTAGTCTCATACCCATAAATCTCTTTTTTTAGTGGGGTGTCGTCTTACTCCTCTCCAGGGGATACAATCTGTATATTTTAAGCCCCACTAACAGGGTGATGAAATTCTTGGAAAATCTCAAGGGCAGCACATTATATTGCTAAGGTTTATTAAATATTCTTGGTAATGGTAGATATTTTTTATCATCAATTTCAACTTTAATGCAGGTAAATAAACTTTAGAAAATACCTTTAATAATAAAACATACCATATATACGGACTAAACAGAAGCAAAGTTTGAATATTTTACTGGTTTAAATTTTTTGTAGCTATAGATTTACTTTTTTTTATAATTGTTTTTATAAAAGTTAATATCATCCCATAATTCCAATTTAAAAGTATTTAATTCAAAATTATGATAATTATAAAAACTACAATTATAAAATGTAATTTTTCTAAATGATTCTAGATCTGAATCCCCAACTGCCCAATAAAATCGATAAGGTCAAACTTCCATACTAGCTCAGACTCAGGTATTTCCATGCTCTAAACTCCAAAATGCTTTGATTTTAGAAGATTACTTACTATTTAATTTAACTCTTTACTATATATGAATTGAAATGATAGAAATAAGAGTAACATGATTTTTTTTTAATTCTGTGAAGGAAGATTTTGAAGATGTATCTTTGAATCTTAAAATCTTTTTTTTGGCTGAGTTCAAATGTTGGCTGAGGCTTTTTGTATTTACTTTTCACTAAAATCTTTGGAAAAGGCATGACTTCATCTCTTCCACCCACTTTCAAGGAAATAGGTGAAACAATAGGTCAGTAAGTCCATTGGCTTAATGAGTAAAGTGTTTGCCAAAGTGCAAGAGACTGGGATTCAATCCCATATCGAGTCATACCAAAGACTCAAAAAATAGTACTTGATGCCTCCTTGCTTAACACTCAGCATTAGAAGGTAAGGATCAAGGGTAAAGTGGAGCAATCCAGGGAAAGGAGTTGCACTGTCTCATACACCTCAGCATAGTAGCTGTTGAAAAGGGAACCTTCTAGTCACCCTTGACTAAGGTCGCCAACTTTACTTACTTTAAATCCATCTCTGACTTTAAATCTTGTCACATTTGATGTGGAGGTGTTTTATAGTGGAAAGCCACACATAAATAGAAACTCATGCATGGCCATTGCAAAAACTGCTCGGTCCTGTTGACATTTTTCTTCTGCAGTGCCTCAGGTGCCAAGCAATAAACTCAGCTCTTCTATGCAAATACCCAGGGACCAAGTTAATATTGTTTTCTCATCCCCTTGGTAGGATTGCTCCTGTGCCTGTGGGTAAATAGTAGGGAAGACTGGATTCTTTAGCTATGATATGGTAACTAATCTATGAAAAGGAAAACTCAGAATTCAAACTAACAGGCTCCTCTTAGAAATTGACCTTGTGTCACATGGTAGCAGGGTTTGATACTTACAAACTGTAAATTCAAAGACAGATGTGGAGCTAGTAATCACATCCCACATTAATATACTTCTTCCACTACTCATCCTCATTGGGGTTTTGACACTATGCTCTCCATGGAGACAAAAGATTGTAGCATCTGTTTTAAATGACAAAAACTAATTTCTTATTAAATGAAATTGATTATGTTTGCTATGAAATTTTGACATTGTTCAATAAATTCTTTTGCCTTCTGATGGTGTTCCTTTTGAACACATTTTTCTTGATGGATTTTCCCTCTCCCGTTTATCATTATTATTACTCTTATTTGTTTGTTATGCCTCCTTGGTCATTTCTGCTTTTTATTATCTTTTCACATCAACCTTTAAAAAAATAAAACTTTGTATAGAATATATGCGCAATTTATACAATATCTACAGCATAATAGAAAACTGATTCCCTATTTTCAAATTCTAATGATTTATTTAACTATAATTTTTCAAGAAATGAATTATAATTATTTTAAAATAATGAGTTAATTTGCAATTATTGTATACACATATCAAATTCTGTTAAGTAAGTCCTCTAATAGTTCTCAATTGATTACAGTCAATATCCTTTAAATCTTGACTCATTATTTTGTGATTAATTTTCATAATTCATTGTGAACGACCTATAGATCTGGAAGCAAAGAATTATGCTTCATTTTCAAATTCTTTTTTTTTTTATAAAGCTTTATTAATTATCATTGTTGATAGTTTTATCTAATATCCAAAATCTCCCTAATTCTTGTTGCCTTTTCTATCATTACAATTCTTAATTTGAAACTATATTATCCCATATCTTTCTAACCCTAATTATTTTGTCAGTCATTATTCATAATTTTGACTAGTGTTATTCCATATCTTTCTAATTGTAATTACTCTATCACTCATTATTTATAATAATTTTGTCTTGTATTATCCCATATCTTCCTAGTTATTGTTGCTTTATTGATATTCTTTGGATTTCTGTGATGCTATCCATGTACTCATATTTGAATTAGTATATAAGTTGCTACATAGAACCAGACTTCATTGAGTAAGAAGGGAATATGAATTCTAATCTCACCAAGAACTCATTTTTTATTCTTGTCTATGAAGCATGCTGTTCTTTTTTCATAGAAGTGATGACTTCAATGCCTTCTGATAAATTAGAAAGATGAATGATAAGACTAGTCCAAATTATCAATAATATAATAGCGATATCTATTATTAATAGAATAAGACATATATATATATATATATATATATATATATATATATATATATATATATATATATATATATATATATATATATGAATGTTATGCACTGTCATCATCTCAGGTGAATGGAACATTCTGCATTGATTGTAAGGAATAAAAAAAACATGTTACTATGATAAGAAAAAGAGATAATTGTTGGTTGTATTTTATGGCATATCAACCATTATAAGTTATTTAATGCCAAATCCTGTTTATACATGATTTTTAAGTGAATAGTTTGTCAGAAACATTTTCCATTTGTTTGCACACAGTTAAATAGTTTCAAGTATAGTAAATAATTAAATTGTTCTATTTGACTCATAGATGAGACCCTAATAGGTACGAACATTCTAAGTTTGAGTGGACGAAAGTAATGGTAATGAAGGTTCCTCAAAGCTCCAGGACTTGAGCCTCATCATTGGATTATTTAGTGTCATATCTAGGACACTTGTTGATGGAGGGGGTCATTACTCCTCTGTTGAGTTGAACTTGGTGTATTCAAGAGCCTCACTTGACAAGGCTCAAGTGAAAGAGAAGAAGTGAAAATACTATACAGCAGAAGACATTCATCTTTAGCGTCAGTGGACTGGAAGGAAACAAGAAAAAGCAAGGAAGAAAGGAAAGAGAATGAAATGAGAGAGAGAGGGAGAGAGAGAGAGATAAATGCAGAGAGTGAAAAAAAAGCAAGGAAGAATGCTTACTTTGAAAATTTATTTTGGAAGTTTATTTCTCAACAAAAAAATCTTTGTATTTCATAAATAATGATGAAATCTTTCAAGACTCAACAAATTATTAAATTTAAATAAACTTATCAGTATTTGTTCATTAACAGGTGAAAATAGATTGAACATTAAATCCAAATTGGTTTCTTGGCTATGGGCAATTTCTGGAGGAAGGCTTTGGAATTTTTCAAAACAAAAAAATCAAATTCATCTCATTACCCTTATTTTTTTTTATTTGCAAAAAGGAAATAAGTAAGCAAAGTTGGCAACCAGAAGGCTCCCCTTTCAATAGCTACTACACCGAGGTGTAGGGGAGAGTGCTACTCTTTCCCTGGATTGCTCTACTTGATACGTACCGTATGTTGCTGAGTGTTAAGCAAGGAGGTATCAAGTACCATTTTTAAAGTCTTTGGTATGATGTGACTTAGAATTGAACACAGGTCTCCCAGACCATTGACGAACACTCTACCTACTAGCCCAATGAGCCGGTTGATGTTTTTTTTTGTAAATTTATTCATCAAAATAAGAACAATAAAATTTATCTAAAGGGAAATATGTCGATGGGTAGTACTAGTTAAAATCATTCTTATCAAAATGATAAAATTCAGCTAAAACAAAAAAAAAAAACAAAACAAAGAAAAAATGCAGATGAGATTCAAAGATTATCTGCTGAAATATGCAATTAACAACTCTGTGATGAATTGACAACAACAAGAATTACCACAGAACTGCAGCTTTATCAAACATTATTATTGCTTCTGTAGCATGCATGGCAGCCATTTTTGAGTTATCAGAGGTCTTTTTAAGAGTTCTGTTAAAGGGAGATAATCTTAGAAGTTTATCAGAACTCAAGTCAATATGCTATTCAAAATAACAAAAAGAGGATACTAGTCTGAATGATTAAAGGAATAAAAAATACTTAATTATATAATTATTTCTGTGTTCAACCTTTTAAGAATATGACATGCAAATTTAAGCATAACAATAATACCTAATTGGGTACCAAAACTGGCATTAGGTCACAATTCTAGCAATACTACATTGAAAGTACTGCTCACAAGTATTTGAACAAGCTCAAAACTGCAAGAGCCAGTCAAGATTTAAAATAGGGGTCAGAGATTCAATTGATTTGTTTGATAACTTCTCAAATGCAAAAGTTGGACCACTTTTTACAAGAGCCCCAATTGCCCTGCTATCTATACATAGCAAAAATACTGGGTTCATGCCTTTCACATGGGAATTCATGTAAAATAAATGCAAACTGTCTTGATTTCAGTCTCTGTACCATTAGACCAGCTTAGAATAATAATGAATTCAATTTCTCTTTTAAGTTTCTGCTTTTTTTTCATTTTAGATTTCATCTAATTCTCTCTCTCTGTCTCTCTATCAATCTGTCGATATATATAGGGAGAGAGAGAGAGAGAAAAAGATTTTATCAGTATATATATATATATATATGAAGTGAGAGAGAGAGAGAGAGAGAGAGAGAGAGAGAGAGAGAGATTTTATCAGTTGAGGATTTATTAAAAAAAATGCTGATTACTTGAAATGAAGGGGCTATTTCTTTATTTTGAATTGAGGATTTTTTTTTCAAGAATATATTAGCGGGCTAGGACCTAGTTCATTGTGTGGCTATCTCGGATTTTTCAATAATGTAATTTCAGATTGTCCCTCAGGAGCAGAAGTCATTATAGTACTTAAAAATTACTTCTACTTTTAGATTCATAACAAAATAATGGACAACAATGGAAAACAGCCCCAAAAATTTATCTTTATTACTTTAGTTTCATTCTCATTTGTTTCCAAACTGATCAACTCTTACAAACATAATAACCATTGGTTTTTCTATCCTCAGATAGGTAGACTCTTTTTATATAGTTAAAAGTACATAATGCTACAAATGTAAATAATTTCCAACTTCCTATCATTTACTTCATATCTTATTTAATTTAATTTTTTTTATTAGCCATTACAAATTTGCGTAACTCAAATCTAATTCCAAGCATTAAATTCAACTGATTAATAAAATTTATTAGCTTCTCAGGTAGATTCTAAACATAGTTATTTTTATTATATATTAATCCTATTCCTAACTTTGTGATGAGAGCCTACTTCAAATCCTGCACAAGGCAGTTTGCATTTCCCTTCATGCTAATGCCCTTGGGTAAAACATGAATTCTCTTCTATCTGCTATGGATACATAGTAGAGTAGACTGGGGTCTTCAGCCTTGGTACTGTGACTAGTCTAGGAGAAGTGTTAGGTGTTATGTTGGATTTTATTGCATATTAACCTTTGTTGGTGATTTAATGCCAAATCCTGTTCATTCAGATATCTTCTAATAATATAAAACACAAAGGTTTTGTGTTTACATCTGTGTGTCTGTACGCATAATATTTAAAAAGGAAAGAAATAAAAGAAAGAACTTAAAGTGAGATCTCTGACATTTTCTGTTGTAATTTTTAAAGAAAGAAAGAAAGAAAGAAAGAAAGAATCATGTGATTTGTGGCTTGCTACATCACAAGAGAAAAGAAAAGAAAAGACAGCAGACTAGTTGTCAAGTCAGCAGTCATAACAACTGGCTGACTTGAGATCTAAAAAAAAAGAAATAAAGAATGAAAGGTGAGATTTCTGACGTTTTTTGGTGTAATCGTAAAAGAAAGTTAGAGAGTCTTCATTTATTAACAACACAGACAATTTGATTTTTCAGATAATTCTAAGTTTGCTGCTTGAAAGTTTTGCTGCTTTTTATTACAAGATGTTTTTCATTTATTTATCAATTCTTTTTAGATTCTGAAATCTTTTTGATTTGGATTATAAAAAAGATATTTTATATAAAATTCAATTGATGGGTGTATTCTAGTTCATATATCAAAGCTCAAAGTCTCTGTGTGTGTGTGTGTGTGTGTGTGTGTGTGTGTGTGTGTGTGTGTGTGTATGTGTGTCTGTCTGTATATCTATAGGACAAAATGGAACAGAAGATACATAAAATTATTGGATGTATTCTGATGTAAAATTTTACAAGAAAGACAATGAATTACATGAAATTTACTTACCAGTTTGATTAGGAGTCTTAAAAACATGCAAACACCCCTAGTGAAAATTCACATTCTTCTGATTTTGAGGAAAATAAAAACATTACTAGGTAGCAAGTAAAGTTGATTTCCAAAATTTCACCATCTTACAATTATAATTAACCCATAATGAGGTTTATAACACAGTGTACAGCCCCTTTGAAAGTGCTAATACATTCAGTTTTCATGGAAGATACATAAAAACAAAGCATGTATTCTAATGTGAAAAATTATGAGAAAGACAATGTACTATATAAAATTCACTTTCCTGTGTAATTAAGGGGCTTAAAGAGGGTAAACATTCCCAGTAAAAATTCAAATACCTCTGATTTTTATAAAATTAAAATCATATTACTGATGTTTTCAGGAAATCAGAATCTTTATCTTGGAGTGCATACTGATTTGATTATTGGCAACGGGGAAAAATGCTGAATCACATATTTCAAGTGTTAACTGATTTGATAAATCATAATGTTTTAGAGTTTTAATTATTTCTCATTTTTTTCCTAATTGCTTTACTTTAACAAACATATTTATATCATAATTAAGCCATGTCCTTGATATAAACTTTGCCAGTATAATACTTGAATTGTTAAGTATCATAAATAGTTACGATGTAGATGTTACATTACTATGATAATACATCTTTAGTTGTTAATGTTTGTCATGATTCTTGAAAAAACATTGCAATAAGTATGTCTTTATAATTTTCCTCAAGCTTTTATTTACTTGCATAATACATGCAAAAGCTACAGTCTTATGTGCTAGCTGTTTCAATTTATAAGCCAAAATATTGAGATAAAGAATAAGAAGTTTGTATGCAACAATGATTATATCTGGTTTAAAGGAAGCACCACTTTTATACAAAACTGGCATTCCTTTCTTGTGAGTTACAAGAATGGATTTGGATTTATAATCGACAGGATTGTTAACAATATTCATATTAGAATAAATGAGTATCAAATTCAGTTGTATATTAGACTATATTATAATTTTTTTGCCAAAGCTTGTGGATATCCCACTCCAAAACATTCAATAATATCAAAGCAGTAACTTTCATAGATTAGAGTACAATTTTTGAAGGGTCTTTTTGAACCCAGTTAATGATGGGTATTACTGCCAGTTATATATATGGTTTGTAAATGAATAGTTAGTTGGTGACATTTTAAACAAGCCAGAGCTCATTTGTTTGCACATAGTTAAATGGTTTCAAGTAATTCAATGTAACACAATTCAATTTAACAAGTCATTTGTTTGCTCACAGTTAAATCATTAAACACTTCTATTTGTCCCATAGATGGGACCTCAATAGATACTACTACTCTGGGTTAAAGTGAACCTGGGAGTAATTGCAATGAAAGAATACTCGAATTTCTCCAGAGATCTAGTACTGGAGCCTCACCATCAGATATTTTTGTGTCATATCTTTGTTGGGTGGGGTCGGGGGTCTTACCTCTCTGCATAGAAGTAGTCAACATATTCTACAACCTCAGCCAACTGGTCAGAGTCTATGAGAAGGTAAACTCTGAATTCAAACCAGCTTTACTTCACCTAAAAGACCTGTCGGCATCAAATAATCACTTGTTTTATGTTAATGATAAAGCAGAGTCTCTTCCCCAAATATTTTTGGATCCTGCAGCCTTTATCTTATAAAAGTGGACAAAGCTATAAATATCTTTCACCCTCCAACAAACCTCAATTCTTAATAAGTAAAAGTAAAGTTGACGACTTTCGTCGAGGATGACCCAAAAGCCCCCTTTTCAATAGCTACTACACTGAAGAGTAGGGAAGGATGCTACTCCTTTCCCTGGATTGCTCAACTTTGCCCTTGATCTGTACCTTATAATGTTGAGTGTTATGCAAGGCAGCATCAAGTACCATTTTTTGAGTCTTTGGTATGACTCGACCTGGGATTGAACCCGGGTCTCCCAGACCATTGGAAAACACTCTACTCATTAGACCAATGTAGACTATATTTAACAAACATGAAAAGTAAAACAGTCTAAGAAAGGGAAACTCAGAATTCAACGCAGCAACTCTTTGATTAAAAAAAAGACTTTGTGTGTTGCCTTCTTTCTACTGTGGAGGGGTTGGATAAATATGGGGATTCATAGTCTGATTTAGATATTCTCATTGAATGTTACTAAATGAGGTTTAATTTTCAACATAGTCCTGGTTGCAATCCTCACCCTTATTCTGTTGGTGTTGCAGTGCTTAGATCCTATTGATAAAAAAAGTCATCAACAGCAGGTATGATGTCTTGTTATGAACTTATCATCACATCCGTGTACATAGATATTTTGTGGAATGAAATGCTCAATTCATCTGTCTATCACAGTGCTGTCACTTTCAGATTACAATAGTTGTGAATGAGGAGTATCTTGAGATGCCTGTAACATATATTAAAATTGTTCCAAAAGATCTAATTCATGCTGAAAACAAATAACATTGCCATCTTCCGAAGCCCCTTTCCCTTGAGGAGCTGGAGCTTGGTCATTTATGAAGAAAATTAATAAAACCGGATTAATTCCCACGCAAGCAAATGAATGAATTTCTGCTTAAAACATTCTTTCACATATAATTTCTATCTTGGACTATACTTGGTTTTTCCACTAGTGTGTGTGTGTGTGTGTGTGTGTGTGTATTCATATATCTATTAACAGTAATTAGCATTTTTAACCATTCAATGTAAATTTTTAATTGACATCAATGATTATAGAATAAATATTGTTTCATTAAAGAAATAATTCATTCACTTGTTTCTGTTGGTCATTAATATTCATTCATCCTGGCTCTGTTTTTGTATGAGAAATTATCATTATGTAATTGTATACTTAGATATAACCTATCAAGGTATTATACTAATTATTTATTGAAGAGAGAAAATTAATAATCACTGAATTTTAAAAAAAGCGTTGGGAGGAAATAAGTGGAGATGTAATAACAGGAAACAAAGAATATATCCTATACTTCATCTTTTCACAAGAATTTCTTTGGTTTCTACTGTAGATCACTTTCAAGATCATTGATTTCCCAAAGGTTGTAAATTACGACCCCATAAATGGAACGTAGTACACAATTCAAGTATCTTTACTGGCGGAATGGTGCAAGGAATTTAACTATAATTGTTCACAGCAGAGCTTCAAGAATTCAACTAATGGTACCCAATGTAATAATTTCCACTTGTAAGCAATTTTGGCAAATATAGATACACATACTTTCTAGGGTGGTGGTTCTGTAGTCTTGTGCAAATGGAAGTATTCTTCTAAAAGGAATATAAATATCATGGCCCTCTTGTTTGTGGGGATTTGATTTTACTAACAGATGAAAGCAATTTGAGGATGAACTGTTTTCCATTGCTTTTATTATGTCAAATATACCTAAATCTGTTTAAGCTGGGTTAGTTTGATTTTATTGCATATCAACCATTGTTGGTTATTTAATGCCAAATCTTCTTTATACATATATATTAAATATATAGGATTAGTAAACACATTTTGTAAATAACATTTTAAAAATTTTTTTGCAAACAATTAAATGGTTCTAAGTATTGCTATGTATCACCAACAGTTCAATTAAACATTTGTCATTTAAATGATCAAACAGTTCTAGTTCTAACAATTCAATTTAGCATAAGTACACAGTTTAAAAGTCAGACAGTTCTATTTGACCCTATCTGCTGCTAACACACCAGGTCTGAGTGGACCCTGGGAGTGATGGCAATGAATGGGTAGCCTGCATTTCCCAAAGCTCAAGCATTACTGGAGCCGCAATATCAGATAGTTTAGTGTTATATCCAGGACACTCATTGAGGAGAGTCTTATACCTCTGCAGAGAAGCAGGGGTGTATTCTACTGCCCCCGATTTGATGGGACTATATTTTCGCTGGGGTGGATTTGTGTTTGATACATGACACTGAAAGAGTTAAGTAATCATTTAGTTTCCATGAAATTTAGCTCTAAGCTTAATGTGTTGCTTGGTTGTTGGTTGGTTTTATGGTATGTTAATCCCAACTGGGTTATACAATGTCAAATTCACTTTTTTTGAATGAAATGAAAACAGTCTTACCCAGGATTTGAACTCGGATTAAAGTGTCCATTTCCTACAATGATAACTAGTACATCATGAGCTCCTCTTAAACAGAGGGGTGTCCTCGTGGTGTAATGGTTAAAGCGTTGGTTTGCGGAATCGTAGTATGCGAGTTCGTACTCCAGTTGCGCTATTACGTTCACTTTCGGGCAAATACCCTTGGGAAAGGTATGAACCCCCTTATCCTCCCAGCTATGGTTTAAATAGTACCACTACTGTTCTTCAAGGAGAATGGCTTCGGCATTAAATAACCTAAAAAGAGTTGATATGCCATTAAACAAAGAAACCAAACCTCTTAAACAGAGTTATATAATTTAAAGTATTCCTAATACTAATAATTTTAAAGCAGGTCTTTTTGGCTCATTGAGAGAACTCTAACAGGTACAATCACTCCAAATCAGATTGGACATGGGAGTAATGTTATTGAAAAAAGTGATTCCCTATTCTCCACTGCAGTTTAGTATCATATCAGAAATACGCTTTTTGGGGAGGGGGTCTTAATCCTCTGCTGGGGATGTTGTTGGTATATTCTCAGCCCTCCCCAACAGGATAATTCATGTATTGCATTTTCAAGCAGATATAGAAAGATTACCGTATAAATAACTGAGATAAGGATTGGAAATGAAGAAATTCTTCAACAATTGGATAAAGCAGGTAAATCTTGTTCCATCCATTTTGCTATCAAATCCCTTACAAATTCTTATTTACTCTAGATTTTTTTTTCAGTCATTCTACAAGAATATTACACAATGAAAATGGATATCATGAGGTATTATGTATTACCAAACTCTACAGGAGAAGAGAAAGAGAGTCAAAAGTAAGTATAGTTGGTGACCATAGTTGAGGGCGACCAGAAGGCTCCCTTTTCCATAGCTACTACACCGAGGTGTAGAGGAGAGTGCTACTCCTTTCCCTGGATTGCTCCACTTTACCCTTGATATGTACCTTATATTACTGAGTGTTAAGTAAGGAGGTATCAAGTACCATTTTTAAAGTCTTTGGTGAACATTCTACCCAATAGGCCAATGAGCCGGTCATGAGTCAAAAGTAATAGGATAGTTAGTAATGATAACTTAGTTGCTATTACTTTTATGGCAAATGTTTACATTTTCTTATGTTGGCTTTTACAGTTATCTTAGATTGTATATAGAAGATTCCACAAAAGTAATTGAGCATCAACATAATAAAAAGCCAACATTCAATAAATAAAAAAGACTTGGTGTAATGGTTATCGTCATAGGAAATGGACATGGCGACACATGTTCAAATCCTGGATGAGATTGATTGCATTTCATATAACACTAATACCCTTATAAAAGGTATGAATCTAATTATTCTCCCACCAGCTATGGGTAAATAGTAGGGCAGACTGGGTTCTTCAGCCTTGGTGAGGCAACTTGTGTAGGAGAAGGAAAACTCTGACTTCAAATCTCTGCTTAAAAATTGACTTTGTGTCATATCTTGCCCAAGTGGATGGCTTGGTAAATATAAATAAAGAAAAAACATATCATACAATCAGGATTCATATAGTATTTGTGCCTGGTTGTTTTTAACTTAATCATCTGGTTTCAGAGGCTTCCTTATTTGGCAGGGCTAAATTTATTGCTTGATACCTGAGGTGCCCTTAAAGAGGAATTCAGAGAGGGTCAATCATTTTTTGTGACTGTCACATTAAAATAACTTTGTTTTAGATTCAGTAAATTATTCATGAAATATAAGTTCTTTCATACTTTGTACACATGCTCATGTGTGGGTATATGTATAATATGTCCTGGGAATAACATTAAAATTTATTTGATGGCGAACTCCCCGTCTTGAAGTTAGGGGAATGTGGAATACTCCTTCATTACCATTACTCTCAGTTCCACTTATCTGGAGTGGTAGTGGTAGTTAGGGTCCTATCTATGGGTCAAATAGGACTTCTCAATCATTTCCTAGAGATTAAAACTATAACAGCCATAATGATACAAGGTTTGCTCACCAGGTGGAGACACAGACTTCTTTGATATGGTTGCTGGAGTTCTGCAAGGAGATACATTAGCACCATATCTGTTTATACTCTGCCTAGACAGTGTACTTAGAACTTCAATAGATCTAATGAAAGAAAATAGTTTTACACAAAAAAGGCAAAGAGCAGACAATATCCCACAGAAACTATTATGGACACAGACTATGCAGAAGACATCGCCCTTCTTGCGAATACACCTACCCAAGTGAAATTCCTACAGCAAAACCTTGAACAGGAAGCAGGTGGCATTTGTCTCCACATGAATGTTGGCCAATAGACAAGAACCTATCTACAACAACTCTATGAGGACACAAGATGTAATCTGGAAAAGTAGCCAGGAAGGATGGATGATGGGGATTGATGGAGAGAGAGAGAGAGAGAGTCAGCAAAATTCTTGCTAGCAGTGCAACTTGACGATTATTATTAATTGTTTGAAACTATACGGCTGTGTGCAAACTGCTTGTACTGGATAGAAATAGTTGATCCAAAGAAGTACTAATTTTAAATAGCAATACTTGAAACTATTTAACTGTGTGAAAACAAATGAGCTCAAACACTTTTAAAAATTGTTTCCTGACAAATCATATATATGGGAACAGGATTTGGCATTAAATAAGTAACAAAGGTTGATATGCCATAAAACACCACCAAGCCCAAGTGTGTACAATATCATTCATAAATAAATAAATACATCCCTTACAGATATACTGGACATAGGCCTAATTGTTAGAGTGTTTTCCAATGGCCCAGGAGACCTGGGTTTAATCTCAAGTCGAGTCATATGAAAGACTAAAAAAATAGTACTTGATCCTGCCTTGCTTAACACTCAGCATTATAAGGTTAGGATCAAGAGTAAAGTGGAGGAATCCAGGGAAGGGAGTAGCACCCTCCTCTATACCTTGGTGTAGTGGCTATCAAAAAGAGAACTTTCAGGTCACCTTAAACTACGGTCACCATCAACAACTTCTAAACCAAATATATCAGGATTTTATTTTTTCTTGTAAAACAATGCCATCAAATTGGATATTATTAGTTTTTTTCCATTATTCTGCAGCATTAAAACTTTAACTAGAAATAGAAATAGTCCAAAAATAAGTGCAACCTTCATGAATATTTATGCAATTTTATTTTTGGTTGCAGAGTCTCAATTCTGTAGAGTTTGGTAATAAATAATACCTAATAAAATCCATTCTGATTGAATAGTGTTCCTTTTAAAATACTAAAATCTTGACATTTTTGATTGAGAAGAAAATTAGAATTTATCTATTCATAGGTAATATGAGATATTCAAACAGACTAACTGAGCAATTTTAATGGCATGTCAACTCATCTAGAGTTATGCCAAGAATGGTTTCCTTTTATGGCATATCAAACATTGTCGGTTATTTAATACAAAATACTATTTTTATAATTTCTGACAATTAAATTTAGCATAAGTCATTTGTTTCCACTCAGTTTAAATGCCTAATAGTTCTATTTGACTCATAGATAAGACCCTTTCAGCTGCTACCATAGAGGACTAGAGTGGACCTGGGAGTGATGGCAATGAAGGATTATGCCACATTCCCCAAAGCTCCAGCATTACTTGAACCTCACCAACAGACTGTTTAGTGTCATATCTAGGACACTCGCTGGTGGTGGGGGGGTCTTACCCCTCTGCAGAGAAGCCGTTGGTGTATTCTTCACCCCCAACTGACTGGACAACATTGCAAATGGCTCTGAGAAAGTTTTCACCAATTTTAACACCCACCTTTATAGACATTTGCTCTTTCTGTATTGACGCAACAGTAAATTTACCAAGTGGATTTTATTCATGAATGCTAAAAAAAGATTTCATTCTTAGTAAAAAGAATATAGTAATAAAACAAATTTTGTAAGAATTACTTCTTTTAGTTTTTTATTTGTCTTTTTCTTTTTTTGGTTAAGCTATTGTTTTTTCCAAATTGATAATCGTATTTTTAAGACAGTCCTAAGATAATTTGTACACTTGCATTGTTCAAGTATAAATTGTGAATCATAAAAAAATATTATATACCAGCAGAAGTTCTTGGAATTTCCAGCAACATAAGAATAATTCAACTAGATGTATAAATGTAGAAAAATAGATTATTAAACAGCAACAAAAAAAACAAAACAAAACAAAACAAAACAAAAAAACAAAGCCAAAAAAGAACAACTTATATTATTATTCTTTATAAGCAATACTTAAAAAAAAAAAAAAAATTCACAATTTAAATTTGTTGAATTTTCTCAATATGATAATAAAAAAGAATTCTCAAAATTTGGTTTCTTGTCTTTATTGGTTGATGGTGTAAACAGCTTCAGGGTAGAAAAATTCTCTTTGAATAACTAAGCAATTTGATTATAAAACCAATCAGCAAAACAATCTTTTTATGAATATCACCAAAGACCAAGCTGAAAATGTATAACAAAACAGTTGTCCCATTTTGATTTTTAAAGATAATTATTCAAATTAGTGCAGATTTTCCTGACTCTCTCTCTCTCTCTCTCTCTCTCTCTCTTTCTCTCTCTCTCTCTCTTTTCATATTTCCTGGCAAGTCTTCCAAATTATATCCAGTGTACATGCAGAGCTGATGTAAGTTCTTGCTGATTGGCCCACACTGGCAAGTCCATGTGTAGGGGGCCATAAAAGAAGGTCACTTATGAGTTCAGCAGTGTCCTGCATGTCTTGTTCGTCTCACTTGGATAGTTTATGAGATGCGAGGTACATGGCCATACAGTTGTTGTTTTGTTGGGTGTGACTCAAAATATGAGAGACCTCACTAAAGATAAATAGTGATGAATATAATTGATATAAAATGCTGTTATTTCAATTACATAATTTTACACAAGGAGATTGGTTAGATTATATGGTCTAATAGTATATGTTAACCCTTTGATGTCACCCAGAGATAGAAAACTATCTTATATAAGTTAAGATAGCATAGACACAGAGTCAATGTCGCTAGGTAACTTTCAGTTTCTTGCTTCCATGATCATCAGACCAGATCCTTAGATGTACATATGCTCTATCACATATATTCTATACTCTTTATTTATAAATACAGCCAATCACGTATCTATATAAAATACCTACAAAGTCAGAAGTAATCTACCAAGGTGTTAGAATTATCCTAATGATCTGGCAGGTGAAACATAGGTAGATTACTTCTGGCTCTGTACGTATTTTAATTTTGCTCTACTTTGTGTATTGATCACTCTTGTGTTTTAGCTTAGGTGATTCTGTAAATGTTTTTTTCCTTTGACTTGGTATTGAGGTATTGATTGATTATTTTCAAGTGGTGTGAATGATTTTTATATTTTCTTTTTTATTCAATTTTTTTCCTAGATATCAGTTTGTGTAAAAATTTTCTTATTTAAAAATTGCATTATCAGTTTTTTTTTCACACAGCCAGAGTTTTAATAATGGCTATAAAATTAAGAAAAATAAAATATGCCATTGGTCACGCTAAATCATGGTAGACATGCTGGTATCCATCAAAAATAAGTCATAAAAAACCCCAACAACTCAATGATATAAACTACAATTATTTTGATTACCCAGTTATATATATATATATATATATATATATATATATATGTATGATTTTTATAGCAAGCATGCTAGAACAATCACCAACTACTACTACTACTACTACTGGACTATCTGACTTTGTTTCCTAAGCTTTAACTACTGTTCTGTTGTTAAACAGTACTTTTATCATTTTATGATTGTATTTGTCCTTTGATTATTTTTTTCTCAACTAATAGTTAATTTTATTTGAGATATTGAAAGTTTTGTTTTTTTAATCTTTTTTTTATTATAATCGTACCTTAGCTCATACAACTAATTGTTTCCTGGGGAGGGGAACATTGTTAGTCTAAACTGATTCAAATCAAGACAATAATCTCCCATTTAAATTAATTTCATTTCAATTTATTTTTTGCATGTACAAAAGGAAAGTAATTATTTATAAAAAATAACTACTTTAAACCTGTGATGTAATTTGAAAATGAAAATAGTCAATGTACAACTCAAGTTGCTTATATTTTTCATGCCATCCTTCAAATCATTTAAAACACAAAAAAAAAAAAAAAAATAACATTTAAAAATTTTTTATCACATTTTAATTTATTATCTAACAGAAATTCAAATCTATCCATCAAGTTCTAACATGTAATATGCTTGTCAGGTTGTTCAAAGAGTGCAATATCCCACAGAAACTATTATGGACACAGACTATACAGATGACATCACCCTTCTTGTAAATACACCTACCCAAGCGAAATTCCTGTTGCAAAGCCTGGAGGAGACAGCAGGTGGCATTGGCCTCCACATGAATGCAGGCAAAACAGAATACATCTGTTTTATCAAGAAGGAGACATCTCCACACTAAATGGCAGTTCTCTGAAATCAGTCGACAAGCTCATGTACCTCGGCAGCAGCATCTTATTTAATGAAAGCAGTATCAATATGTGCCTTGCAAAGGCATGGACTACTATCAATAGGTTATTGCTCATATGGAAATCTGATCTATCCGATAGAATAAAATGGGGATTTCTTCCAAGCAGCAATCGTGTCAATCCTACTGTATGGATGCACCACATGGTCACAGACAAAAATGTATCGAGAAAAAGCTAGAGTGAAACTGCACAAGTTATAATGAACAAATCTTGAAAAAAAACAAACCCTTGAAACAACAGCTGTATAGCCACTTACCTCCCATCTCAGAACCATGCAAATCAGATGAACAAGACATGTGGGACACTGCTGAAGAAGCAAGGAGGAACTCATAAATGATGTTCTCTAATGGCCCCCTTCACATGGATGTGCCGGTGTTGGCCAACCGACAAGAACTTATCTACAACAACTCTATGAGGACACAAGATGTAATCTGGTCCACTAGCCAGGAAGGATGGATGATGGGGATTGATGGAGAGAGAGAGTCAGCAAAATTCTTGCAAGCAGTGGAACTTGACAATGATTATTATTAATTGTTTGAAACCATACAGGTGTGTGCAAACTGCTTGTACTGGAAAGTTTGTGAGAGAAAAAAGAAAGTAATTATTTATAAAAAATAATTACTTCAAACCTGTGATGTAATTTGAAAATGAAAATAGTCAATGTACAAATCAAGTTGCTTATATTTTTTATGCCATCCCCCAAATCATTTAAACCACAAAAAAAAATAACATTTTAAAATTTTTTTATCACATTTTAATTTTATTACCTAACAGAAATTCAAATCTTTCCATCAAGTTCTAATACGTAATATGCTTGTCTGGTTGTTCAAAGAGTGCAACTGGTACCAAGAAACCCAAATCTTCCTGCTACATGGATAAGTGATTAGTGACTAAACAGGTTTACCTGGTAAGAACATTGGCTCAACTGTCAAAGGTAGATATGCCCTCATCTAGCCTGCACAAGTTGTAAAGCTTCATCTGGGTATTCTCTGCTCTAGTTGTTCTATAACCCACCTTGCTGTTTGACACAGAAGATGTTGAGAGGGCAAGTGTGTATCTATGTAATCTATTACTCATCATTAAGGTGTACCAACAGCACAGAATCTTTGGACATTCTTTCACTATCTCTCCTTATCAGCCATCACTCTTAGTAGGTCCTCTAGACGACATCCAGTGTCTGCACTGAGCTGATAAATGTATTTTTTTGATGGTTGGCCAACACTAGTCTCTCTCTCTCTCTCTCTCTCTCTCTCTCTCTCTCTCTCTCTCTCTCTCTCTCTCCCCCTGTAAGTGGACGAATGTTGCTTATGAGTTCATTTTTTTCTTTACATGTCTTGTCCATTTTATTTGGTTGGTTTGTGAGACGAAAGATAAGTGGCTGTATGGCTGCTGTTTTGTCAGGTGTTGCTTCCAGGATTTGTTCAAAACAGCATGTAGAATCCTTGTATAGTTTCTGTCCAGTTTTTTCTCCAGGCATTTTATCAGAGTCCAAGTGATAAAAACATACAGTTGTACTACTGCTTGGAAGAATTTATTTTATTTTATCAGAGGGATTTCCAACCTGTTATCCACCTAAATTCTGTCACTTGTGAAAATCAACAGAGGAAAGTAGCAAATCACGTACATCAACTTCCTCAGAAAATAAACCAGGCTAAGTTCAGTTGATAGGAACACTAATGTGAAATAGAGAAACCAGGAGTGAATCAAGATAGAAAATAAAGAATGTTTAAAACCTCTTATTTCAAACAACAAAATAAAAGCAAATTATTTATCTAAAGTGGGTTTTTATTTAGAAAAATCTTGAAAAATTACAAATTATATCTAATCTCAAAACACTACCTTTATTAGAGTAGATATAAATATAAAGTGTGTGTGTATATATATATATATATATATATATATATATAAGGCTAGTACATAGATGAAATGGTATTCCTTCCTCCCGCTCTCTCTCCTTTGTCTTTCTCTCTCTCCTGTCTGGTTGTATTTCATTTTCTTGTTGGATCTGATGAAGTCTAGTTAAAATTCTTTTGGAGTTTTGATTCATATGAATCCTCTCATAATAGGATGGAAATAAATTTATTATCCTAATATGATCAAATATTGTTTTTTTTCTTGAAAAAAAAAAAAAAAAATATATATATATATATAATTAAATCTGATCATATAGAGGAAAATTGATAAACAAGGTAATCCAAAAGAAGAGGAATATAATGTGAAAGAAAGACAACATTATAATGTTTCGGTTCCAATAAACCATCATCAGGACTAGGAAAGATGATATCTAGTGAGGTTAATTCACCAAAGGATGAAATACAAAAATAAGGAGGAAATACGATATATACAGGGAAAAGGGTAACTGTTTAATTGATAAATCTGTGTTCATGTTTGAAAATATTTTATATGACTGTTTAAGAATATTCTATAGAACTTATTATTTTTCAATTTGTTCATCCTGAAAGATTTTGAATCAGGAGTAAGAAGGATTGGTTGGTTTGTTTTTTGGGTTTTATAGTATATCAAACTTTGTAGGTCATTTAATGCCAAATCCATTTTTATGCAAATAATCTGTTTGATTTCAAACAATTCAGTTTAGCATGAGTACACAGTTTAATTGTCAAAAACATTTCTATTTCAAGCTATTCAGTTTAGTCAGTCAGTTCTTATTCAAACAATTCAGTTTAGTATACGTATGCAGTTTAGTTCTATTTAACCCATAGATAGGGCCATATCAGGTGCTACCATTCCAGGTCAGAGTGGACCTGGGAGCAATGGCAATGAAAGGGGTGCTCCACCTTCCCCAAAGACCCAACATCATTGGAACCTCACCATCAGATCGTTTAGTGTCATATATCCAGGAAACTTATTAGGAGAGGGTCTTACCCTTCTGCAGAGGTGCAGTCGGTGTATTCTACAGCCCCAGCCAACTGGGCAATACACAGAGTTAATGTCAAAACAGTTATATTTCAGATAATTCAGTTTAGCATAAGTTCACAGTTTAGATGTCAAAACAGTTCTATTTTGAGCAATTCAGTTTAGCTTAAGTACACAGTTTAAATGTCAAAACAGTTCTATTTTAAAAAAATCAATTTAGCATAAACACACAGTTGAAATGCAAAAAACAGTAAACTCAAGAAACTATGGTTTAGTTCTATCTAAATCATAGATAAGACCCTTATCAGGTGCCTCCACTCCGGGCCAGAGTGGACCTGGGAGCAATGACAATGAAGGGGTACTAGGTATTACCCAAAGCACCAGCATTACTGGAACCTCACCATCAGATTGTTTAGTGTCATATCCAGGACACTCATTGTGGGGGGTCTTACCCCTCTGTAGAGAAGCTGTCTGTGTATTATATAGCCCCAGCCGACTGGACAAGAGTAGGAAGGAGGAGGAAGGAAGTTGGTGAATAAATAGAACAAATAAGTTCTATAGAATATTTCTAAACTGTCATATGATATATTTATAAACACTAATGCTGATTCATTGATTGAACAGTTACCTTTTTCCTCTATAAACTCTATTTCTTCCTTGCTTTTTGTATTTTATTAAAGATCCTTCAGTGATTTAACATCACATCATCCTTCCCAGTCCTGATGATGCTCCATAAGAATTGAAATGTTATAACATTGACTTTCTTTCACTTTAAATTCTTCTTTTGGGATTACATTGTTTATCATTTTCTCTCTCTTTCTCTCTCTCTCTCTATATATATATATATATATATATATATCGAGGTCTCCAAAAGTATCAACAAAGATTAGAGAAAGACACATGAGACTTGCTGAACACTTTATATATGACCAGGATGAAGAGGCTTCCAAATGAGTTTTGTAGCAATCAATACCTACATCAATGGTCTCAGCAAAAATACCAGGCTAAGTTCAGTTGATGAAACAAGAATAGTAATGCTAGATAGAGAAACTCGGAGATGATCTGTCAACTCTGCTTGGATTGGGGTCTGGCTAAGTTTATTTATTCTAATATTTATCTTTACCCAACTTTTTGGAGTATCTTGATATTTTAATGTACACATAAATGTGTTGGGAGCATGCTTCGGTTATCATTGTTGGAAATGGAATCATAACCCAAGTTCAAATCCTGAATAAGGTTGTTTGCTTTTCATTATCTATCTCCCACATCCAACTGATGGGTAAATAATAGGACTGACTGGGTTTGTTAGCCTGGGTAAGGTAATCTGTTTAAAAGAAGGAAAAATCAATTCAAACCAGTTGTACACTGCTTTAAGATTGACCTTTTGTCACATTCAACCTGTTGTGAAGGGGTTGGTTAAATACATGCCCCTATCATCTGGTTTGTTTAATGACATATCAACCTTCATGGGTTATTTAATTCTAAAACAATCCTTGTGGAAAGACAGTATTGGTACTATTTGGGGGATAAGAGGGTTCATGGCTTTCCTAAGGGAAATTCCAAAGTGAATATAATTGCCTGACTATCGCATCTCGTAGGTGAGCCAAAACATCATGAGGATTCCCATAATGTCACTTGGTGGCACCATATGACCATAAATAGATTGTCTTAGAAAATACACTGGGACTGAATTCATTTGGTGAAAGAAGAGAAGTAGAGCAAGATAGTCAACTTGTCTCAGACTTCCAGTGATAACACACAAAACTGTCACATTATAATCCTGATTTCAAAGGTTTAGACAATTCTCTTTTCTTTATATTTTCTTTTCACTGATTTCTGCTATTCAATTATTCTCAAAACCTTTTATTCTTTTATAACATTATTATATCATTCTATTATTCTTTTCTGATGAGTAAGTTTTCAATTCTTTTGTAGCTTTCATCTAGCACAGATTATCTATATAATCAATTTTTTTTTTGATTAGTGTCACCAACTACAAAGGATAAAAATAATCTTGAGAAATATTTCAATTAGTTTTCAGCCTTTCATTTTTCTTTTATTTAATTAATCATTATTGTACTATCTTGTGTATATTGTTGTAAATTTTTTCAAAGTTATTATATTTTATTCACTTAAAGGCTACCTTTGATGGCTATTAAGTTGGTGTTAAGTTATGTTTGTAGAATTTATAGGATAAAATTAATTGTATATAAATAAATACAGGAAAGTAGTCTTGAACACTTGTGCTCAACAAAACAAGTGGTATGGTCAGGGTAATCCCCATGGCACAATGGCTAACTTACTGGACTCAGATATTATAGGAACCATGGTTGAGAAAGTCTCTGTGGCTTAGTAACTAATGTGTTGGAGGACATCTTAATAAATGAGTTTGAACTTGTGCTTTTTCATTCACTTTTGAGCTAATTCCCTTGGGAAAACTATGAACTCCCTTTTCCCTTCAACTGTGGGTTAAATAGCACCACAACTGTTTTACAAGAATGTGTTTACTATTAAATAAACCAAGAAGGCTGATATGCCATTAAACCAAGATGGTGGTGATGGTGGTGTGTATAATACTTCTTTCTTATTGATCCCTTTTAGACACATTTCCCTATTTCCTTGGCAGAAATGGAGACATCGTTAACAATAACTCTACCTTGACTGAGTGATAAAAACAACTAAGACAAAGAAACTGGTCTTAAAGAATCAATTTCTAATAGGAAGTCCCATTTGTTTGATAAAAAAAACAGAATCTTCAAAGAGAAGTTGAGATCCACTTAACTAAAACATTTTGTCTGCCACTCAAGGAAATTGTTCTCTTTTTAACTGAATTTAAATCTAAAGTCAGAATTTAGTCATCATGCCATGTTTTTATGTTATAGCACATTTAAATGTTATAAACACAATGTTACTCTGCCTATATAGTAAACTGTCATATTGGAAAGCCAACTTGAATATTAAAACTTGGATAAATGTTCTATTACATCATATTCTCATATCAATATTGTATACATCATATTATACAAAATTCAAAAAAGGAGAATTTCTTAAAGAAAAAAAAAGGCTCTTATTAGGTAATTGATCATGTTCCATCAATATATTCTAATGAAGTATTAGTCACTAACATTCAGAAGTGTTTAAGACATTTAAACTTATTATTTGACATGACCTACAGTATAGTAAAATTGTACTCTGCTCAAAATATTGGGTTAATAAGTTGAAAGGGTTAAAAGTATTATGTTGTTAATTTCTGACATGATTTTTATTTAATGTTATCTATTTTGTTGGACCTAAGGATTAACAAAAAAAAAAGAGAACCTGTTGCCTGATATTCACTGCTTAAAACAAAACAAACTTTTAAAGAATCTAACTGTAACTCATAATGAAAATTCTACTACTGTTAAAAATCCTGGAATTAGCACTCTTTGTTTTTTTAATCAAAATGTTTCAACTTAGAGAAGAAAGGAATTTCAAGTCAAGTTTGCAACCAAATGATAATTTTGTGGTAACTTTATTCATGCTGAATTTAATATCTTAATCATCCAAATTCACAATATATTGGGAGATAACTATGAAATGCTAATTAGATTGTTCACCCTTTCCTAAATAAAAGCAGTTATATAATCTTAGGCTGCTATTACAATTAGAGCCTAATGGGTTCATGGTTCGTCTCATCAATTCTAATTCTTAGCTAAGTGACTCATATATTGAGACCTTCCCCCTCAAGGCTAAAGGCTTCTGACATTGTAAAAAGTTAAACACTTAATCATTTGTCTGTTTGAACTCTGCTTACTGTTCAGTCATTTAATTGGTTAAAAGATTTTTTAAAATCTTAATTACTTCCGATCATTAAATGATGCTTATAATTTGAAATAAGGAAATTAAAAGATTAAAATGAATTTTTTTTTGTTTTAGATTTTATTGGCCAATGGAAACTAACAGTGAAATTGTTTTAAAAGCATTTTGCATTTTGTTATGCAAACTTAGTTTTTCATTTGTCGATTTCTGGCCTTTGAATTAATCCATATTCTTAAAACATTTATTACGAAAAGTCCAACTATGGTTGTACACAACAGTAACCCAACAAAATCAGTACATAACAGCTAGATGTTTATTAGAGCAATACACTTTAAATGTAAAATAATTTCCAGTCCAAATTGTAACTATGGGATAATTTTGTAAGTGTCTGTATTTCAGTGGAACATCATTTTCATTTTATCAGTCGTTCACTAAAATCTCTCCTAAATGCATGGAGAAAAAATGCTGCATTATAAGAAAAAAAGAATATCCACTAACCTGGTGTGTTTTTGGCAAGAATAGCCAGATGAATCCCATCCCTCCAGGACTTAAGTGATTTGTATTCAGAGTTTTCCTTCTCCTAAACTGGTTGCCATTCAAAGGTTAAAGAGATCAGTCTGCCCTACTATTTACCCATACTGGATTCATGTCTTTCCCATGGGTATTAATGCTATATGAAATACAAATAGTTTTATTCAGGAATGGAACTCAGCTAGGTAAGTTCACTTCCTTCAACAATAACCACCAGCATTATAGAAAAGTTTAAATACACTAATTAGAGAATAAAGCAATTTCTAGATCAATCTGCAACAGAAAGCTTATTCTGTTCGGTCTGCATCACACTGAACATAACTTAATTATTCAAATTTTTATATAACGGAGATGAATTTGAAATTTTCATTTGAATATTTCCTCCTGCTGAGAATAAAAACATATTCTCAAGCAGGCTTATGTGCAAGACAAATGTATTCATTTTCTATTCACAGTAAAAACTGTCATAAATTTCAATATGCTGCCAATATATCATATTCTTATTATCTGTTCAACCTTACAAAAATTGTGCATCATAGTGAGATTTTTATTAAAGTCATACAATAATACTTTGCTTTACATCATTTTGGCCCTCATCAAATTCATCTTCATGCCATTTTTCTAGACTAAATTTTCTTTTAGTGAACATCATTACATTACTCAGCAATATCCTATCATAATAAAAGGACATGAAATAAATAAATTTTTCCTTTTAAAATTATATTTAAAATGAATAGCACCTGAAAGGGTCCTATCTATGGGTCAAATAGAACTGTCTGACATTTAAACTGTGTGCAAACAAATGACTTGTGTTAAATTGAATTGTTAAGAAATAGAACTGTTTGACCATTGAACTGTGTGTAAACAAATGACTGATATTTAATTGAATTGTTAGTGATAAATAGCAATAATTGGAAGCATTTAAATGTGTGTAAACAAATGAGTGATGTTGAACAGAATAATTACTGTTAAATAGCAATACTTGTCACCACTTCACTGTGCATAAAGAAATGATTAATAATAAATAGAATTATTTGTGTTTGATACAAATGTTTGAAACCATTTGACAGTGTGAAAAAAAGAGCTCAAGCTCTTTTAAAAATGTTATGAACAAATCACATATTTAATATATATGAATAAAAAGGATTTGGCATTTGAAAACCTATAATTGTTGATAAGCTACCAAACCAAACCAAACCAAATCCTATATATTTAATATATATATGTATTAACAGAATTTGGCATTAAATAACCTACAATGGTTGATATGCCATAAAACCTAACCCAACCAAATCCTATATATTTAATATATATGTATAAAGAGGATTTTGGCATTAGATAACCTACAATATGTCATAAAACCCAACCCAACCAAATCCTATATATTTGATATATATGTAAAAACAGGATTTAGCATTACATAAATGGTTGATATACCATAAAACCCGACCAAATCAAATCCTACATATTTAATATATATGTAAAAACAGGATTTGGCATTAGATAACCGACAATGGTTGATATGCCATAAAACCCAACCAAATCAAATATCTATATATTTGATATATATGTAAAAACAGGATTTGGCATTACATAACCAACAATGGTTGATATGCCATAAAAACAAATCAAACCTTTAAATTCTTAAATGCCTTAACATTCTTCTACATGTTGTTTATGCTAAATGTAAAGTTTTCATCAAACTTAAAGCATTTTTAAGGACCAATCAAAAGGTAAATAAGAATTTTATTCTGTTCATTATTCTTTAAAAAATATCACTCAAATGTGTTTTTAAATTTCTTTATTAATTGTATTTTGTGAGTTACTTACAATAGTTTTATAAGTTATAAGATTGATTGATTTTAACAGCATATAAACCAGTTCGGTTTTTTTTTATGTCAATATGTTGGGGAATTGTATAGATTGTACAGTCATATTTACATTGTTTAGTTTCTTAAGTCTTACACGTGGTTATATGATATCAAGTATTGAATACTTAATTTTAAATAGATTTATTTGACCTATAGATAGGACCCTAACAGGTACTTAACACTCTGGGCCAGAGTGGAATAGGGAATAATAGCAATGAAAGGATACTCTACACTCTCAAGAGATCTAGAACTTGAGCCTCACCATCAGATTCAGGTTAGTGTCATATCAGGACACTCCTTTGGAGACAAGGTCTTATACCTCTTCAGGAGTTACAGTCAGCATATTCTGTTGGACTGACAGAGGATAAAAATGGTTTTATGTCACGACTTTTAGAACCAATTAATGACATAGGGTGTAATATAACTGTACGTTTAAAATAATTCAAATTAGTGTACAAAGCAATTTTCAGTCCAATTCACAAATGAATAAATTTTGAAGGGTCTACTTTCATGCTGCTCCTAATTTTTTAAGATAAAGATAATTATGAAATTATTAGAAATCTTCAATCCTTCCAAAACAGAAGCATCAGTATCATCATGGGCAGCTATTAACTATGAAACGCTCATTAGAATCCTTCATCCTTACTTAAATAGAGGCACTAATATAATTATGGACTGCAGTTAGATTGGAAACCATACAGGTTCACAGCTATTACTATTTAAAACCAATGTAAAAAAATAACAAAAACATTTTTGTTTTTGAAAATGTTTGAAACATTCATTAAAAGAAACTGAGTCTTAGGTAACAGATTCCTTTGCTGAGCATATCGATATAGAGATTAAACTGATTAAATTTGTGAACCTCAGTATTCTAGAATCTTTTAAGAAATTCTTCCTTGTCAAAGGATAATTTTACATTTTCTTACATTATCTTTCGAGATATCTGAAGTGATAGACTATTTTGGTAAATTCCACGGTCATGTTGTTTATTTACAAAAGCATTATTTTACATTGTTTCGGTAAAGTAAGTTTGTTCATCTTATTTGTAATAGTCACAATATATCGGCCACTGTATCCTCGAGCTTTCTTCAGCTGCTTGCCATTGTTGGTAAATTGGGAATTTTGAATTGAACTCTTTATTCAATCCATGCAAGTCAACTGTCTTCCTTTTATTATCCATGCTAGAAGATATCTAATTTTAGACAATTTCTCTGAGAAAATTTTGTTCTTGTGTTGCTGCTACTGTTCATTCTATCAATCTCAAATATATGAATTTTCCCTGCCTGACACTGGACTGGCACTCATGATCACCAGATAAATGTATTAGATAAAAAAAGAAGCACAATGGAACATCAAAAATATAGTGATGATTGTAATCAAAGAGAAATTAATTGAATTTTGGCTTGAAATAATCCATATAGAGTTGATATGCCATAAAATAAATAAACCAATCCAAATGTGATCATAGTTCAATTTTTAAGCAGAGTAGATCATGTTTTAATTCAGAGTTTTCCTTCTTGGCTGTTCTAAGTTAGCCAAACATAGTCGAGGGTGACCAAAGACTCCCTTTTTCATAGTTACAACACTGAGGTGTAGGAGAGGTTACTATTTACCTGGATCGCTCTACTTACCCTTGATCCATACCTTATATTGCTGTGTTAAGCAAAGAGGCATTAAGTACCATTTTTGAGTCTCTGGTATGACTTAACCTGGGATTGAACCCTAGTCTCTTGAGTTATAGGTGAACACTATTATGCCAATGGGTCAGTTAAGGTCAGGAGGGTGACTTGAAGGCTTCGTTTTCAACAGTTACTACGATGCGTAGGTGAGGGCACTACACCTTTCTCTGGATGCTCCCCTTACCCTCCATCCACAGCTTATAATACTGAGTGTTAAGAAAAAAGGCATCAAGTACCATTTTTTGAATCCTTGGTATGATTTGACCTGGGATTGAACTCTAGTCTCTAGGACCATGGGCAAACACTCTTGCCATTATTCCAATGGGCTGAACCTACATAATAAATCAGTGTAATACAAGGCCAAATATGCTCAAATCAAGACTGCATTGCAAAAAAAGCTCTAAGTTTGATGATTGAAAAATTGGACTGAAGATCATTGTACAAACTCAGGTTGTTTCTATTTACAGCAGTTGATATGAAAATAAATGAAAACTGAACCCAAAACTTGGAGTTAATCAGCTATAAAATATTCATTCCTGTTATAAGAATCTAATAACTAATTCCTAAGCAGCAATGTATACATGGCTTATTTAAAGATTATTCTGTACAAGGTATAGATTGCTCATTTGATAAAAATGCTGTACAAAATCCAAAATATATTTATTGCATTTGATATATGATTTATATAATTTCTATCATAAAGCTCATTAGTGACATTCAGTGAAATTTTTATCACTTGAAATGAACACTTGAAACTTGTAAGCAAACATTCACCTGTGAAAATCTAATTAGTAAAATTCAATTTATCATTATCTCTTTCCACAATAAAATGATATGACACTTTCTGATGAAATATGGAGTGAATTTGGATACTGATTTTAGTCAGTAAGTATGCATAGTGTTCAACTGCTCCTGATTTGGTGAAAAACAACATAAGCCAATATGCATAGCATCTTTTAAGATTTTTAGCTTGCAGTTAATATTTTCTAAAAATCATATTTCATTTGAATTCATTACTTATCGTCATAATTCTTTGCATCATAAATAACTGTATGATGCCAAACTAAATATATTTCAATGATATATGTAAGTTAGGTTAGCGACCATGGTCGAGGGTGATCTGAAGGCTCCCTTTTTGATAGCTACTACACCTAGGTGCAGGGGAGAGTGCTATTCCTTTTCCTGGATTGCTCCACTTTACCCGTGATCCTTACATTATAATTCTGAGTGTTAAGCAAGGAGGGATCAAGTACCATCTTTTAAGTCTTTGGTATGACGCGACCTGGGAATGAACCCAGGTCTCCTGGGCCGTTGGCGAACACTTTAATTAATTCAAAATAGTTTGTTTTGAAAATTGGATGTTAATGATTACAAACATAAACTCTTTAAAAAAAATGTAGTTGACATTTTCTGAGAAAATGGTATGTATTTAATTTGATCTTGAATTACTGATAAATACACCGTCTAATGCAAATTGGGCAGCCCAGTTGACAGCATCTCTGCAGAAGGATAAGACTACCCCCCAATGAGTGTCTTGGACACTAAACAATCTAATAGCTAGGCTCCAGCCTTGGAGTTTTCAAGAACACAGATTCTTTTGATTCTCTTCTGCTATACATCCCTATCAGTCATTAGTAAGTTTTCAGGATGACATCTTGCCCCATTGGCTGGGGCTGTAGAATACACCGACTGAACCTCTGCAGAGGGGTAAGACTCCCCCCCAACAAGTGTCCTTGATATATGACACTAAACAATTTGATGGTAAGGTTCTAGTGATGCTGGAGCTTTGGGGAATGCAGAGCAATCCTTCATTGGCATCGCTCCCAGGTTCACTCTGGCCTGGTGTGGTAGCATCTCATAGGGTCTTATCTATTGGTCAAATAGTACTGTTTGACATTTAAACTGAGTGCAAGCAAATGACTTATGCAAAATTGAATTTTTAAAAATTGAACTGTTTGATCATTTAACCATGTGTGAACAAATGACTGATATTAAATTGAATTTTTTTAAATTTTCATTTTTATATTTTTTGATATATCGTAAAACTTGGAACAATTTAACTTTGATTTATGCTAAATAAATAGTTTGAAATAAAACTTTTTGATCATTTAACTGAGTTTAAACACATGTTTGATGTTTAATTGAATTGTTAGTGAATTGGATCTATTCAACTTTGTTGACTTATATTTACAAATCATATAAATTGAATATATATGAATAAACTGGATTTAACCTACAATGCTTGATATGACATAAAACCAGACAAAACAAATTCGGCTCTTGGATTGTATGTGTTATTTTTTAATTGTTTATGTTGTATGAAGTATTGAAAATAGGCATTATTCCCCTCAAACTTTGCTTTTTTCCCTTAGATTGTGAAATGTAAGAATAGGAAAATTTGTGGTTTTTTTTCCCATAAGATCTGTATCAAAATCTATGTATACAGATACTAAAGTAATAAGGCAAAGTTTGAACAGAATAAAGATTGTTTTTATTTACTTTAGTTGGTTAGATGGGTTTTATGGTCTATAAACCTTTGTTGGTTATTTAATGCCAAATCTGTTTTTATGCAAATAGTTCTATTTCAAACAATTCAGTTTTTTCAAACAGTTCTAATTCAGCTAATTCAGTTTAGTATAAGAACAGTTTTTGTTTATACACAGTTATATGTCAAAACAGTTCTATTTCAAATAATTCAGTTTAGCATAAGTACGCAGTTTAATTGTAAGAACAGTAAACTTAAACCACAGTTCAGTTCAGTTCAGTTCAGTTCTATGTAACCCATAGATAGGAGTGGACCTGGGAGTGATGGCAGTGAAGGGGTGCTCTGCGTTCCCCAAAGCTCCAGGATTACTGGAACCTTACCATAAAATTGTTAAGTATCATATCCAGGACACTCGTTGGGGGGGGGGTCTTATCCCTCTGCAGAGAAGCAGTCTGTGTATTCTACTGCCCCAGCCAACTGGGCAACGTTTACTTTAGGGATAATTAACTGGCAAATACCTCTTTCTGCTTAGGAATAAAAAAAAGTAAGAATTTAGTTACATAGTGTTATCTTTAATTTCACCTGCAAGCAGGACACACCACTGTTGGTATTTCATGTAAATTGCAAAATAGTTTTTATTTACTCAAGTCTGTGTTAATCCTTGAATCTCGTACCAACACCAATGTAAATGTTTAAAATGAACAAATCACTTTAATGTTAAACTTAAATACCTGTGGTCCCTACACATAGTCAGCTAGGATTGGCTCATGGCCTTGCTGAATGATTCCTATGCAAATATGCCAATAATGCCATTCATACTGATCAAACTCTCTTGAAACATCTGGTTACTAAAGGGGCATAACTCATCTTAGAAAAAACATTGACTCAATTAAAATTGTTGCTTGGTTGGCTTTTATGACAAATCAACCGTTCTAGATTATTTAACGCTACATCCTGTTTATGAGCCAGAGTGGTCCAATGAAGAGCTACTCCACATTCCCCAAAGCTCCAGCTTTACTGGAGCCTCCCCATCAGATTGTTTAGTCTCATATCCAGGGCACTCATGCAGTCAGTGTATTCTACAACTCCAGCCGACCAATTTTGGAAATATTCTAATTTATTTGTCTGACTATAACTATTTGACTATTGCCAAAGTCATTTAAATCTTTTTTTTTTTTCATCCATGACTGCTGAAGTTATCATCAAACATTATCATCAAGACATCAAAAGGAAATACTTGAAGCTGGCTTACCAGACTATTTATCTCTGACTAACATGCACAGTTGTTTTGAAACAGTCACTGGTTCTAGTTCTTGCTTCATATCATTTTGTCATAAAGTTTTGATACATGAGCATATAGATAGATATATTTTTTGAATTTACTGAATAAAAACAAAATCACATGTGTTGTATAAATCTTTGTCTCTGTGAAAACTTCTAAATAAAGTAGTGACAAAAAGTTTTGTTAAAAACATGCCAAGTAAGAGGTAATTGGCCTGATTCAAAGTGAGACTCAATGGATCAAATGATCTTTTCCATTGATACAAGATCAAGTTTTTATATCTCCACCCCCATTCACGATACTTCTAGTGATAGTTATTCATTAGCATAGATAATTTTACTTATAAATTAATTAATACATATTTATAGATAGTTATTAATAAGAATAGATAATTTGACTCATTAATTAATATATATTTATAAATAGTTATTAAACAACAGAGATAATTTGACTTATTAATTATTAATATATATCTATAGATAGTTATTAATCAGAAAAAATAATTTGACTTATTAATTAATATATATCTATAGATAGTTATTAATCAGATTAGATAATTTGACCTCCCTGCAGCTATGCAACTCATGCACACAAAGGATTAGGGAACTGTGCACTATAACACAATTCTCACTCACTTTGATCAAAGCTGCAAATAATCATACAATAGCCTTTCCATTGGCGTGCATTTGGCTGCAAAGTCTCGATTAAATTCTTGTTTCAATGATTTTAGGCTGCCCAATGCTTTGTCAGTAGTTGATAATCACTATTGTTTGTTTGTTTGAGTTTTATGGCATATCAACTCTTGTAGGTTATTTAATGCCAAATCTATTTTTATACAAATAAACAGCTCTATTGCAAACAATTCAGTTTAGTATAAGTCCACAATTTAGTTATCAAAAATATTTCTATTTCAAGCTATTTAGTTTTGTCAAACAGTTTTATTTCAAACAATTCAGTTTAGTGTAAGTACAGTTTTTATTTATACACAGTTATATGTCAAAACAGTTCTATTCTAATAATTCAGTTTAGCATAAGTACAGTTTCAATGTCAAAAACTGTTTTATTTCATACAATTCAGTTCAGCATACAAAAACAGTTCTGTTTCAAGCAGTTCAGTCTAGCATAAGTACATAGTTCTATTTGATCCATAGGATCCTATCAGGTGTTACCACTCCGGTCCAAAGTGGACCTGGGTGTGATTGCAATGAAGGGATACTCTGCATTCCCCAAAACTCCAGCATTAATGGACATTTATATTAAGTTCTTCAGGCTGACTTATCTGCTTATATATCTCTGATGTTCATTTCTTGTGAGACAGTAGCTATCATTTTGCCCCATGAAGATCATAAAATTCTGGCTTGTCAGTATATGTAGAAGGATAATAGGATAGTGTTACAGAATTTGTTTTTATAGTTTAGTTTGATTTAAATAAATTGGCATCGTCTTGATGAAACAAACACACTTTGAAAAAGGAAAAATAACAATTTCTATGGTGTGGGCAAAAGAATTTTAATTCTATTCATTGTATGTTGATTGTTTATACTAATTTCCTCTTCTCTTTGTGAGTTTTTTTTAACAATGTTTCAACCAACTAACCTCCAGTCTTCTTCAGATGTCTTGTTTTTGGAATACAGTTGAATTTTGTTTTGAGAGAACATGGCACTTCCTCTCTTGCGTGAATCACCTCCGGTGCCTGTACTTGTGTATTTTTCGAATTGTTTTCACCTGACCTTTGCAATGAACACATGACCTTTCTAATGTTCTTATTGAAAAAGAGAATCATACAAAAAACTTCCCTTGTCATAATCAAATTTCTGACTCTTATATTTAATATGATATGGAATATATGACATTTATATACATTATATGTTTTTGTATTTTTATTTTAACATCTCTAATATCATCCCTCACAGTCCTGATGATGGTTCATTAGAACCGAAACCCTGTAGTGTTGACTTTGCTTCTCAATAAATCTCTCCTGCTTGAGTTACCTTGTGATCAATTTTTCTCTATATTGTCGGATTATACACCATTATTTTCCATACATTATATTGTATATATTTATCTTGGTTTTATACATAGTTTGGTTTGGTTGTGTTTCATGGTATATCAACCATTGTGGGTTATTTAATGCAAAATCCTGTTTATATATTATATGATTTGTAAGCATATAGTTTGTAAGATATTTAAAGGAATCAAATAGTTTCAATTATATCACCTCATCTCAGAAATTTAGATAAATAGTTTCCCGTATTGTTATCAAACACTAGTAATTCTATTTGTACAGTGAAATAGTTTTATTTATTTAGTAATTTTATCTTATAATCATCATTCATTTACACACCAATGCTTTCAAATATTGCTATTTAACACAAATAATTCTATAATCATTTGTTTGCTCACAGTTAAATAGTACAAATTCAAAGCATTTAAAATTAATAATTCTATTTATCATGTGTTCCTATCAACATAAACAATCAACATACAGCTGTATAATTTCCAATAACTAATAATAATAATCTCTTGTGAAAGATTAAACAGTTCTATTTGATCTATAGATGTGATTCTGGGGACACTATTCATGGTGTCATGGTTTGTAAGCTAGACTAGTAAACTTTCACAAGTGTATTAGAATCTCACTGAGTGCCTCATTCATATGGCCTTATACCACATCTAAGCAAAAAGCTTAGTAAATTACTAAAGATGGGATTCTGACAGGTACTTCAACTCTGGGTCAGAGTAAACCTGTTAGTAATGGCAATGAAGGAGTATTCCAAATTCCCCAATTTCAGATTCAGATTATATATAGGTCATATCTTATTATTTTGATCTCAAGTAGGGGCATAATTTTAATTTTTTACTCTAAAACCATTCATTTGTCATTTGTCATGGGTATTTGTTTACTAAGCTTAACTTGACACAAAGCTAGAAATATGGGGCATCCACACAGAATCGAACTCTGTTGTAGTGGTCTGCTACCCTAGATAGCTAACCACTACTTATATACAGACTCAACGCAATTCTACGAGTAAGGGAACAATGAATAAGTAACAAGCACTGCATTGCATTTATCTACCCAACCCCTCAGTCATGTATTGGGTGTGTGTTGTAACCAAATAAAAAAAATTACTGAATGAGAAATAACCGAAACTGAAGTTGGAAATGAAATGGAAATCTTTATAACATTAACAAAATACAATATTTGCCAGTGGCGTGAAGAAGTTAACCACTGCTAGTGGTGACAACTAATATATTTTTACCTCCTCATAAAAATGTCCAACATATTTATGAGGAATGGGACATATCTATTAATGTTCATATATAACAGTGTGACACAAGATTAATTTTTAAACTGAGTTACAGGTGGTTTGAATTCAGAATTTTCTTTCCTTTAGACTGGTTGCCAAACAAAGGCTAAGGAACCTAATCTGCTCTACCATTTACCTCTAGCTGGGAGGAGATCAGATGGATTCATGCCTTCCCCAAAAGCCTTGGCACAAAATGAAACACATACAGCCTCATTCAAGATTTGAACCCAAGTCACAGATTCCATTTCATAGGATTATAGCCATACACACATCTTTAAATACCATAGTGTAAAGCAAATCAAACACATTTAAGTATAAGTTCTGTAATGCGTATGCTTGGGACTTTGGATTATTTAATACACAAAAAAAGTTCTCAGCCGAACCAAGAAGCTAAAGACTTAAAAAATAAAAAATTATTGAATATTTTTCAAAAGGTTTGGTTTGGTTTTATGGCATATCAACCTCTGTTGGTTATTCAATGCCCAAACCATTTTTGTACATATAAACAGTTCTGTTTCAAATTATTCAGTTTAGCATAAGTACAGTTTTTTGTTTACACACAGCTAAATGTCAAAGTTTTGTTTCAAGCAATTCAGTTTAGCAGAAGTATACAGTTTAGTTCTATTCAACCCATAGATAGAACCCTGGGCCAGAGTAGATCTGGGAGCAATAGCAATGAAGAGGAACTCTGCATTCCCCAAAGCTCCAGCATTACTGGAGTCTCACCATTAGATTGTTTAGTCTCATATCCAGGATACTCACTGGGGAAGTCTTAACTGACTGCAGAGATGCAGTCAGTGTATTTTGCCGCTCCAGCTGACTGGGCCAATTTTTGAAAAGTTGAAAGAAACTTAGGGAATGATTTATCAAGCATATTGAACAGCAGGAGGAATATGTAAAGTGGTATGTATATATCATAGCTATTGGTCACTCCTACCTTGATCAGACCAAGAATTTTTCAGTACACCTTAAATTATACCTTAATAAGCTCCATATTCTATAGCACAAAAAAAAAAAGCATTAAAACAAAAACTCTAACTAGATATTATATTTGACATTACTTGAGAACTTGATTCTCATTGGGTGCTTTGTTTTAATAGACTGACAGAACTTGAAATTAGAGGAAGACTTGAGGCTGTCGAGACCACAACTGAAATTGGATAGCATATTTTAAAGAATCTGATATAGTTGTGACTTGTTATCATTCAGTCTTCAGTGAAGGCCAGTAGTAGCGAAGGATATGAAAAAGTTGCAAAGAATTAAATAATAATATTTTGATATAACCAGAGAACTAAAAATAATTGGTAAGGATTCTGAGGAGAGTTCTTGGAGTGCTAAGTAGACCTGCTGTTACTCAGACTCCAGTAAAAAAAAAACAATCAGTTAAAACTGATGTGAAAAACTCTGAGTGGAAATAATTGAAATATCCAGTTTATATTATCATTAAGTTAACTTTTATTGACCAGTCATTATAAATGGCTATGTAACTTAGAAATAACATTAGTAGCTGCCACCTTTCTTTGACTCCAAACTACCTATTAAAAAGGAGTAGATATCTGACAATCAATATTCTCAGACATATATATCAAGATTAGAAAAAATTCATATTTTATTTTCAAGGGTCAGGCAGAATGATCCTCCTGTTGATAATGGTAATTGGTAGATGAAGGTAGCCATAAGCATGCTATTTTCATTATTATCATGATGTGGAATGCTGAACATCATGTGTTTGTGAATGAAAGTTATTTCAAATATGGTTCCTCTCTCATTGAACAACAGTACCAACAGGCTCACCAGATCTATTCCCTTGTGATTACCTCTTCTGAGAATAGCATTATCATTGTATGTATATATATATATATATATATATAGTGAGAGAGAGAGAAATAACAAAAGGATTAAAAAATTTTGTTTGGTTTGGTTGTGTTTTACTGCAAATCATCCTTTGTGGCTTATTTAATGCCAAATCCTTTTCCATACATATATGATTCATAAAAAAATAGTTCACTGGTAACATTATTTTTAAATGAGCCTGTGGTCTTTAGTTTATGCACAGTCAAATGGTTTCAAATATTGCTATTTATTGTTTGAACACATTTAAATAGTATCATTATCCAATACTAACAGTTCTGTTTGCCACAGTTAAATAGTTTCAAGCATTGCTATTTAATACTAATTATTTAATTAAATATAAATCATTTGTTTGCATGCAGTTAAAGTAGATTCAAGTATTGCTATTTAACACTAATAATTCTATTTATCAATTTGTTAAATGGTTTCAAGTATAGTTGATGATTAAACAGTTCTGTTTGACCCACAGGTAGAACCCTAACATGTACAACCACTCTGGGTCAGAGTGAACCAAGGTGTAATGGCAATGAAGGGGCTCTCTACATTCCTCAAATCACCGGGATAGGAGTCTCACCATCAGATGGTGTTTAGTGCCATATCTAGGACACTTGTTGAAGGGGGGTGGGTCTTATACCCTTCTGTAGAGATGTAAGTAAAGTAAAGTTGGCGACCGTAGTCGAGGGCAACCAGAAGGCTTCTTTTTCAATAGCTACTACACTGAGGTGTAGGGAAGGGCACTACTCCATTCCCTGGATTGCTCCACTTTACCCTTGATACATGCCTTATATTACTGAGTGTTAAGCAAGGAGGTATCAAGTACCATTTTTAAAGTCTTTGGTATGACGCAACCTGGGATTGAATACAGGTCTCTCGAACCATTGCCCAACACTCTACCCACTTGGCCAATGAGGTGGTAACAGCCCCAACTGACTGTCCTCTTCAAAGTTTATGGCAACAAGTAAAAAGAAGATCATAAGATGAACTTGATTGCCGTAAAGGTCAATTAACTTTAAATGGAAAACTTTAGAAATGAGAAGAAAATGATTTCTTTGTTTACACTTCAGTCATCACGAGAGGAATTTCTTGGTTGTATCATCACCTTTTACTAAGCCTCTTATGTATAAAGTCAAGTAATCACTCTTGTATGATCACTCCAAAAATCTTTGTCATCTATTTTTGCTCAAAATATTTATATTCTTTGTTTGTTTGTTTCGATGTTATGGTATATCAACCTTTATAGGTTATTTAATGCCAAATCTATATTTATACAAATAAATGGTTCTATTTCAAACAATTCTGAGTAGCATAAGTACATAGTTTATTGTCAAAAACATTTCTATTTCAAGCTATTCAGTTTAGTCAAAAAGTTCTTATTCAAACAATTCAGTTTAGTCAAAATTTCTTATTCAAACAATTCAGTTTAGTATAAGTATAGTTTTTGTTTGCTCATAGTTAAATGTTAGGATGGTTCTATTTCAAACAATTCAGTTTAGCATACAATAATAGTTTCATTTCAAACAATTCAGTTTAGCATAAGTACATAGTTTGAATGTCAAACAGTTCTATTTCAAGCAATTCAGTTTAGCATAAGTAAGCTGTTTAGTTCTATTTGACCCATAGATAGGACCCTTTCAGGTGCTACCACGCCTGGGAGTGATAGCAATGAAGGGATACTCTGCATTCCCCAAAGTTCCAGTATTACTGGAACCTCACCATCAGATTGTTTAGTCTCATAATCAGGACCCTCGTTTGGGGGTTGGGTCTTACCTCCTCTAGAGAAGCAGCTCGTGTATTCTATAGCCCCATCCGGCTGAGCAACAAAATATTTATAGTTATTATAAGAACTATTTGGCAGAAATATTCTTCAGCCTTTTTCTGGTCAATGAGATATTAACTTATCCTGAACTGAATTTAGAAAAAAAATGAAATATTTTGTCACTTACTCATTACAAAAAAAAAGGAACACAAATCTTGGCATAGAAATAAATCAAGCACTACACTTAAGATAGGTATTTAAATATCTTTTCTACTCCCAGCTATGATTAAATTGTAGGGCAGATTAGGTTATTTAGCCTTGGTTAGGCAAAAAGTCTAAGAGAAGGAAAACTCTGAATGCAAACCAGTTGTAGTCCTCTAAAAAACTCATCTTGTGTCACATTTTAACTGTGTTAGAGGGGTTGATTATATACATACAACTTAAGGACAAAAAGTTCTGGAGCTGAAATAGCTGGTTGGTTGGGTTTTATGCTATATTGACGCATGTAGGTTATTTAATACCAAATCTAGTTATATATATAGTAAGTCAGTCAACCATAGTTGAGGGTGACCTGAAGGTACCCTTTTCAACAGCTACTACACCAATGTCTCGTGGGCCTTTGGCAAACACTCTAACTCTTATGTCAAGTTGGCCTACCACAGTCAAGAGAGACCAAAAGGCTCCTTTTTCAACAGCTACAATACCGAGGTGTAGGGGAGGGCACTACTCCTTTCCCTGGATTGCTCCACTTACCATTGATGCATACCTTATAATGTTGAGTGTTAAGCAAGGTGGCATCAAGTAACATTTTTTGAGATTTTGGTATGACTTTACCTGAGGTTGAACCCTGGTCTCCTGAACCATTGGCAAACACTCAATATATATGATTTGTGAATGAATAGTTTGTTGATAACATTTTTAAACATACTAGAGCTCCTTTGTGGGCACACAGTTAAATGGTTTCAAGCGCTGCAATCTTATACTATTAATATTAATATTTAATATTAATCATTTGCTTGCACACAGTTAAATGGTTTCAAATATCATAAATGATTAAATTGTTCTTTTTGACCTATAGGTGGGACCCTAACAAGTACAATAACTCTAAGTGAGAGTGAACCTGGGAGTAGTGGCAATAAAGTGGTGTTTCCTGTTTCTCAAAACTTCAGGATTGGAACCTTAAAATCAAATTGTCTAGTGTGAAAAATAGGACATTTGTTGGGGTGTGTGAGTATAGGGGAGTCTTACAATTTTGCAGAGATGCAGTTTTTTTTTTCTACAACCATAGCTGATTGGACTGGGAGCTGAAATAGTATGATAAAAAGAACAAATACTAGTTTAAATGAATTGGAGAATGCTGACAATGTTTCAATTCAAATAAAGTCAATGTATCTGATATCAGATTGAGTTATCTTTGTTTTGTTATTTTTGAAACTCATTGTGGCAGTAATAATGCCTTGTGTCTATCCCTTGGTAAAATCAGTATTAATACATTGGTAATTTTGTATTATTAAATCTAATTCTGAACAGTGACAAGAAATCCACCAGTCTCGCAGATCTCATCAACAAGGTATTATGACTGATACAAATTTAGTATACCACTATATTTCTCAAATCATCGATTTTGATGAGGACAATATTATTTTCATTGCGGAGATATAAAATTAATACTTCAAGGACTACTGGATGCAATATACTATTGAGAAAACATTGAATGAAATAGCCGCAGAATTTCATGACGATTCGAATTTTATTGCTTGGATTGATTACCTATTTCTTTATATATATAAATATACATACAGACACACTTTCACCAAATTAACCCAGATAACCTTTTTGGGTTCCTAAAGGCAACAAAATTATACAATAAGATATAATTGGAAAGATTCCTCTGAAACATTTATAGCATATAAAAACATACAAATTCTCAATTAGAGGGATAATATTCCCATATATTCTTAACTGCTAAAAACAATTGATAATTATATATATTCATCTTTTATATTCTATTTATATTCCATCTATCATAATTTATCGATAACTTTCACACACATCAACTTTCACACACATCAACTGTACTAACGTTTCAGCATTAAATGGCCCACAAGGAGTTGATGTTCCGTAAAACTAATCAATCAATCACACAGAGAGAGCATGTGATGGATAAATTTTTGACATTTTAGATTATTAATTCTGTGCATACATTTCATTTGTTTCAAGTTTTGTCTACTTTGCAGCAAACCAGAGTCAGTTGGGCACTGTCTGTGAGGAAAGCAGTACCATGACAAAATTCACTCTTCCAGAAATTTGGAAATGGCATGATGTACAGCTTGACATTCAAGCCAGAGGCTTCAATACAAAGATTTCACAGCGTGTGGGTATCAATCTGAAGAGATATTTATATTGAAAATTAAATACCCAGTCCACATCATAGTGCTTAAGTTTGAGTTGCCACATTGATTTTATGGTATCTGGCAAGAATTGGTTAATGAAATTCCCATAATTAATTGGTTCCCTTGAACTTCCTGCCTGACAGTATTGTAGATGCAAAGGTCACATCACTTCTGCAATATACACAACCCTGATGATGGTACAAGATTGGGCAGAAAGTAAAAGGGAACAAATTAATTATGGGAGTTTCATCAACCAATTCCCACCAGATACCATAAAATCAATGTGGCAACTCACAAAGATATATCAAAAAATGTTTAGATAAAGGATACCTATGTTGTTTAATGAAAGATGCATATATATATATATATATATATATATATATATATTGATTGCTTTACATTCCAAAGGAGGATTCACCTTATGGGTGCCTCGTAAAAGATAACTACCCCAAAAATATGTATTCTGAATATAATGCTAAACTGCACTCAGTTGTTTGGTTCCATTTCTGGAGCTCTGAAATGTGGGAAGTCACCCCTTTGTTGTCATTACTCCCAGATCCACTTTGGCTTGTGGTGGTAGTATTTGTTAGGGTCTCATCTATGGGTCAGCTAGATCTGTTTAAAAATTACTATGAAAAGATTGGTATACTTGAAACCATATTGCTATGTGCAAATTATTTGCATTGTTAATCATATTTACCAACCCCTCCGCTCGGGCAGGATATGACACAAGGTCGATTTTTAAGCGGAGTTTAATAGGTTTGAATTCAGAGTTTTCCTTCTCCTAGACTAGTTGCCTCTACAAGGCTGAAGAACCTAGTCTGTCCTACTATTTACCCATAGCTGGAGGGAGAATAATTGGATTCGTACCTTTCCCAAGGGTATTAGTGCTATGTGAAATGCATTCAGTCTCGTCCAGGATTTGAACTCGTGTTGCCGTGTCCAATTCCTATGATGATAACAATTACACCACGGGCACCTCCTGCATTGTTAATAGAATCTTTCATTGTTTGTCTTTGATCATAAATGATATACTATGAGAGGCTATTCTGAGTGGTAAAGAATAGACAACACATTAAGTAGGTGTAACAGAAAGGCAGGTTTATTTGTATGGGAGTACAAATATAACAAGAGGATTAGTAATAATAATTCTATCTTTGCAAGGGTAATATTAAGTCCAAGCAAATGGTCGATCATGTGAGTCCTGCACTGAAGTCCTATGCTGGAGGTCCTTCACTTAGAGTCCTGCACAGAGCAATCTGTGTGTACTTAAACAATGGTTAGTGCTACTACTATTAATTCCAAGCACTGCAATCTTATACTAATAATTTGGTTTAATATCAATCATTTGTTTGCACACTGTTAAATGGTTTCAAATATCATAAATGATTAAATTGTTCTTTTTGACCTATAGTTGGAACCCTAACAAGTACAATAACTCTAAGTGAGAGTGGACCTGGGAGTAGTGGCAATAAAGTGATGTTTCCTGTTCCTCAAAACTTCAGGACTGGAACCTTATAATCAAATTGTCTAGTGTTGATATAAAGAAAACTTGAAACCAAATAACTGTGTGCAAATTATTAGTATTAGATAGTTATGTATTTTTATCATTAAAGGTTTTCAGACAATTGTCTTCATCTTTATTGTTATTTCCACAATGTTTAAATAAAGATGAAGACAATAGGTTTGGTTTCTTTGTTTATTGGCACATCAAGCTTTGTAGGTTATTTAATGCAAAAGCTATTCTCTAAGAAGAACAATAGCGGTACTATTTAACCCATAGCTGGAAGGATAAGGGGGCTCATACCTTTCACAAGGATATTTGCCCAAAAGTGAACATAATAGCTGCGACTGGAGTACAAACTCACCTACTACGATTCTGCAGTCCATCACACCACGAGGACACCATGAGGACACCCCCATGAAGACTATCGTCCAAAAGCCCTTAATGATAAAAATCATCAAACTTCATCTCAGAAATTTTGACAACTAGATAGTTATGTAGTTTCAAGTATTCTATTCTAATACTAACAATTTACACACATATATGAGGTTTCAAGCATTTCTTTGTGTAAAATATTTGTATTAGGAATACTTGAAACCCAACAAACTGTGTTCAAATTATTAGTATTAGATAGTTATATAATTTTAAGTATTCTCATCTAATACCAATAATTTGCATACATATATATGGTTTCAAGTATTCCGATGATCAAATTATTGGTATTAAGAATACGTGAAACCATATGACTATATGAAAATGATTTGTATGAAGAATAGTTAACTGAAACTATAATTGTTTATTAAGGATTCTTATTTTTCGTTACTTAGAAAAGATACTGAATTTGGCATTAAATAATCTCTCAGTTGTTGACATGTTGTAAAATCAACCAACCAACTCACCAGTTTTTTTATTAAAGTGAACCAGGCCAATTGAGAAGATGTAAACATATCCTCATAATGTATAACATTATTTTTACTATAATTGTTACCTGTTTTTTATTCACATTTCCTGCTTTTAAATAAGAGCAAAAATGATGGAAATTGAAGTAAAAAAGATAAAAGGCTATTTTGATGGTGAGTTGGGTTTTATAAGCATTTCAACCTTAGCTGGTTATTTAATGCCAAATCCTCTTTATACATATAAATCAAATATATAGGATTTGGTTTGGTTTGGTTTTATGGCATATCAACCCTTGTTAGTTATTAAATGCCAAATCCTCTTTATACATGTATTATATTAAGTATATAATTTGTAAATATTTTATTGATAACATTTTTCAATGAGCCTGAGCTCATTTTATTTGCACACATTTAAATGGTTTCAAGTATTGCTATGTAATACTAAGAATTCAATTAAGCATCAGTCATTTGTTTACACACAGTCAAATGATGAAACGGTTTTATTTCAAACAATTCAATTTAGCATGTCATTTGTTTGCACTCAGTTTAAATATTAAACAATTCTATTTGACACATAGATAGAACTCTATTAAGTGCAACCTCTCCAAGCCAGTGTGAACCTGAGAGTAATGGTGATGAAGGAGTACTCTGTATTCCTGAAAGCTCCATCATTACTGGAGTCTCACCATCAGATCTTTATCCAAGACCCTCATTGAGGAGAAAGGGTCTTACCTCTCAGCAGAGATGCAGTTAGTGTATTTTACTGCTCCAGCCAACTGGGCTAAGCTATTTGGTTTGGTTTGGTTTGGTTTCTTTGTTTAATGGCCTATCAACCTTTGTTGGTTATTTAATGCCAAAGCCATTCTCCTAGAACAGTAGTGGTACTATTTAACCCATAGCAAGGAGATTAAGGGGGTTCATACCTTTCCCAAGGGTATTTGCCCGAAAGTGAACATAATAGCGCGACTGGAGTACAAACTCACTTACTAGGATTTCGCAGTCCATCACTTTAACCATTACACCACAAGGACATCCCCCAAGTTATTTGGAAAAATAGTTTGAAGATATGATTTCATGAAAATTGAGCCAAAAAAATGATATTTTTTATTGTTTCAGTTTGTTATGTCTTTTCTTTTCTTTTAAGTATAAACATTTTAAAGTTCATATGGTCAGTTTTTTCCCTTTCTAAAATGGCATGAAATGATAGACTCTACTAAAAACCATACACTAATTATCTTGTAATGTGATACTGATCAGAGAAGTGAAATTGTTATGATTTTTAACTCCCTGACTGCTTGTATGAGTTGTGTGTATTTCTTTCCCTCTACTTGTCTTGATGCAGTAGGCAGCTCAATTGAGAAATCTTTTCTGAACAAGAGAGGTAAGAGTAGGGGTCTATTGTATGCAGAAATATGAAACTCTTACAATAGTCTAACTTGTGAAATAAGATGAAATAAGTTGAATATTTTAGAATCAACAACAACAGGTATTTATTTACCACTAAGTTGCAATCTATCTAGTCACATATGCCAAAGGTCATGTTAATGTCAAAGATAGTTTGTCAGCAGAAAGAAAAATCTTAGCTGGGACATGGTGAGGAGGTACACTGGTTGCTACACTGTATATACTTATAGATGTTAGGTTTGGTTTCTTCGATTAATGGTATACTAACCTTCATGGGTTATTTAATGCCAAAGTCATTCTTTTAGAAGGATAGTAGTAGTACAATTTAACACATAGCTGGTGGAGGGGGACAGTTTTGTACCTTTCCCAATGGTATTAGTCTGAAAGTGAATATAATAGTGTGACTGAGGGTTGAACTTACTTACTATGATGTTGCAGACTAACAAGTTGGTTGCTATGGATTCCTCCCTATTTTTATAAGAGTTTGAAGAGTGACTGTCTTATTGATGCATGCGTGTGAGAGAGAGTAGTTTATAATTAGGTAACACATATGATTCTATATGACAGGGCAAGCGTAGTTGTTGTTGAAAGATGATTGAAGATGGTTGCATGTTGGTCACAAGCTTTGTCCCTTCAGTTAAACCACTGTTTTTTTCCTTGCTGTTTATCTATATTTTTTCATGATTAATTGATTGATATTAATGGCATGTCAATCTATCTGAGGTTATTTTATACCAAAAAGTTAGGGAATCATACCCATTGTATATTCATATTAGCATGTTTTGTGTAGTTGATTTTAAGAGTTTTTTTTTTACTCCAAGTTCTTTAATATACAAATAATTTTTAAACATCTTTAATTGATCAATAGATAAGACTCTTACAGGTAAGACCACTCAGGGACAGAGTGAACCAGGCTGTAATGGAAATTAAGGTATACACTAAACACTTCAGATATCCAGAAGTGAAGCCTCACCATCAGATTATGTTTAGTATCATGCCCAGGACATCTCTTTTTGGGTAGGTCTAACTCCTCTGCAGGGTATACAATCAGTGCATTATCAACTCCATCAATGAGGTTTTATATTTTTTCATGAGTTTTGTGCAGCTGATTGTTTGTTTGGGTTTTATGACATATCAACATTTGTAGGTTATTTAATGCTAAATCCAATTTTATACAAATAAACAGTCCTATTTCAAACGATTCAGTTTAAAATGAGTACACCATTTTCTTTCATTAAATAAAAAAAACAAAAAACGGTGTATTTATACTAAACTGAATTGTTTGAAATAGAACTAATAAAAGAAAATGGTTTCAAACTTGCAAAGGAAAGAAGCAGAAGATACCTCACACAAACTATTATAGATGCAAACTACACTGATGACATATCTCTGAGAGCAAATTCACCTGTCCAAGCTAAATCCCTGCTACATAGTCTGGAATGTGCAACAAGTGGCATAGGCCTCCATGTCAACACAGACAAGACAGAATACATATGCTTTAATCAAAGAGGCAAAATCTCTACACTAAAGGCTGGTGCTCGGAAACTAGTGGACAAGTTCACCTACCTCAGAAGCAGTGTCTCATCAACCGAGAATGACATCAGCACATGACAAGCAAAGGCATGGACAGCTATTGATAGGCTATTGGTCATATGAAAGTCAGATTTGACTGATAAAATAAAATGCAGTTTTTTTCCTAGCAGTGGTTGTGTTGATACTGCTATGTGAACGCTAACTAAACGTATGGAGAAAAAGCTTGATGTCAATTTCACAAGAATACTGCGAGCTGTATTGAACAAGTCCTGGAGGCAACACCCCACAAAACAGCAGCTGTACGGCCATCTACCACCCATCACAAAAACTATCCAAGTTAGACAAACCAGACATGCAGGATACTGTTGGAGAAGTAAGGAGGAACTCATAAGGGATGTATTCCTGTGGACCTCTTCACATGGATGAGCAAAGGTAGGACGACTAACTAGAACCTATATACAACAGCTCTGTGTCAATACAGGATGCTTCCTGGGAGTGATGAACAATAGAGACAGGTGGCAGTAGAGGGTCAGGGAGATCCATGTTAGCAGTGCGACATGATGATGGTGATGATGATGACAAGTACACAGTTTAATGTCAAAAAGATTTCTATTTGAAACTATTCAGTTTTTTCACACAGTTCTATTTTAAACAATTCAGTTTAGCATAAATACAGTTTCAATGTCAAAAAACAGTTCCATTTCAAACAATTCAGTTTAGCATAAGTACGTAGTTTAAATGTCAAAATAGTTCTATTTCAAGCAATTCAGTTTAGCATAAGTTATGAAGTTCTTTTATTTGACCCATAGATAGGACCTTATTAGATGCTACCTCTCTGGGCTAAAGTGGACCTGGGAGTGATGGCAATGTAGGGGTACTCCACATTTCCAAAAGCTACAGCATTACCAGAGCCTCATCATCAGATTGTTTAGTCTCATATCCAGGACACTCATTGTCTTACCCCTCTGCAGAGAAGCAGTCACAGTATTCTACAGTCACAGCTGACTGGGCCATCCTCAAGTTGAAGGGAAGGTAAGTGTATATATATATATATATATATATATATATATATATAATCTTTAAGTGTAGGTAACTTTATTTTTAAATGAGCCAGAGCTCATTTGTAAGGTTATTTGGTTTAATGACATATCAACTCTTGATGCTTATTTAATGCCTAGTCCTTTTTATACATCTGAATAAAGTAATAAGAGTTGGCAACCATAGTCGATGGTGAACTGAAGGCTCCATTTTCAATAGCTACTACACTGAGGTTTAGGGGAGGGTGCTGCTCCTTCCCTGAATTGCTTCACTTTACCCTTCATCCGTATCTTATAATGCAGAGTGTTAAGCAAGGTGGCATCAAGTACCATTTTTTGGGTCTTTGGTATGACTCAACCTGGTATTGATCCCTGGTCTCACTGGCCATTGGTGAACACTCTACCCTCTAAGTCAATTGGCTGGTAATATTTATATATTAGGTATAATTTTTAAGTGAATAGTTTGATGGTAACTTTATGTTTACATGAGTTTGATCTACATTAATTTGCTCACAGTTTTATAGCATTGCTATTTAATACTAATAGTTCTATTTGCATACATATGGTTTCAAGTACTACTTGTAAACACCAATAATTCTATTTGATATAAATCATTTGTTTGCGCACAGTTAAATGGCTTCAAGTATTGCTATTTAATAATAATAATAATTCTATTAGATATTAATAATAATCCCTAGTAAAAGACTGAACAGTTCTGTTTGACCCGTAGATTGGACCCCAACAGGTACTACAACTCCAGGTCAGAGTGGACCTGAGAGTAATGGTAATGAAAGCATACACCACATTCTCCGACTTTCAAGAGTGGAGCCTTACTCTCAAATGTAGTTTAATGTCTTATCCAGGACTCTAAATGGTTTTAAGTAATGCTATCTAACTCTAAAAATTCAATTTACCATTATTCATTTATTTGCACACAGTTTCAAGTTTTGCACACAGTTTCAAGTTTTGCTGTCAAATACTAATGATTCAATTTAACATTTGTTTGCATACAATTACTTAGTTTCTACAATTGCTATTTAATGCTAGCAATTATATTCAATATAAATGGTTTCAAGTATAGTAAATGATTAAACAGTTCTATTTAACCTAAAAATGAAATCCCAACAGGTACTATCACTCTGGATCAGAGTGAACCTGGGAGTAATGACAAGGAAGGAGTACTCCACATTTCCAAAAGTTCCAGTATTGGAGCTTCTCCATCAGATGGTCTTGTGTCATTTCCTGGACACTTGTTGGGGCAGAAAGGTGTGTAGTTGTGAAATACATCACATAATGTAATATGATAGCTGCAACCTGTGTAGTTGTGAGGCAAAGGACATAGTGAGATGTGGTTTGTTCTCTTTCTTTAATGGCATATCAAACTACACGGGCTATTAAGTGTCAAAGCTATCCTCATAGAAGGACAGACATTATGATATTAAACCCATAGCTGGTGGAGGGATATGGAAGTTTACACCTTTCCCAAAGGTATTTGTTTGAAAAGTAATTGTAAATCATTCATGTTCCAACCTGTGCATAATTCCATTTGGGTCTCGATAATGTCCAAGAGGCAAATTAAACTTGTTTTCCATTTCTGTTTGGCCTAATATGTGACATTAAGGCACCAAAAATCACTAGAGATTCATTATCCATCATGATAAATTTAGAATTATAGTGGACCAAAAACTTCAGCCGACATTAACAATTTATTGATTGCTCAGATATATTTTTCAGGCTGTCCCCATTTCCAGAGAACTGCTTTTTATTGCTAAATAACAATGGTGAAACTAGTACATTCCTTTTCTTTTCACAATGGTAGAACCAGTACAACTGATTTTTTGCTACTCAAGAAACAAATTACAACAGCTGTATAGATGCTGATTTCATTAGATTGAAATAAAAATACATAAATATCAGCCAGTTGCCGAATAAACAAACATGGTTAAAATTAGTTGTCAACTCTTAAAATAATATGTCCTTTTTGAAAGTCCTTCTGAAGTTCTCTTGTTAAGCATTTTCATTTGTTCACGAATTATTCAAAAATAAAAAACAAAAATATTATGACTAGTTCTTGAAAACCTCTTTATAGATAAAACTTTTTTTCCCATCTTTTTCAAATAAATAGAGGCTTTTCCATTTTTTACTTCTGAACATCTGACATACAGCAGGCCATACACCAAACAGATATGCACTCCTCTCTTGCAATATTTTTGAGACCAAAAAGATGTTATAATTCGCATCAAAATCTTTGTCTCATATTAATCCACTTGGTCAACCTCAAATGATCTATACTGGTGCCTGTAATCATATCATGATCCATACAAAAAATCAGATCTTTGACATTTTGTTTTGCAATGATCCTCAGCAGATACACACTCAGACTTCAGCATAATAGTATAGATACTAATTTATTATATATATATATATATATATATATATATATATATATATATATATATATGCAAAATAAACAGCTTGCATATCAGCTAGTTGCCAAATAAATAAAACAGCTGGAATGTTTTGTTAAGAATTGCATACAAAAAATTCTCACTTAATTCTTTTTTTTTCTCCCTATCTCAGCAATAAATTCAGGTGTTTGCATTCTTGTGCCATTCTGAATGGTAGGGAAGCAAGTATCATGAGAGAATTGCTACTTAGATACAATTCTATTGATTCTTCGTCAGTAATCATTTAGCGACTGTACTGGTTGTCTCAGCCAGGTGCCAGCCAATTGTGGTATTCTTAGAAAAGCTTCTTTAAATAAGAATCCAGAAATCTGGCATGAGATTAATGGATTTTTATTCTTTGTTTAATCTGCCTTGTAATCTTTTTTTTTACTTTTTTTAATACTTTTTAAAATTTTCTTAGAAATTTTTTATGTCTGCCTTTTTATGTAAATTTCCATGTTTTATAGATCTATATATATTTACCTATCTCGCTGTATGAGCAGAATATGACACAAGGTTATTTTAAAGTGGATTTTAACAGGTTTGAATTAAGAGTTTTCCTTCTCCAAGACTGGTTGCCATACCAAGGTTAAAGAGCCCACTCTGCCCAACTATTTACCCATAGCTGGAGGGAGAATAAAAAAAGTAAGTTGGCGACCATAGTCGAGGGTGACCCGAAGGCTCCCTTTTCGATAGCTTACTACACCAAGGTGTAGGGGAGGGCGCTACTCCTTTCCCTGGATTGCTCCACTTTACCCTTGTTCCGTACCTTATAATGCTGAGTGTTAAGCAAGGAGGCATCAAGTACCATTTTTTGAGTCTTTGGTATGACTCGACCTGGGATTGAACCCAGGTCTCCTGGGCCATTGGCGAACACTCTAACCGCTAGGCCAATGTCGATTCAATCTTTTTCCAACGTTATTTGTGCTATGTGAAATGCAATCAGTCTCATCCAGGATTTGAGCGCATGGTTCTGTGTCCATTTCCTACAACTGTAACCATTACACTGCAAATGCTTTTTCAAGCCTTTATCTACTGATTGATATAACTAGGGTGAGTCAAAAGTTTTACAATATTTTGTTAACATGAGGCACTATTTAGGAGTTCTGGATGCTTTTGCCGAGGTATCGAAATTGATGAACCACACTGGATTATGAGATGCTGAATTTGCCTTAGACTTTCCAAATGTTACTCAACTGATTGAGAATCTTTGGCTTAAAGTACAGCCAAAGAATCAACAGTTTTAGACCTACCTGACCTTGTTTGATCACTGAGGTTCTTGCAACCTCAGAGAAATTTCTTAAACTGTCTGGTCATTCTACTGTGATCTACTGAACCTTCCCATTTTACCCAACAAATATTTTTGCTTGTTGCTGTGGGGTAATGATTAAGTTTCAATTCCTAACACCTAAGTTCCTGAATTAGACTACATTGTACATTCAAGGAGTGCAGGGCACAACATATCGGCACACTGACTACCATGATACTATTAACCACAGCAGGTACCTTCCACAGCTTAAACTGCTTCAGTTATGTGATTTTCACTGCTGCAAACTAGCACAGACCAAAATATTGCAAAACTTGATTCCTCCTCATAGTTTTGTACTAGCATGTTTGTGCTCAGAGGAGACATCTTTTTATCAAACAAATGAAATAAAAACACTATGATACCAAACAAAGCTTGTATTTTATAACTTTAAATATTTTGTCTCATAGTTTACAACAACTATATGGTTGAAACAAGAAGAGAAAAATCGAGATGTTGTTGGTATTCTTTCATAAAGCTTGGCAGCTATGAATCAGTACTCATTTGCATAAAAGTGATGAGTTACAAGTCGAAGTGAGATTATATGGACATTGGGACATTCCATTATTTGCAAGTGGCTAAGTCCATTCCCTGGGCCAGTGAATGGGTATATTCATGTATATATATATATATATATATATATATATACTGGCTTGCTTCAGTCATGGGCTTGGTATTGAGTTACTGCCCGCCGATTTTATTTTTTGTCTGTCAGGTGGATGTCAGCTGGGGCTGCTGTGTCAGTAAGTGTTGTAATTCTTGTTTATTTTTTTATTCTTGTTGTGATTTCTACAGATGTCAAGAAAATAAATGTTGTGGTGTCATCTACTTTTTGATACATTATGGACTCTTCCAATAAAGATATTACAGTTGGCGGGGTAATCCATTCAGGGAGTTTGGTAGTAGCAAGCGACATTGGTGACATAATCTTGATTAACCACTAGCTTCATGCAGTGGATTTTCAGCATCCTGTCTGGCATTTCCTACAACTGTCAGATGGTCAATGCTCAATGACAGACTCAAGGCTGAAAGGCCCCCGGCTTCGGGTGGGCAAGCTGCATTATTGACACCTTTGATACCTGGTATAGTACTGGACCCCGTGGTCTAATTTAAGCTATAATCTGGCATTCGTTAATTTTTAACCACTAAAGTATTGAAAATTTGTAATCTGGCTGCTGTGAGTCATTACAAAGTGGGTTTTCTACTGTTTGAAAGTGAATGAGTCATATTAGAAGTCTACTATTTGCTGGAAAATTCCTTGGTTGAGCAAATATTGGTCAATTTTCATGAATTCTTCTTCCATTTTGGTGGTGAGATCTAGGCCTTGTTTAGGTTGGTAATAAAAGTTTTCCCCTCATTCCCTATGTTGGAAGTTTTTATGTCCCTCAAAGTGTTATTTGGTTTCTTTGGTTTGGTTTCTTTGTTTAATGGCATATCAACCTTTGCATGTTATTTAATGTCAAAGCTATTCTCCTAGAAGAACAGTAGTGGTACTATTTAACCCATAGCTGGGAGGATAAGGGGGTTCGTACCTTTCCCAAGGGTATTTGCTCGAAAGTGAACGTAATAGCGCGACTGGAGTATGAACTCGCGTACTACGATTTCGCAGTCCATCAAAGTGTTGTGTAAGGACACTTGTTGCATCATGAGATCATTGTTAGTGGTTTTGTTGGCTGCCAATGTAGTCATTGTGGTGACAGATTTTGAGGTGGCCAGCATATTATTAATGTTGGTTTGTACTTTGTGGACCATGGGCATGTCAGTACATGTTGGCAAGGCTTTTCAGTTGAATAGTGCTGATTTCTGTTCTGATGAGGTTGAAGAGTTTGGTCTCACTGTTGTGGAGTGACTGGAACCCCCAACCCCCACCACAGAATGGACTGGCTCGAGGACTATATTTAGTGTGGTGCTCACTCTAGCAAGTCTGTTAGTAGTCTACCAGACTATATTTCCAACAACAAATAATTAAAGTTGCTTACATTAGTCAGCAAACTTTATTTCTCTCCCTTGATCCATACCTTATGATGCTGAGTGCTAAGCAAGGTGGTATCAAGTACCATTTTTGGACTCATTGGTATGACTCGACCTAGGATTGAACCTGATCTCCTGGATGGACCAATATTATAACAGGAATCCAATAGGTTCATTAGTCATCTCATCTAAAAATAAAAATACTATGGGTGGGGGGCATGGTGTAATGGCTAACATGCTGAACTTCAAACTTAAAGTAAGTGAGTTCAAACTCCAGTCATATGATTATATTCACTTTCTGACTAATATTCTTAATGTTATTCTACAAGGATAGCTTTAGCAGTGAATAACCCATGAAAGTTTATATCCCATTAAACAAACCAAACCAAAAATACTATCATATTCAGTAACCTGATATTTGTCCATGAATTTGATCATGTTGCTAACTTGTATCTCTGCCTTCAAGAATTCTTTTGAGGTGATTGTTGTGGGGTGGCTGAAACCTCCCACAGATTGGACTGGTCTGAGGACTTTTTAGAATGGTGCTTGCTCTAGACTAGACACTCAGTCTGTCTATCTGTCTGTCTTTCCGACAATAAAATGACTTAGGTTGCTTACATTAGTTGGTGAACTGTATTTCTCTCCATAACCAAATATTTCTTATCTAACATGTGTGTTAACCCTTACAACTCATGACACAGCACTAAGTGAGACTGGAATAGTTTATTTTCTTTTGCCACATGCTTCTGACTGTTTTAACAAGCATATGGTAACAAGGCAAACAAACACTGACTGAAATTTTAATAAACTGATGATTTCAAACAGGCATGTCTCTTCCCACAGAATATTGGTGATATACAATCTTCTAAATTCCTTTATCCATATCATTCTATTTTTTAATTTGAAGTCCTCAAAAGTATGGGGAGAAGGATCATCAAACTAGCTCTGCAGGTGTTCTGGTCACATGACTTCGAAGAGATCCTTTTCAGTTAGCTCAGCATTGGGAAACACCCAAATGGCTGCTATGATCTTTGTGTATGGTAATACTGGGTAGGGGATAGTGGAAGAAGACTAACTGAATGAACTGTTAGGGAAATGCTCTTTCACCCACCATTTGCGATGCAGAGATATAGAAAAGCATGACATTACAACAAGGGTTTTCAAGGAGAATTGTATTTATGAGACAAACTGGTTGGTTGTGTTTTATGGCATAACAACCCTTGTAGGTTATTTAATGTCCAATCCTGTTTATACATGTTTATTAAGTATATGATTTGTGAATGTTATGGTACCTACCTTACGGACTATAATGAACTCTTCCTATTTCTATGAATACCAGGAGAATATTCATCTCAGTGTTAAGTTAACTCCAGCCTAACACTTTGGCAGTCAGACTGATGTTCAACATTCTTTTACCTATGCTGTATTTATACTTTCATTCAATATACTTGTTTTATCCTGAGTTTGTGTCTTTCTTCTGGACCTTTTACTGGTCCACAACAGTAAAGGAATAGTTTTTAAACAAGCCAGAGCTTATTTGTTTACACACTGTTAAATGGTTTCAAGTATTGTTATTTAACTCAAGTATTGTTATTTTATTCAACATTATTTGCTTGCCAACAGTTAAATGGTTTCAAGTATAGAAGTTTTGGTTTTGTTTTGTTTTATGGCATATCAACCATTGTAGGTCATTTAATGCCAAATCCTTTTAATACATATATTAAATATATGGTTTCTAAACACATTTTGTTGTTAACATTTTTAAATGAGCTCATTTTTTTGGCACACAGTTAAATGGTTTCATTCAATTTCAAACAATTCATTTTAGCGTAAGTGCAGTTTTTTCTTAATATCCAGTAAGTCTTTTGGTAAAATACAGTTTTTTGTTTATACACAGTTAAATGTAAAAACAGTTCTATTTCAAACAATCCAATTTAGCATGACTACATAGTTTTTTGTTTACACAGAGTTATATAACCAAACAGTTTTATTTCAAACAATCTAGTTTAGCATGTCAACAAAGTTAAAGGGTTCCAAGTATTCCTATATATTATCAACAATTTAATTCAACCTCAATAATTTGTTTGCACACAGTTAAACAAGCAAACAGTTCAATTTCAAACAATTCAGTGTAGCTTGAGAATAGTTTTTTGTTTACACACAGTTAAATGTAAAAACAATTTTATTTCAAGCAATACAGTTAAGACTGAGTACAGTTTAAATGTCAAAAAGTTCTATTTGACCTATTGATAGAACCCTACTGGGTACTACCACTCTGGGTCTAAGTGGACCTGGGAGTGATGGTGATGAAGGAGTACTCCGCATTCCCCAAAGCTCCAGCATTATTGAAGCCTTACCATCAGATTGTTTAGTGTCATATCAAGGACAACCATTAGGGGAGTCTTACCTCTCTGCAAATCAACTGAGCCATTCAAGTATAGAAAATGATTTGATATTTCTATTTGACCTATAGATGGGACTCCAACAGGTATTACCACTCTGGGTCAGAGTTGACCTGGAAGTAATGGCAATGAAAAAGTACTTGACTTTCCCCAAAGCTCCATGACTGGAGCCTCACCATGAGATGATTTAGTATCATATCCACTTACTGGTGGGATGGGGGTCTACAGAGATGCAGTCAGCATATTCTACAGTTCCAGCCAACTAGGCTGTTCATAAATCTATAGAACAATCAATTTATACTGGCAAAGGATTATTTGTTTGATAATTAAGGTTGCACAGTAGCAAATAAAAGAGAAATTTGGTGCTCAGAGCTTTGGCTTACTTGTTCTATGTTGCTGTGTATGAAGGTTGAGTTGGGAGTGTGGTTTGTCACCATTAATTTGGTAAAATTCTAATTGTTAGATAGATGGGTGTTCATTTTTGGTAACATGAATGGTGTGAACGAGCATTCTCTTCTTGATTTGTTGGTTGGGTTTTATGGCATATCAACCGTTGTAGGTTATTTAATGCCAAATCTATTTCTATGCAAATTGTCAATTGTATTTCAAACAATTCAGTTTAGCATGGGTACACAGTTTAATTGTCAAAAACCTTTCTATTTAAAGCTATTCAGTTGATTCAAACAGTTCTAATTCAACTAATTCAGTTTAGTGTAAGTACAGATTTTGTTTACACACATTTAAATATCAAAACAGTTCTATATTAAACAATTCAGTTTAGTATAAGTAGAATTTTAATGTCAAAAACATTTCCATTTCAAAAAATTCAGTTTAGCATGAGCATGCAGTTTAAATGTAAAGACAGTTTGATTGTCAAAAACATTTCTATTTCCAGCTATTCAGTTTAGTCAAAGAGTTCTAATTCAAACAATTTAGTTTAGCATAAGTATACAGTTAGTTCTATTTAACCCATAGATAGAGCTCTATCAAGTGCTACCATTCCAGGCCAGAGTAGACCTGAGAGTAATGGCATTGAATGGGTGCTCCACATTTACCAAAGCTCCAGCATCACTGGAACCTCACCATCAGATTGTTTAGTGTCATATCTAGGACACTCATTGGGGAGGTCTTACCCCTCTGCAGAGGTGCAGTCAGTGTATTCTACAGCCTCAGCTGACTGGGCAATGCTCTCTTCTTGGGTCAGTTGCATAGAGAGCCATAATACAGGGTTGATATCCAGCGTGCGGGGACTGTAGATGAAGCCGTGCATGAAACAAGGCTGTGTAAAGGTCTCTTATGCTGTATTTGTTTATGTGAGAAGAGGACTACAAGTTGGGGCTCAATACGGTTGATATGAGTTGATGCATAGGAGCTATGACAAGATAAGACCATTTAGGAGGGTTCTTCACACTGTATCTGCTGCTGTTGGTAAGATTCCTTTGGAGTCACTGAGTTGCTCCTTTATGCTATCAGGACTGTTGGGTAAAGCTTTATCTGTGAACTAACCGCCAAGTTAAGAATATCTGTGTGAGCTAACTGGCAGTGTTACATAAGGGGTACCATAAATAGTTTGGTTGAATGTCAGCTATGTATGTGTATTAATATGCTTTATAGACACTCCTAGAGTACCTTCTAATTGGTCAAAAAAAGTAACATGATCAGCCCCTCACACTGCATCTGTCAAGTAAGCAGGTAGCATATACTCTGTGTGTACACATATCTTTTTTTGACCTTGATGAAGAGTGATGAATCATAGAATGATTTGAAAGTATAAACTGCACTCAATGTTACTAAAAAGGCCAGCAAAAGAAAACCCTGATGGATACTAAAACTGATTTTAACACTTGATAGATAAAAGGAAATTAATGTTCTTGAAGTTGAAGTTGAAGCCAAACATCAATGAAGAAAGGAGAAGGCAGCCCTTAACATCACCAAAAACCAACAATCCGTTGTAACCAGTACTAGAATTAAGCTTGTCAGCTACCAAAGAGCTAGCCACTCCCTATCAAGTATGGACTACAGGAAGAATAGGTCTGGAAGGTGGTGCAATAGATATTCAGAAATGAATTCTTGACAATAACAAAACTCTACAATAACTAACAATGTGATTACTGTTTTCAGAAAATATTCTATGTATTTACCCAACCCCTCCTTCTTTCTCTAAGTGGGATAAAGCTGGTTTCAATTCAGTTTTCTTTCTCCTAGACAAGTTGCCTTACTGAAACCAACCTGCCATAGTTGGAATGGGAAAAAGGTATAGATTGATATCTTTCTCAAGGTTTGGTTAGCTTTCTTTGTTTAATGGCATATCAACTTTCTTTGTTTATTTGATGCCAAAGCCATCCTTGTAGAAGGAGAGTAGTGGTACTATTTAACCTATTGCTGTAAGGATAAAGGGGTTCATACCTTTCCCAAGGGTATTAGTTTGAAAGTGAATATAATAGTGTGTCTGGAGTTTGAACTCACTTTCTATGACATCATAGTCCTGCATATTAGTCCCTACACAACAAGTGCTCCACCTGGTCAAAGTTCTGTTGTATATTGTACTTCCACTTGAATGTTGTTCACATGTGTCGAATTATGTGCTGAGATGAATCTGTCTTGAGCATGAGGAAGGAAAGATTATAAATGCATCGGGGCTTTCCACAATGTGCAGGTGGTTGAGTCCATTTCCTGGGCAGTTATTAGTTGCCAGCTCAGGAGTGGCTATGCAAGCATGCATATATACTGGCCCACTCATTGACATAGCAGGGTCTGTATTGAGTTACAGCCCACTTAATTTTTGTCTGCCAGCTGGGTTGCTTAGCTAGCAAGTACATTAGGGCAGTGGCTTCTTCACACTTACTTTTCCTAAGGGAATAAGTGTGAAGTGAAATTTAAACAGCCTTGCACAGGATTTGAACTTTAGTTGCCAAATACATTTACAGCAATAATAACCATTATACTGTGCTCCTTCAAAAACTACCGTAATTATCAATGAACTTTCTAGTCTCCTCAATATGAAGTTGTGCGGCACACATCAAGTCATGAACTCTTTCTTGATTTTATAGTTTTAAATTCAAGAATTCAGCTACTGTTTGAATATCAAAAAAAAATACTACTGACGTTTTAATGATTTTTCAAAAATAACATCCTAGTTTTCATTTTTCTTATTCATTGTGGAATTCTGTATCTGTTAAAAATTATTGCATATTTTGGTTTAGAGATGTTATATATTGTAACTCAGTTGCCGTAATAGTTAATTGTATTAATTATTTTATTATCTAGTTTGCTTGGACCTCGAGTTTCTCAGTTAGCTGTTAAGTGAGTGGAAATCTAAGTCAAATTGGAAAGTTCAGGATAGGAACTGTCATTCTACACAGGAAGACCAAATGTAAACAAAATAGATTCATGTCATATCACAAGTTTTATTGAGTAAATAGAAAAACACAGTAAAGATTTGGCGACACATGTGGGATGTTGCAATAACTTAGTGAGATGACATCATACTACCAATATTCAGAATTTAGACAGATAGAAATTAGTGAATTTTGAAAAAGTTGTCAGTTGGAAGCATTTGAAGTTAGATGTCAGTCAGGCAGAGGGCTGTCTCTTTGTGTCTTTGTTCATAGACCATTACAGATTTTATCTCTCTCATGCAATCTATGCAATCTGATCATTGAACAGTGTGTCTGGATGATAAAGTGATACTTTTCTATTAAAATATTGTACATATTACTGTTACGCCATCATCATCATGTCACGCTGCCAGTATGGATCTCCCTGACCCTCTATCACCATTGATCTCTATTGTTCATCACTCCTGGGAGGTCTTCCAGGCTACATCCTATATCAGCACAATCCTGCTGTATATAGGTTCTAGCTGGTCATCCAACCTTTGCTTGTCTGTGGGTAGGGGTCCACAGGAATACTTCACTTATAAGTTCGTCCTTGCTTCTCCAGCAGTGTCCTGCATGTTTGGTTTGTCTAATTTGGATAATTTTGTGATGGGTCGTAGGTGTCCATACAGCTGCTGGTTTGTTGGGTGTTGCCTCATTCTGATAAATGATTGTTAATTGTTGACAGAGTTCTCCTGGTCTTTGAGTTGCCAATACCCAGGCAACTTTGTTCTAACAAAACACCCTGACCATTGGAAGAAGTTCTGGATGAATTGCGTCATTTCCTATCTGTGGATCTTTCAAACACAGCATGGAGTGTGGGAACTGAGAGGATTGATCAACAAACTATCTGGAAATGCATTTGCTGCCATTACCAAGACTAAAGTAAAAGTATCGTGACAACTATAGTATCACATTTGGCACTGTTACTAGGATAAGACCAATTATTATTATTACATTTGGTACCACAAATACTGTCGTGCACTATGGTATTACATTTGGCACTGGTATGGGCATTGGGTATTGAAGACCACAATATTGCTATAGTAGTACTGACCTCTGCAAGAATAGTGTTACAGTGGTGCCATGCTAAGATATTGTTACATTTAGTACCATACCCAAACAATAGCATTACAACTGGTAACTGGACCAAGTGATAGTATCACCTTTGGTACCGGACCAAGAGATAGTGTTATATTTGGTGCCGTGCAAACATATTAAACATATTTTCTGGTACCAGTAACCAGACCAAAGCATTGTATTACAATTGGTACTGTGCCCATGATAAGTGCCCAGATGGACCAGAACCATAATATCACAATATGTTGTAAGTGTTTAGCTTTAATTGAAATGATCATTGACTGGGAAATGAAAAATAAATGAGGAAAAATTATTATTATTGATCTTAAGAAGATGGAGTATATATTTCCTTAGAGTGATGGAATGAATCTAGCACAATAGCTTTAGAGATATGCTACAAGCTGTTTCTGCTTCTATTACTTTCAGCTATCAGGACTGGCTGGTCATGTCTCCGTAGATAAGTTTTCATCTTTCAGTACATGACATCTCAACCTATTAGACTCTTGATGTGCCTCCTTTGGGTAAACTCAGTTAAATGTATGCCCCGAAGCCTTAAGCTAAACAAGCAGAAGATCTGAGAGTAGCAAAGTGTCTTAAAGATGCAGCATATAGCATTGTACACCTATCACAACCCTGTCGCATTGAGGGTTTGGTTTAAGTTTTGTTGGGTTTTATGGCATATCAACCATTTTAGATTATTAATGCCAAAGACATTGACCTAGTGGCTAGAGTATTCGCCAATGACTAGAAAGACTGGGGTTCAATGTCAGGTCGATTCATTCTAAAGACTAAAAATCGTACTTGATACTTCTTTGCTTCATACTCAGCATTATAAAGTATGTATCAAGGGTAAAGTGGAGCAATCCAAAGAAAGTAGTGCCCTCCTCTACACCTTGGTGTCGTAGCTATTGAAATGGGAGCTTTCGGGTTGCCCTTGACAATGGTCTCCAACTTAATTTTCTTCATTTACTTATATTTGATTTGGTTTGGTTTGGTTTTATGGCATATCAACCATATATTAAATATATATAATTTGCAAACATTTTGTGGATAACACTATTCATTCATTTGAAGACAGTAAAAAGGTTCCAAGTATTGCTATGTAATACCAATAATTGAATTTAGGCACACGGTTAAAGAATTTCAAGTATTGTTATTTTACACTAATAATTCCATTCAAATTTATTTATTTGTTTGTACACAGTTTAAGGGTTCCAGGTATTGCTATTTATCACTTTTAATTCAATTAGGCAGTCATTTTTTACACACAGTTAAATGATCAAACAGTTCTATTTCTAACAATTCATTTTAACATAAGTCATTTGTTTGCACACAGTTTAAATGTCAAACTATTCTATTTAACCGATAGATAGGACCCTATAAGGTGCTACCACTCAAGGTCAGAGTGGACCTGGGGACAATGTCAATGACAGGGTTCATGACATTTTCCAAATCTGGTGCCCTTTCCATCCAATGGTTTAATGTCATATCTAGGGCACTCGTTGAGGGAGTCTTACTCCTCTGCAGAGATGCAGTCAGTGTATTCTACAGCCCCAGTTGACTGGGTTACAATATTCTTGAACAATATATATATATATATATATATATATATATATATCTACACAAATATATATGTATATATGTGTATGTACATGCATATTTGTAGGAGAAATATGTTCTGGGGCACCAGCACTTTCCTCATTTCTGAAAACCTCTTTAGTTATGATTATCGATCTGACTAATGTGTCCATTTACTCCCATGAAATTCCAGCCCTGTTGGCTGGAGCTTTAGAATACATTGACTTCATCTATGCAGTGGGGTAAGATACCCCCCATGAGTGTCCTAGATTCAATCATCTGATGGCAAGATTCCATCCTTGGTGATTTGGAGAATGTGGAGTACCCCTTTATTGTCATTGCTTCCAGGTCCACTCTGGCCCTGAGTTTGCACTTGATAAGGTCCTATGTATGGGTCAAATAGAACAAACTGTGTCCAAATAAATGACTGAGGTTAAATTGTGACTGATATATAGCAATACTTGAAACCATTTAACTGTATGCAAAAAAGATCTGAGGCTCATTTAAGAATGTTATCCACAAAATGTGTTTACAAATCATATTTAGCCTTGAGGACCTGCTAGAAGCAATGGACAATAAGGAGGTGTGGCGAGAGAGGGTCAGAAATATTCATGCTGATTGCGCGACATGATGATGATCATATGTATAAAAAGGATTGGGCATTTAACAATGGTTGATATGCCATAAAACTAAGCCAAACACTCTAATTTCGTGATATTGCAAATTTGTGATAAGAGAAATATTACATCATAGAAAAACAGTGCTATCTTTATTGAATAGCAAAAAACACTGCATCACACTTGGTGTTTTAAAATTTAATGGTTCCCAGGTTCTTTTCTTTGAACAAGTCAAATATTTGAATGGAGAGAAAAAATGAACAGATAATTTGGTCCCTCATTTGACATATATCTACATTGTCATTACTAAAGAATTGGCTTTAGATGATTTAATGGATTTTGAAAATAAAGAGTGAAACAGCAGCAAATGGAAGCAAATTGTGGTTGTGGCCCACAGAGGATCATAGGATTGGATGAACACATTTTATTAAAGAAAGAATGATAAAAGGATGAAGCCAAAATAAAAGAAACTAATGAAAGAAAAAGAAGAAAGAAAACCTTTAATGTTTAGTTGTTTGGGTCAAGAAATGCAGCAGATAATGTTATAATCCCAGTGTTTGGTAATGTAAGGGAGAAAAAAAGAATCAGAGAAAGAAGAAAGGCTATTTGAATACAATGCTGTACCCACTGCCATTCTGATAGTACGGTAAAAAGAAATGACAAAAGAGACAAACAAATAGATTTACAAGAAAACATATTTATAAGTGAAATATACTTGACAATTCTATGATATGAATGTCTTTTTGGTGGAATGCAAATTTCCTTTTTTAGAGTTTGAGGAATGGACCTCCGATTGTAGACTTTAGATTTGGTTATTGCTTGTGCATGAGTACAAAGTGTAGTTATGTGATCCCAAAGGTTATGTGAAAAAACTTGTTTGTGGAAAGGGAATGTTGGCACTTGGAGCAAGGAAAATTTGGGGTTGAGTATTTGGACTTTTAGTTGTTCATATGTTGTGGTTGGCTGTACTGGTCATATGAAAGTCAGACCGATACAATAAAATAAAATGCTATTTTTTCCAAGCAGTGGTTGTGTCCATACAACTATATGGATGCACCACATAGATGCTGACTAAGTGTATAAAGAAAAGCTTGACAGCAATTGCACAAGAATGCTACAAACTATATTGAACAAATCCTGGAGGCAACATTCCACAAAACAGCAGCTGTACAGCCACCTAACTCCTGTCTCTAAAACCATTCAAATTAAACGAACAAGACATGTGAGACACAGCTGGAAAAGTAATGGTTAATTCATAAGTGACGTTCTCCAGTGGATCCTTTCACACAGACAAGTAGGTGTGAGATGACTGGTTTGAACTTATCTTCAACAGCTCTGTACAGACACAGGATGTAGTCTAGAGGACCTGCTGAATACAATAGATGATAGGGAAGAGAGGTGAGGGAGAGTCAGGGAAATCTGTGCTTGTGGCATAACATGATGATGATGTAGATTCTTCATCGGATTACTATGGTTGCATAAAGAAAGCAAGAAAATTTGAGATCAACTAAACGGATATACATCTTATAGAATTGTATGGTGTATTCCACTTATAAATGCATGTTTTCTTGTTAATCTATTTGTCATATATTATTTCTTTTTACTATACCACCAAAATGACAAATAGAAATGAGTGTTCTGTATGATTATGCATGTTGGCAGAGAAATAATGACGAGGAGGTATCTGTGTGGCACTTGGTTGACTGGGTAAGATAGTTAGATGTGGTTAGCAAGGATAGGATCATTTAGAGGTCAAGAATGATATTTCTATTTGTGAGTGACTGTAGAGGTTGAGAAGAACGGTGATATGTATTAGCTGGTAATGCCATGAGAAGGATATCTTGAGTGTCTGAGTCAAGGATCTGCACTTGCATACTTGTGATCTATCATGCCAGGAAGAAAATGATATTACATGAAGGTATATGTCAACCATGTGTGCAAGTTGATGATGTGAGGAGAAGGGGCCACCTTGTTTGTGTAGTGAGGCTTGAGTCTAGCTCAAGTCTGCGGGAAAAAAAAGGAAAGGAAAATTTTGACATATTTGTTTTCAGGGGCATTGATTTTTGTTTCTTGCACAAGAAGAATCACCTGACTTGCCCTATATCATGTCTGGGAACTAGGCATTTGGTTAACGATACTGTGTGGTCCCTGACCATTGAATTTTTGGATTTTAACACAAAGGTCATGAATCATGAGATTTGACTTAAAATGAGACCATATAAAAAATTGATTTAAAGAAAAATTGAGATAAAGACAAAAGAAGAGAGAGAGAGAGAGAGAGAGAGAGAGAGAGAGAGAGAGAGAGAGAGAGAGAGAGAGAGAGAAAAGAACAAATAATTAATCTTTTGGGATCTGAAATGTAATGAATTTTGAAATTCACTCTCTCAAATGAATTGACTTAAGAGCTGAATGGTTATTACTTAGAATAATAGGATATAATGAAATAACCAATGAAGGATTATGGGATATAATCATTTTTTTATCGATTTTATTCATAAAGTTTATGATGAAAAATCAAAATGAAAAGTTTTCTTTCTTTTAAAAAGGATGAAGATAGATTAAAAAATGAGTCATGAAAGAAATTTAAAAAAGCTCAAAGAAAGAAGATAAAATGAATGGATGAATAAAAACAGGATTAAATTTAAGTCATGAAAGGTTAAAGCATCTATAGAGATAGCGCTAGATATCTGGAATAAACACTATAACAAAGGAATTTAAGCCACATGTTGCAATGAATTATATATATATATATATATATATATGATACAATTCATTACAATATGTGGTTTAAATTTCTTATAAAGAGGTAATAATAAATTAATGAAAGATTTTGTCAGTGAATGAAAAAATCATTTTGCAGCCCAGTCAGCTGGGACTGTAGAATACACTAACTGCATCTCTGCAGAGGGGGTAAGACCCACCCCCAACAAATGTACTGGATAGAACAATAAACAATCTAATGGTTAGACTCTAGTAATGCTGGAGATTTGGGGAATGTGGAGCAACCTTTCATTGCCATTGTGTGCCTTTTATAATAAAGTGATGTCATCTGTACAGCAGTCTCAATAAATGGTAAAACTAAAAGAAAAAAATATTTAAGAGCCTTAGTTTAGTTTTGCATCTTGATTTTTTAAAAATGTTACTAAAAAATTCATTGAGTATTGAACTCAATATCAATCATATGAGAGAACAAATCACCAACAACTGCACTGTGATAAATGATTATATCGAAGGTGAGATCAAAAAGTATCAAGGCTGAAGCTTTAAAACTTAAATGAAAATGTGCACACAACTAAGCAACTTCCCAGCTTTTTAGCTGGGCTGTCTGGCATTCCTGCTGGATTGGATTTCAAGGTCAATGTTAGATTCAAGCCCAAATAGCCCCTTGGTTCGGCCAGGCTACCTTAGGTTGGCAAACAATCATTGACAAGTACAACAAAGCACTAGACGTTTGGGTTGGGTTCAAGCATACATGCCTGCTGGACTCACATTGCACTTAGTGAGTTCATCTGGTTAACATCGAACCTAGTGAGCCAGTATTGTCCTGCAGGATATGAGTCTCAGTTTGTGCCTGAGTTCCCCCTCCCGTAAACACCCACTATAAAAAAGACCTTTTGTCAAATCCTGTCTGGTGAGAGGTAGAAATAAATATTAACTCATGTCATGAAGTGATTATGTCCAGACTTGATGAGTTAGTATCAGTTTGAAAAAAAATTATGCGGCCATTCTCAATACTTCTTTAACTACAATAAATGAAGACACGTGCTCCTCTGAGCAACTTATATCTTAAAGTGATTATGTATTATTGCACTTGAATGCTATTTTACAAGTCAAGGAGTTATTTCATGTAGCTTTGTCTCAGTATTATTCTTATCAGCTTGAAATAAGTTTACAACCCAGTCAGTTATTCTTCATTCATCATGGCCTTTAAATCTTTTCCTTCAGTGTCTGAAGATGAGAGGAAATGTTTATTATCATGAGTTACTACAGACCATTTCATTGACCCCAAAATAGTAAGAAAAAAAAACTGATTTTAGCATTAAACAACCCTGCTAGGGTTAACATGCCATAAAACCAAATGACCAATTAAAAATTCTTTATCTTCATGTGAATGAATGTCAAATGAGTTTTTTTTTAAAGGGATCTGAATCAAATCATTTTTGTCTCTGTTTAATGATTAAAGATAAAAATTCATTTTCTGTTACAAATTTGTCAAATACTCAACTTTGATGGAATTTATTTCATTTATCCTGGTTTTGTCATTTCTTTTTCATGGCTCACATAGCTGCATCTGGTACTGTGCCATGGCATATTGTTTGGAAACACGGTTGTTGAAAAATAGAGCCTCTGTTTTTTTTTTCTGCCTTTCAATTATTCTTTGTGTTAATATTTTATAATATATTTTTATAGACTACAGGCAATTCTTGTAGATTTCTTTTCCTCAGGAATTGAGATTCCACAACATGATTCCAATCGTTCTTATTTTGATTAGTACAAAAATAGAAGCTAGAAGATATAAAGGAAAATAATTTAGCAGAAACGAAGTGAAAACAAAAAAGAAAAAAAAAAAAGAAAAACCAAAAAGTGGAATCATTGAAATTAGAAGAAATTCAGGAAGAATATTAAGTAAGAATTGAGTCCTTTTTCTTTGGTAGATGCTATTTGTTGCATTGTGAATAAAATTGGGTGATCTGATTCCTAAACATGATAGGACATGACAATAAATTGGAAGAAAAAGATGCACAGTACATACAAGAGAAACTTGAAAGCCTTATAAAGGTCTGATTGGTGCCAAGTCTGGGCATTTGGTCTCTTATGAAAGTCCGGGGCAGGAAAATGGTGGATGGTAACAAAGGATATAATCCAAGATCAATTAGCATAATTCATACCATGGCTTTCTTCATATCATATCGTTTGAAGTGAGATCAGAGAAGGAAAAAAATGGAGAAAGAAGTTAATATAGAGAAGGATTAAAATAATAATAGAGAGAGAGGAATGAAAGAGAAAATAGAAATGAACTAAGTGAAATGAATAACAAAGAGAAGTAAAATATTGAGTGAATCAAAAGTATTTTAATTTCTTTCACAGACCTTTATTCGGAAGTTTGTTTCAGATAATACTATAAAGATGAGTGTCTAGGGAATGACACTAAAATGCAACTGGTGGTGAGGCTCCAGTTCTAGAGGTAGAGGAAGAGTAAATTTACTTCTTCATTATCATTAGTCCTCAGTCCATTCAGATTCAGAATGGTTGTACCTGTTAGAATTCAATCAATGTGTCTAATAGATTTGTTTGAAAAGTTCTTGTTTTAAATATGAATGTATAAAGACATATAACTGTCTACAAATTAGTTGTATGAAGTATAGTAACTTAAAATTATAATGGTTTACAATGTACAATTATTATTAGTTCCTTGAAACCATATAAATGTGTGCAAATATTTGTATTATTTGGGAATACCTGAAACCATATAACTGTGTATAAATTTTTTAAGAATGGTTACTTGAAGCTCTATTGTTTACGAATGATTATTATTGGTTACTTTAAATCATGTAACTGCTAGAAATACTTAAAAGCGTATCATTGCTTGAAATACTTGAAACTATATAATTTCTAGAAATACTTTAAAGCATATAATTGCTTGAAAAAACTTAAAGTATATAATTGCAAAAAATTCTTTAAACCATATAACTGCTTGAAATACTTTAAAGTCTATAATTGCAAGAAATATTCTCAGGCATATAATTGCTTCAAATACTTGAAACCATATAATTGTGTACTAATTGATTGTATTAGATAGGAATACTTGAAACTATATTATTGAGTGCAAATCATTAGTAGTAAAATTTTTAAAACCACATGACTATTTGCAAATTATTTGTATTACTTGAAGTTATGCTAGCCTCATACCTATTTATCATCTGTCTAGATTACGTGCCCAGAACATCAATTGATAAAATCAAAGAAAACGGCTTCAAGCTGACAAAGAAAAGAATCAGAAGGTACCCCGTGAAAACAATTACCGACGCTGATTACGCCGATGACATAGCGATTCTGGCAAATGCACCCACCCAAGCGGAAACACAACTGCATAGTCTGGAACAAGCTGCTGCAGCCATTGGCCTCCATGTCAATGCACACAAAATGGAATACATGTGCTTTAATCAAACAAGCGACATTTCCACACAAGACGGTAACTCTCTGAAACTAGTTGACAAGTTCATCTACTGAGGAAGCAGTGTCTCATCAACCAAAAAAGACATCAACACGTGACTAACAAAGGCATGGACAGCTATCAATAGGCTATCGGTCATATGGATGTGAGACCTGACTGATAAAATGAAATGCAGTTTCTTCCAAGCAGTGATCGTGTTGATACTGCTATATGGATGCACTACATTGATGCTAGCTGAATGTATAGAGAAAAAGCTTGATGGGAACTACACAAGAATGCTGCGAGCAATTTTGAACAAGTCCTGGAGGCAAAACCCTGCAAAGCAGCAGCTGTGTGGCCTCCTACCTCCCATCACAAAAACTATCAAAGTTAGACGAGCCAGACATGCAGGACACTGCTGGAGAAGCAGGGACGAGCTCATAAGTGATGTTCTCCTATGGACCCCCTCACATGGCTGTGCAAAAGTGGGATGACCAGTTTGAACCTACACACAGCAGCTCTGTGAGGATACAGGATGTAGCCCTGAGTACCTACCAGAAGTGATGAACGATAGGGAGGTGTGGCGAGAGAGGGTCAGGGATATCCGTGTTGCCAACATGACATGATGATGATGATGATTAAAATCAATTTCTTGAAACAATATCATTGTTTGAAAAAAGAAAAAAGACTAACTTAAGCATAATCCAATAAGAGCTGACATGTCATAAAAGCAACAAACCAACAAAAGACTATATATCATTGGCCTGGTTTCATTTGGTTGGATTTTAAGGCATATCAACCATTGTAGGTTATTTAATGCCAAATCTATTTTTATTCATATATATTGAATATATGCTTTCTAAACACATTTTTAAATGAGCCTGATCTCATTTTTTTTGCACACAGTTAAATGGTTTCACTTATTTCTATCAAATACACATCATTTGTTTGCACATTAACAGTATTTTAAGATACTAAATCTAATAAATAAAATCTTACACACACACACACACACACACACACACACACACACACACACACACACACACATATATATCTCAATATATATATATTGAGAGAAAGAGAGAGAGAGTTAATGATAATACCTATCTACTTCTTTTGAATCTCTATCTTCCTCAGCTAGTTTGAGCAGTCTGCAGACAGTTTAAGTTTAACCACATAAAAGCTTCCAAAAATCTTCAATATCATTTCATAATTAAACTTTATTTTACCAATGTAATAGTTATGTATTGTGAACTTTTTGTATTTCCTTTATATCAGTTAATGTTTTGATTATTTTCATACTTGACCTGAAATGCTTACTTTATGATGTTTGAAATTATTTTCTAACATTTCTAATTGTATGTATAGTCACTGTATTGGGCTTGACAATATTTTATTTTATTGTTTTATCTTTTTGATATTTAATGTGTATTTACTTTCTTTTCTTTCTTGTTTCTTCTTTCCTTTTTTGTACATTAATTGCATGATAATAATTGAATAATGATTTTTTTTCTATGTTAAATGAATTTGTATGTGTAAGACTCACTTTATTTATGAATTTGCTTGCCAAATGGAGAATTGTGCTCTTGACAAAAATAAAACCTTAAACAACTTCATTTGACACAGCCACAACTTCATTTTGATGACTCACTTATCTCTCAAAACCAGTGTCATGTGAAATCACCTAAACTAACAAGGGAAACTACCATCCGTTTAAAGGATCATCATCATCATCATCATCATCAAGGCATTCAAATAGCATGCATTCCTTTGAATCTCTCTTCCCATTCATCCCTAAAGGTTTTTTTATGGTACATAATGTCCAATCCTGTTTATACATATTTATTAAATATATGATTTGTAAATGTTATGGTACCTACCTTACGGACTCTAATGAACTCTTCCTATTACTATGAATACCAGGGGAATATTCATCTCTGTGTTGAGTTAACTCTAGCCTAACACTTTGACAGTCAAACTGACGTTCAACACTCTTTTATCTATGCTGTATTCATACTTCCATTCAGTATACTTGTTTCACATAATCCAAAGTTTGTGTCTTTCTTCCAGATCTTTTACTGGTCCACACCACCTTTGTAAGTTCCCGAGGTGCTATCCAATGTCTATGCAGAGTAGATGACTCTAAGTTTTGGCAGGTCAGCCAACACTGGAGTGACCCTGTGTAGGAGTTAACAGGAGAGCATCGCTTATGAGTTTGTCTTTACTTCTCGAGCAGTACTCGACATGTCTTGGATGGTTTGGAAGATGGGAAGAGAGTGTCCTAATGCAGCTGTTTTGTAGAATGCTACTTCCAGGATTTGTTCAAAACAGCATGCAACTTTCTTGTATAGTTCCATCTATTTTTTTCTCCTGACATTTTATAAGAGTTCAAGTGGTGCTAGCATACTGTAGTATTGACACAGCTGCAGTTTGAAAGAATTCTTATTTTATCAGATAGATTAGGGTTGATAATATACAAATATACAGATCCACTTCTAAAAAGTAGATTGAATATATTGGAAGCAATAATCATGAAAACTTACTCTTATCAAGACCTCTAATGAAAAAAATGGCCATGATGTTCTGGTTATGTTTGACAAAACTTCTTAATTATCATCAAACACGTAACATAATTTTTAGTATAAGAAACAACATGCTGAAATGACAATTTCCTACAAAATTCCATTGAAAATGGCTGATTAAATGAAAGCTCTTAGAATGAACTACCGTTTGGACAATTCCTTTCTACCTTTTGTCCCCAAAAGATTTCACTTGTTCATACACAAGTATATTGACAGGGCTTAGAATACACCAACTCTATTCCATACAATGGAGTAAGAAAAAAAGAAGTTTCTTGTGCATGACACTCTGCATCAGATGATAAGGTTCCAGTCTTAGAGCTCTGAGGAGTCTGGAGCTACTCTTCATTGCCATCACTCTAAGGACCGCTCTAACCAGAGTGATAATACCTCATAGGGTCTGATCTATGGGTCAAATAGATCTGTTTAAAGATTATTAATATTATATAGAAATACTTGATACCATATAACTTTGTGTAAACAAATTATTATTTTTAAATGGGAAGTTACTTGAAAGCATAATAGAGTATAAATTATTATTAGTAAAAATAGTGACTTGTGTTGGATTCTCTCTGGTATAAACTGTATGCAAAATCATTATTTCTATTTATGAATTTTTCTAACAACAACTGGCATTTCTGGTAAAAATTGGCTAATGAGAAATGAAGTAAAAAGCATTTAAGATTGTTTGCAACTGCCCTCAAATGCAATTGCTAGTTGACCTTTCTGCCAGAATGACCTATCTTTAGTGTTTTGGGAAATGGTTAATTTCTCTAACACTATAAATTATTTGGCAACACAAATGAATAACGAAACTTCTTTTAAACAACACAACAAAGAAAGGTTTATTATTGTTGCAGGTGTAAAGGAGTAAGAGTAAGAAAGTGTCCCTTTTGTGTCGCTGGTCTTTATGTTGGTCCTTGGTTTGTTGGAAGCATATGTGAAGCTAGCAGCAGCATGTTCTTCAGCGATGGGGTTCCAAGTGATGTGAGAGAGGTCTGTTTGTGCTGCTGGCTCATGACTCCCTGACCGTTGACACAACAAAAAAAAGGGACTAGAAAAAATAGTTCTTGAGAGGAAGAAGGAATTAATGCGCTCTGACAATTGATTGGTTAGTGAGTGACCGAATCTCTTGGTGGGGGCATTGATTCGCGAAAGGAAATAGATCTGTGGCTGCTACATATCTTTTGAATTTTAACACCAGAGGAAATCTACAGACTAGGATTACCAACACTGGATTCTGTGAACAATAGAACAACTGAACTCCTATAATGGTGACAAGGGTTTTAGCAACTTGAAACTATAATTGTTCACAAATGCTTACAATCATTAGCTATCTGAAACTATATAACTGCAATCAGTAACTCAACAAAAGTTGACATGCTATAAAACTAACCAATCAACCAATGAAACCTATTTGCCTGGGAGTATAGCATTGGCAACAAATTCTACACTTTCCAGAGCTCCGAAGCTGAAGCCTCAGCATCAGATATAGCTTAGTGCCACATAAAGAACAAAGAAAAATGGAAAGAAAATATTTGTGAGAGAAAGAAAGAAATATTAAAAAAGAATCGAAAAAAGAATTGAAGAACAGATAAAACCAGGTAAAAGATAAAATACAACAAATAAAGAATGGAGAAGCCAAGCAATATATATATATATATATATATATATATATATATATATAAAGCAAGGAATAGAAAAAATGGCAGACATGATCAAAATGAATAAGTCAAAAAGAAAAAAATGATTACTTCTGTATCTTTTTTACTTAGCCAAAGATTTGTAGTTTTTATGGTGATTTGGATGAGATAAAATTGTGTCTTGTCTGAGATGCAGATTGTCTGCAATCCTAGCTCTTGACTGATCAAGCATTAATAACATGGGCTGCCCTCCTGGTTTTTCAGGGGTAGAGGGCCACCTTGCTCTATTTTTCGTATGTCCCACTGACGAATGTGGCACAAGGCCTTCTTTAGGTGGAAGAGCATTCACACTGCATGGGTGATATTGAGTTGATTGCCTAGTCTCAGAGGGACTTCTTCCAAGCTTAGCAGGGCTAAATTTATCACTTAGTGCCTGAAGCACCCCTGAAAGGGGATGCCAAGTGGATCAAACTTCTTTAGTTGTGGCTATGCATGAATTTCAATTCATGTCTGGTACCCTACATTAAAATGATCTTGTTTCAAACCTTGCCTGGTAGGAGGTCAGCTAAATCCAAGCACTTGACCAATCAAAATGAGGTGAAAGTATAAGAAGATTTAATTTGTCTAGACATTAAAATGCAACTTTTAAACCTTGCAATTTGTGTTTTATCACTGAGATATGACCGATGAATTTTGTTTGACTATCTTGCGAAATGCAACACTGACACACATTTGATTTAATTTTTTTATGCTAAGTAAACAATCAGTTCATATCTATTTTTTGTCATTTCTGAATGAATAATTCTTAAAAATTCTGGATTCTTTGGTGTGATTTTTCAGAAATGGAAAAAAAAAAAGAAAAAGAAAAAAGAAAAAAGTAAAAGAAAAAAAAACACGCTGATGCATTTTGTTGTATAAATTTACTGATATTTCTATTCTGGGAAGAAATTGATTAAAAAATCCTTCCAGGAAATTCATTAATGATAAAAAAAATACAATTTGAAGGTAGATATGCTTAAAAAGAAATTTTTATCTTGCAATAATGTTTTGCTTTTCTTTGCATTTAGCAAAATTCGATTCATGAAATGGACACGCTTATCCTTTGAGCTATGAGTAACGTTCAAGTATAGTTGAAATGAAAACTAGGTTTCACTTTATCTAATTTTCCTCAGTTCATGCCTATGAGTAAAATAGCACAAAGGTAAAATAAAAATTTAAAAAAAAAGTAATGTTAGTGATGCTTTCTTCAATTCCTGGTATACAGTCTCTTATCAGAAACTCCTAGAACCTTGTACTTTTCTGAATTTTGGATTTTTTCTGATTTCAAAATTGTACTGAAAGTATTATTTATATAAGCCGACTTGTATGATTTATTGATCAGTGAGTTGAGATAGCTAACCATTACAAGTTAGTTCGTTCCTTACTAGTTTGTTTAATTGTGTATTGTTGGTGTAGCGTTGTTTTGGTGGATATATTTTGCTCCCACAATTTATATTGACTCATTATTGAAAAGCAAACGAAGTAAACGATGTAAAATGACGCGAGCAAAAGAACATTCAAAACAAAGCAGTACAAACAAAATTAAATTTATATATCAACAAATGCATAAAAGGAAACATTATAAAACATTACGAATATTCTAATATAGTCAGTTAAATATTCCTCTGTGTGTGTGTGCGTGTGTGTATGTAACTAACACGAATATGATGGTGAAAAACTAAATATTAAAAATGTTCTGTAGACTATAAAATGTATGTTGACTAAGTATTTCATGCGAGGTATCAATATAAAGAAATATAGCAATGTATTCTAGGAGGAACACGTCTTCTCCCAACTTGGTTGTTTGTCTCTTTCGGGATTTGACGAAATGTCTGAGGCTGTGTTCGAGACTGGAACAAGTCTAACAAAAAAAGCAGAACAGGTAAGAAAAAGGTCGTTGAATGTATACGCACCCATGTTATGTGTATTAAGTTATGTCTTACAAAGTGGCAAGGTCAAGCTGTTTCTTGGAAGTCGAAATGAAGTGAAAGAGAGCGCTGTTTCTGGAAGTCAAAATATGAGTGATCTTGGAAGATGAGATTATATATAGGCAATCCTTGTCATCCCTCTCACACTGCCATCTTTTCCTTCTGGTCATTTCTTGTGATCCCAGGTGGTTTCATGTTTTTGCAGAGATGAACAATGATGAGAATTCTTTTTTTATATACATAACTTTGTTTATCAATAACATACATTTTAGCAACTTGGCTGGAATTGGATAATCTCAGTCATGTAACTGAGTAATTCTAGAAAGAAAATCAATTAAAACTTTAATCAGTTAGCAGAGAACTGTCAAAGTGAGTGGTTGGTGATTTCCATCTCTGACTCCAGGCTCATGAACTAAGTTGGTAAAATGTAAGTCATCGAAAAGTAAAGTTATGTTTAGAGAAGAAGAATTGTTCTTTTTCATCTTGGCAAAAATATGAACCAATGTGGGATCACAACAAGACATGACTGGCTGATGTCACAATATGCCAAATGATAGATTAATCAATTTTTTTTTATTTGAATAAAAGATTTGGACAATCTATTATCAAACAATATGATGCAAATTCACAACAAAAAGTTTTCAATAAAGAAAATTTCTAATTAGTTTCTTAACCTTTTCTAAATATATAGAATTCCTGACTCATATGCATTCTACATATCTTGAGATCTGGCTTTGTTTGTCTGATCATTTATCAGATCAAAAATAATTTTCTAACTTTATATCCAATTCCTTATCTAACTTTTCAAAAGAGTTGGTAAATCTTTCAAGACTACCATTGGCTGTCTCATTACATTCTCTTTAACCTCATTTATGGTCTGAAATTTCCATTTTCATGGTGCATAATATAATGACTTGGTGTCATCAGCTATAAGCTAAGGAATTGAAAGCATCATCAAAGATACCTGTACAGTTCTCTGTATTTATTCAGTCTCTTCAATGAGTATAGAAGAAGGAAAACATTGAATTTAGCTAAATTGTACGATACTTAAAGATTGACCTTGTGTCACATCCTGTGACAATAACAATTTTTTAAGAGCAAATGTAGTTCAAAATCATTATCTTAGATCTATTTTACTCATAAATGGTACCTGAATGGGTTTGACCCTTCCTGGTCAGAGTGTTAACAAAGAGGGAAACTCTATACTCTCCAGGACTCCATAACTGGAGCTTTAATGCTAGACACATCACTGTGAATGTAATGGTCACACAGTATATAAACTCCCTCAATGGAGTTTTACTGCTGATTGAGTAACTACTTGAGAAAGTATTGTCTAATTTTCTGAGATGAAGCTTGATAATTGTTATCAGTTAGATTGGTTGGTTGGGTTTTATGGTATATCAACCATTGAAGGTTATTTAGTGCCAAATCCATTTTTATGCAATGAGTCAGCTCTATCTCAAACATTCAGTTTAGCAAGAGAATACAGTTTAATTGTCAAAACATTTTAATTCAGCTAATTCAGTTAAGTTTAAGTACAGATTTTGTTTACACACAGTCAAATGTCAAAACAGTTCTATATTAAACAATTCAATCTTGTTTAAGTACAGTTTCAATGTCAAAAACTGTTCTATTTCAAACAATTCAGTTTAGCATAAGCATGCTGTTTAAATGTAAGTACAGTTTAATTGTCAAAAACATTTCTATTTAAAGCTATTCAGTTTAGTCAAACAGTTCTAATTTGAATGATTCAGTTTAGCATAAGTATGCAGTTAGTTCTGTTTAACCCATAGATAGGACCCTATCAGGTGCTACCATTCTGGGCCAGAGTGGATCTGGGAGCAAGGGCAATGAAGAAGTGCTCCACATTCCCCAAAGCTCCAGCATCACTAAAACCTCACCATCAGATTGTTTAGTATCAAAATCCAGGACACTCGTTGCGGGGGGGTCTTACCCCTCTGCAGAGAAGCAGTCGGTGTATTCTACAGTTCCAGCCAACTGGGCAAGTTATCAGTAATGTATTTGGACTATTGACCAAAATTTCATTGTTATACTCACAATGTTTTGGCTGATATGTCCTTCAGTCTTCTTTGGGTGTTTAAAAAAATTGTGATATGAGATAGGGTAAATACATCAGATATGATAGAGAAGAGTATCTCATTCACGACCTCACAAATATTAACCATCCGTAGAATCCTTGAAGGTGTACGAGCAAAAAACCTACAAGTGACATTAATATTTGTCGACTTTACCAAGGCCTTCGATTCCATTCACAGAGGAAAGATGGAACAAATCCTACTAGCGTACGGCATACCTAAAGAAACCGTAGCAGCAATAACGATTCTCTATAGAAACACCAAAGTAAAAGTACGATCACCAGATGGAGACACAGAATACTTCGACATTGTAGCAGGAGTACTACAAGGGGACATGATGGCTCCGTACCTCTTAATCATTTGTCTAAACTACGTACTTAGAACATCGATTGACAAAATCAGAGAGAATGGCTTCGAGCTGATGAAGAAAAGAAGCAGAAGGTACCCCGCAAAAACAATTACCGATGCCGACTACGCCGATGACATAGCGATACTGGCAAATACACCCGACCAAGCCAAAACACTACTGCAAAGTTTGGAATGAGCAGCCGCAGGCATAGGCCTCTATGTTAATGCACACAAAACGGAATATAAGTGCTATAATCAAATGGGGGACATCTCCACTCTAGAAGGAACCCCTCTTAAACTAGTAGACAAATTCACTTACCTTGGAAGCAGTGTCGAATCAACCGAAAAGGACATCGAAACGAGGTTAACGAAAGCATGGACAGCTATCAATAGGCTATCGATTATATGGAAATCAGACCTGACCGATAAAATGAAACGCAGTTTCTTCCAGGCAGCAGTCACATCGATACTGCTATACGGGTGCACTACATGGACGCTAACAAAACGGCTGGAGAAGAAGCTAGACGGCAATTACACAAGAATGCTACGTGCAATCTTGAACAAGTCCTGGCGGCAACACCCCACAAGACACCAACTGTACGGCCACCTGCCTCCTATCATGAAAACTATTCAAGTTAGACGAACCAGACATGCAGGACACTGCTGGAGAAGCAGGGACGAGCTCATAAGAGATGTACTCTTATGGACCCCCACACATGGCCATGCAAAAGCAGGACGACCAGCACGAACATACATTCAGCAGCTATGTGAGGATACGGTATGTTGTCCTGAAGACCTGCCTAGGGCGATGAACGATAGGGAGGAGTGGCGAGAGAGGGTCAGGGATATCCGTGCTACCAGCGCAACATGATGATGATGATGATCTCATTGGCAGATGGAGACCTTAAGTTTATAAGTCCAAAAATTCACTCTGAGTTGTCAAGGACACATGGCACAGTGGATAAGGAGTTTGGTTGGAAAGTGCTTTTGAGGGAAATCATATACAGGTTGCAGGTTCAATCCCAACTAAAAGTAAAAATAACAAGGAATACTTCCTATAACTTAATACTTGTACCTGGTCATGGTAAACAGAATTAGAACAGTGTACCCCCATGGATTAAATAAAAGTTACAGATCAAAGTTCTGTGTGGGCTCTAAAGTTCAATATGAAACACCTGAAGAAAGCTGGAGGACATATTGGCCGAAATGTTCTGAGTATAACAAAAAAGAAGTCAATAGTTTGAATATTCTACAAGAGAAGCTGTTCTTGCATATGCAGTGAGTTATCTCTTAATTGACCATCAAATTAAATCACTGTTGCACAAATTATTCTTGGAATATTCAAAATGGATGAATGCTTTCTGAATAAAACTTTCATCCTATACCCCCCCACCCCCAAAAAACCACTTAAGATCATAAATTTGATCTGTATCAACCAATTCTGTACTTCATTCTCCATTGAGTCAGAACATCAGGCAGTTTTTTTACAATAAAAGGATTATTGCTTGAGTTTGTTGCTTATAAAGGTGTTTGCCATCTTAAAAATATATATTTATATTTCTTTATAGAAAATTCAATAAACATATTTTGATTGTTGTTTTTAGTAAAATTTTTCAAGCTAAACTTTGATCTAATGATTTGTATTGAATAAAAGAATCATTCATTATATAGAATGTCTTTCAAAACTGTATTCTCACCTTGTTTGTTTTTATCAAAATATTTTAACCTTTATATGAAAATTCTGTGCAGACACAGGGCACTGTCTCGAGGACTCACCAATAGAGATGGATAAAAGAATCATTCATTATATAATAATTCTCTCATAACTGCATTCTCACCTTGGTTATTTTGATCAAAATGTTTTATCTTTATATGAAAATTCTGTGCAGACACTGGGTACCGTCTTGAGGACTCGCCTATAAAGATGGATAGAGTGAGAGAGAAACAGAGTTAAAGGAATCAGTGCTGATGGCTTATGATGATGAGGATTTGGAAATTTCTCAAGTTTCTGTAGTATCAGATAACTTTCATACTGAATGGAACATTTTATTTCTTCCAAGATGAGGATATTATTCTCATCCTCGGTGCCTTACCATATCCTAGAGACATTGGATTTTCTAATTATCACTTATCCCAACTGAACTGATTTACTCTTGGACAACTTGACCCAGGAATTTAACTCAGTAATTTCTAGGGAATATAATCAACATAATCAATCCATTGTTCTAGGTTTGAAGATATTGAAAACCTATGGTATATAAATATATGGAGGAAAATGCTCTGACACCAAGTCTTATGGAATGACATCAAAATAATAGAAAAATTAACAATAAAAGAAAATAAGGAGATTAAAAAAATTATTATATTACAAAGTTAATCACAAACATTAAAAGGAGGAGTCCTTGTATAATGGCTAATGTACTGGACTGTGACATCTAAGTGAATGAGTTCAAACCTTAGTCATGCCATTATGTTCACTTTTGAACTAACCTTCTTGGGAAAGGTATAAATGCCCTTCAGTTAAGGGTTAAATAGTACCACCAATGTTCTTCAAAAAAAGATGGCTTTGGCATTAAATAACCCATGAAGGTTGATATGTTATTAAACAAATAAACTTGACCAAACCAAACAAACAAACATGAAAAACTAGTGAATAAAACCATCAGTCTCACTTTCTGAAAATCACTAAGTTAAGTCCCTGACACAGATCACTAACATCCTCAGCCAAGATGGAGAGCTGATTTGAACAGCCTCACTTGCAAGTTTTTTCTGTTGAATATTTAAAAAAAATCACAATACTAAAATAGCCTTTTAGCTGACGATAAAAATCAGTCTAGAACAGTAGGGAGCAAATCCCCTTTCCCCACTGACAGAGAACGAAGTAGGAGTAAGAGACCAGTAGAAAAACCAAACATTGATCAGAACAAACCTGATAAATTTTTGTTTCATGAAATTCAAAGCTTGATCATTCGAATGCTTTTCTCAACACAGAAATTTTTTCTTTCTTTCTTTCTTTGTTTTAATGGCATATCAACCATTGTTGGTTATTTAAAGCTAAAGCCATCCTTCTTGAAGAACATTAGTAGTACTATTTAACCCATAGCTGGGAGGATAATGGTGTTCATACCTTTCCCAAGGGTATTTGTTTGAAAGTGGACGTAATAGCACAACTGGAGTTCAAACTCACTTACTACGATTCCGTAGTCTAGTGCTTTAACCATTACACCATGAGGACCCCCCGCCCTTTGAAATTCTCAGGAACAAAAAAGATAATACACATGCATACAACAAGGAAGACATTTAAAGACAAATGCAAAAAAAAAATTATATCAATATCATCATAATCATCATCATGTCGTGCCGCCAGCACGGATATCCCTGACCCTCTCTCGCCACTTCTCCCTATCATTCATCGCCTCCGGCAGGTCTTCAGGGTTACATTCCATGTCCTCACATAGTTGCTATATGTAAGTTCGTGCTGGTCGTCCTGCTTTTGCACATCCATATGTAGGGGTCCACAGGAGTACATCGCTTATGAGCTCGTCCTTGCTTCTCCAGCAGTGTCCCGCGTGTCTATCAATATAACCTTTCACAATATACACTTTTGTTCATTTCAATATATGTCTTCTTTTTGTTATATATCAATATCATACAGTTGCATTTTTGCTACTTGCTTTATTTTAGTAAAATAAAATAAGGACAAAGGATTCCTTCTCTGACTAATAACACATAACAATGGGATAATTTATATTACTCTGCCTTTTATTGGACCCCCGTATCATTCTCATCTCTAAAGTAGTCCTATGTGATGTTTGGTTGTGAACATTTACAAAGACATCTTGCTCACTTATATAAATGCATTAATTTTGAAACCCTTTATTAACAAAATTGTCAAAGTTAGTTTTCCTTAAATAGATATACCTCTTACAATTTATGATAAAAAGTAAATTTTCTTTTAAAACAAAGATACTAGGATTTTATTTTTTCCAGTTGAACATTATATAATCAAAGCAGATATTATTAAGTATTACATTATTTAGTTTTACATTATTCTTCACTATTACATTATTATTAAGTATTATTATTATATATTACATTATTATCAAGTTTTACATTATTATTAAGTATTATTATTATATATTACATTATTATCAAGTTTTACATTATTATTAAGTATTATTATTATATATTACATTATTATTAAGTATTACATTTTTAAGTATAACACTATTGTTATTACTTTATGAGTATTACTTTATTACTTTATGAGTATTATATTATTGCCCATAAGTTAAAATGTATAATAAAAAATTAATTTTCTTTTTAGTCTAAGATACCAAATTGTTTTTATCATATCTACAGCACTGAAAATCAGGAAAAAAAATGAATGTGCATCAGTCCAAAAATAAGTACACTCTGTATTTATATTTATGCAAAATCATTTTTTGGCTACGGGCTCTAAAGTTAGGTAATTAAAAATGTCTAATAAAATCTGTTTTGGTTGTATAATATTCAACTAAAGATAATAAAATCCAGCTATCTTTGGTTTAAATGAAATTTTACCTTTTATAAAAAATCAATTTTTGAGTATGTTCAAATCTGATTCTCTCTCTCTCTCTCTCTCTCTCTCTCTCTCTCTCTCTCTCTCTCTCTCTCTCTAAATATATATATATATACACACACAATCAAAATGGATATCATTTGGCATTATTTATCAACAAAATTTCTGGTATTGAATCTTTACTTAAAAATGAAAATTTATATATATATATATATATACACACACAAACATGTATAAAAGGGGTGTACTTATTTGTGGACAGCTACATATTTATATTTTTGATTACAGCTTCATTGTTGTAGAGTTTAGTAATAGAGAAAACCTAACATTATTCATTTTGATTCTATAAGATGCACAATAAATAATAACATTCTAGTATCTTTTGTTTAAAATGAATTATTTTTTGAATAACTTAATTGACAGACAAAATTAAAGATATTGTTCAGTTATTGGGAAGCCTCAAATTTAAAATGGATCATCAACAAATGTTGTAGTCATTCCTCTATAAAGAGGTTTAGGGTTAAGTTCTTCTTGTACCAAGTTGTACCAAAGTCACTAACCATTTTAACAAATAAAGCTCAATTAAATTGATAATGGAGTGCATTTGATTGGTTTGGTTGTTTGGGTTTTATGGCATATCAACCCTTGAACGTTATTTAATGCCAAATCCATTTTTATGAAAATATTTTTATTTTAAACAATTCAGTTTGGCATAAGTATGCAGTTTAAATGTAAGTACAGTTTAATTGTGAAAAACATTTTTATTTCAAGCTATTCAGTTTAGTCAAGCAGTTCTAATTCAGCTAATTCAGTTTAGTATAAGTACAAATTTTGTTACACACAGTTAAATGTCAAAACAGTTCTTTATTAAACAATCAATTTTAGCGTAAATACAGTTTCAATGTTAAAAAACAGTTCCGTTTCAAATAATTCAGTTTAGCATAAGCACGCAGTTTAAATCAAAATGATAATGTAAGTCAAAAACAAGTGATGCACTCCAATGAGGGCCATCAGGTATAAATGGTTGGCAGTTGAGTGAGGTCAGTAGTGCTTGATTTAATGAGTCAATTCATAGTTGCAGAGAGCAGTACATAATGGAAGACTGGTGCAATAGTTCAAGAGGGGATTAATAAATCAATAAAACTTAAATAAAAAATAAAACTGTGATGTAAGAAGAATGTGCTAATACTGACTCAAACACAATAATAGATTGTTACTAGAAATAGAAGTAATTTACTAAGCTTTTTGCTTATATATGGCACAAGGCCATATGAATGGGGCACCCTATGAGACTCAAACTCACCTGTGTAGGTCTGCTAGTCTAGCTTGCTAACCATTATGCTACCTGAGGTGCCCATCTGACTAGAAATTGTAAATGTACAAATCAGTCGGACAGAAGTCTAAAGGGATTGTAGAGTAGGATTACGAAATAGTTTGTGAGTCAGTATTCTAAGTATTGCGTTAGCTCTCCATACTCAGTATTCGGTAGTGTAGGAGAGAGAAGAGATTATAAAGTGTCGACCAAAATTACACCCCCTGAATGAAACATTAAAAAAAAAAAAATGCAAAAAAAAAAGTTGAAATTGAATTTTCTAAAGTATCTCACAATTTCATTTAAATAAAGAATAAAACAAATATGAAAATAAAATAGAATTCTTAAAAGTATCCCATAATTCCACTTAAATAAAAAGTCAAACAAATACGAAAATATGAAAATAAAACATAAATATCCCATAATTCTACTAGAAGTTTAATTTTCAGAACCAAAAAGGAGAACTCTTTCCTGGGGCTTTGCCAGCCCACTGGACACATGTGCACTTGTAGACCTCCCAAAGTGAGCTGTCCATACTATAAACTTTTATATCATGAGATAAATAAAAAAAACATTACAAGAGTAACCCTTAGATACATATACATTCATAGTGAGTAATTTGTTTTTCATCTAAGCCAATAACAGTTTATTACAATCTTCTTATACACACACACACACACACACACACACACACACACACACACACACACACACACACATATATATATATATATATATATATATATATATATATAGCAGTATTTGACTAAAAGCAATACAAATTCATATTGCAAAACAATTTCTGAATGTTATAGACATGACCATTTCATAATGATTGACATTCCTTATACATTGCCATGACAACTTTGAAGAATTTTTCCAATGCTCTTTTGTAAATAAAATTGTTTTTTTTAAACCTCAATCTAATGAATTTGTTGAGGACAAAACATTCTATTAAAGAAATACTCTACCAAATTTTGGTTTTCCTATCCATTTTTTTTCCATAACAATTTCTTAAAAATGTATCTGCTCTGCGAAATATCCACTGATTTTAATGTCATCCACATTCTCACATCTTACTCTTGAGATGATTTTATTTTTCTCAAGAAAAAAAAAACAGGTTTGGTAAGTATGGAGAGTACTGTCCTTACACAATAATGTGTTTTACAGAAAGTATTTTGTTCCAAAAGATTTTTTGCTCATTTGTACACACTTAAATTTTAAATAAGTTTCAGTCTTTATTTTTATTTTCACTTTTCATATGAGGAAGTGTCAATAATTATCTGGACTTTTTGTGTAATATAAGAATAATACAGAATTTCAAAATAGAGTGTGAATAATCATTAAATCACTCTCATATCTACTTACAAATAAACCAAGTCAATTATTATAAACAATTAATAGCATGTGTGATTGAGTTAACACCTTACTAATTAGAGGGTAAAAGCCAACAAGCTGCTTTCTTTCAAATTAAGTCATAGAATTTTGATTTGATTTTACTTCAATGTCAAATTCTTTCTTTAGTTGTAAATATAATTGTAAATAAACTTTTGGAAAATACCTGAACTACAAAAGAAAGATTTTCTTACCAACGAATGGTCACTTCATGCATAAAAGACACTTACCTGCAAAGATAAAAAGAATGAAACAAATAAATTTTGGCATTCAACACAGAACAAAAAATTAAATATCAAGCAAAAATTATTAGAATGTGTTTTCATTTAAATATAATTGTGATATAATATATGCTGTTATTAACAGGTTGTCCACACAGAGCTGACATATCTAAGTCCTTGCTGGTTGGCCAGCATTGGTGTGTCAAAGTGTAAGAGTGCAGACATTGGATGATAAGGATGGATGGAGAGAAAGAGTCAGGGAAATCTGTGCTGTCAGCACAACTTGATGGTGAGGATTGACAGGTTAATGACCATATAGAAATCTGATCTCTCTGATACTATAAAATGGTTATCCACTTTAACTGCAGCTGTGTCAGTACTTTTGTATGGTTGCACCCTCTAGATCTTAATGAAATACTTAGATGTAAAGCTAAATGAAAACTACACAAAGATGCGGCATGTTGTATGGCCTATCAATCTCTGTGGGTTATTTAATGCCCAAAAAGGTTAAATTGGTTTTGTCTTCTCTGTAAGGTTTAGGGTAGATTTTATGATAGTTGTTGATTATATTTGGTCAAATTTTGATGAAAACATTAGTTAGTTTTTTTTTGTTGTTGTTTTTAACTCAAGATGGCCTCTGGTGTTTTTGAAAATGTCTTTCAGGTTGTTTATCTGGCAGAATTTTGAGTGGGTTTGTCTGAAAGTGTCACAGTTTAAGAGAATATATTTCACTGTAAAGGGTACTTTTCTCATTGAGCATATTGGGGTGTCTTCCTCTTTTATGTATATATGTGTATACATATAATGTGTGTGTGTGTGTGTATATATATATATATATATATATAATAGATATAAATTTCAATGTAATGTATGTGTCTGAAGAGGAGTGACTGAAACAAAGTATCCACTTTTTTAGGATAGTAAAATATCTTATTATGCACACACTTTAGTAAACAATATTTAAATTTTGTATTTACCACAAGATCTTCATATGATTTTCCATATATAATAATGTCTATTCATAAAATTATACACCCAATCATAAAGTATACAACAGTAGAAGGAGTCCTCATGCTGTAGAGACTAACATCCTAGATTGTGACATTATAGTTAGTAAGTTTAAACTTTAGTTGAATCATTACATTCACTTTCGGACTAATACTCTTGACAAAGGTATGAGCCCCTTTAAACCGTTAGCTATGGATTAAATAAGCTGATACTTCTACAAGGATAGTTTTAGCATAAAATAACCTGCAAAGGTTGATATGCCATTAAACAAAGAAATCAGTTAATTGTATTGCCCAGAGTGTGGAGTTCTATTGAAAAACCAAGAACCAAAAAGGAAACAAACACCACAAATTTAGAAGAGTAGAAATCTGCTTTCAGAAAATCCAGAAAGGAACAAATCTTCATATCTTGATGATGCATTTGTCACACAAGACTAAAGCATTTGTTTATGCTCAAACAAGAAAAACAACCTCACTGTACATTGCATTAAACATTCTACAATGTTAAGCATTTTCTCATAGAGTGCTGAGCTTTTACTCTCATCAGATAATGCTTTTTCAACACAAATAATAGAAAAGATCTTGTTGAAATTGCCTGCAAAGATGACATTTTGTCCTTTGTCTGAGGAATAAAATAAATACCTAAAATTATAAACACAAACCTGATCTATACCATAGAAAGTAATCTCTTAAACTGGTCCTTGAACCATTAACTAAAAAAAATCTTGATGTTGACATATCATGAGGAAAAAAAACAAAAAAACTCTTAAACAGCAACAGAAATAATGTAAATATGAACATAGAATAAATATGATTCCCTAACCTCAAGACATAAAATAATTCTTGATAGGCTGTTAAAATTAATCAGTCTTAATCTGAACCATCATATTTGATAGGACTGTGTATAAAAAAAAAGAAGATTCCTTTAAAAAAAACAACTATATAAAAAATGTAAAAATGAACATAGAATGAATATGATTCCCTCACCTCAAGTCATGAAATAATTCTTGATACGTGGTTAAAATTAATCAGTCTTGATCTGAACCATCATATTTGATACTAACTAATACTAAATAATACTAAACAGGTTGATATACAGTTAAAATTAATCAGTCAGAATTCAATAAAGAGTAAATATGTATGCATAATAAATGAGGCTATTACTTCTACGAAAGTAAAAGTTGAAGTTTCTTCCTGACCAAATAATTTAGCATGTTCTTTGATTTAGAAGAAAATTAACTTTTCCAAGAAAAATTATATCAGTTCTATATAATGTCTAGCATTTTTTGGTATATTATTATAATAGGAGTTTTAATAAATCGAAATCTGTGAAATCAAAACTAAAATGGACCACAAAAATAAAAACATTTTATTATTAAACTGATATCTGAAACCTAAATTAAACCAGCCTAGTTTGTTGGGGCTATAGAATATGATGACTGCATCTCTCCAGCGAGGTGAGACACCTCCCCAATGAGTTTCCTGTTATGACTCCTGTAATGTTGGAACTTTGGGGAATGCAGAGTACCTCTTCATTACCTTTGCTCCCAGGTCTATTCTAGCCAGGAGTGGTAGCACCTGAGAGGGTCCAATTTATGGGTCACATAGTACTGTTGGATGTTTAAACTGAGTGCAACAAATAACTTATGTTCAATCGAATTTAACTGTGTGTAAACAAATGACTGATGTTTAATTGAATTAGAAGTGATATATAGCAATAGTTGGCAACCGCAGTCGAGGGCAACCAAAAGGTTCCCTTTTCAATAGCTACTACACTGAGGTCTAGGGGAGGGTGCAACTCCTCCCCAGGATTGCTCCACTTATCCTTGATATGTACCTTATAATGCTGAGTGTTAAGCAAGGAGATATCAGGTACCATTTTTCAAGTCTTTGGTATGAGGCAACCTAGTACTGAACACTAGTCTCCCAGGCCATTGGCAAACACTCTACCCACTTGGCAAATGAGCTGGTGTTTGGAACTATTTAACTGTGTGTAAATGAATGAGTAATGTTGAATAGAATCATTAGTGTTAAACAGCAATACTTGTAACCATTTCACTGACTGTGGTAAATAGAATTATTCCTGTTTGATTGAAATAGTTGAAACCACTTAACTCTGTGCAAAAAATAGAGCTCAGGCTCATTTAAAAATGTTATCAAAAATGTGTTTACAAATCATATATTTAATATATTTGTATAACCAGGATTTAGCCTCAAATAATCTACAATGGTTGATATGCCATAAAACCCACACAACCCAAACAAAACCAAATCTAAATTAAATGAAATATTCTAATAAAAATGGCATTCATTTAGTCTTGTATTTATTGCAGTAATTTAAAGTTAAGGTTAACAGTTCATTAAAAAAATATTGTTTAATTTCAAATACAGATTCCCTCAATTATAATTCTTTCCATCTTTCATTAAAGGTTGGATCAAAAAGTAATGAAACTGAAGCTCAAAATCTCTTTGAATTTAAATCAAGACATGTGCACAGCTGAGTAATTTATATCATCAAGTGATGATATCTTGATGTCTACATAAACTCAAGACAAGTCAGTTTAAATATGAAAATTAGAGAAAAAAAAATTATGAAACTTGTCTTAAGATCTTTTAAATTAAATGTTTTTGGTAAAACACAAGCCTAAACAAGTACAGCACTAAGTCTCTTGAAACATTTTCTTGTTTTTAAACTAAAAAAGATCTGAGGACATGGAGGACATTAAAAAAATATGATGGCATAGCTTCATACCATATCAAAAAGAAATGTTTGACAGGTGTTTCAACTAATGAAAAACTTGTTAGAATAAGTTTTTTGAATGGCAAAGGGGACTAGTTTGAAGAAAATTAACGTTTCATTCATTGTTTATTTCTGTTTTGGTGAATAAAACTTCAGTTTTAATACAATGTTTTAAAAAAGCTCATACAGGGGTTCACTAGGTACACTCATCCTTATCTTAGAGGATTAACAAGGTGGGAGATGATAAGATTTGGTAAGGTTTTATGGCATATCAACCATTGTAGGTTATTTAATGCCAAATCATCTTTATACATATATATTAGATATATAAGATTTGGATTGGTTTGGTTTTATGGCATATCAACCCTTGCAGGTTATTTATTGCCAAATACTCTTTATACATATGTATCTAATATATATGATCTGTCAACACATTTTGTTGATAACATTTTTTAAATGAGTCTGAGCTCATTTTTGTTTTTACACATAGTTAAATGGTTTCAAATATTGCTCTCAAATACAAATTCTTCTATTTACTATAAATCATTTGTTGGCACGATGTTAAATGGTTCCAAATATTGCTATGTACAACAAACAATTCAATTAAACCAGAGTCATTTGCTTTCAAACAGTTAAATGATCAAACAGTTCTATTTCAAGCAATTCAAATTAACATGTCATTTGTTTGCACTCATTTTAAATGTCAAGCTGTTCTGTTAGACTCACAGATAGGACCTTATCAGGTGCTACCACTCCAGGTCAGAGTGGACCTGGGAGTGATAGCAATACTCTGCATTCCCCAAAGCTCCAGCATTACTGGAGCCTCACCATTAGATTGTTTAATGCCATATCCAGGACACTTTTTGGAAAAATCTTTCTCCTCTACAGAAATGTAGTAGGTGTATTCTACAGCCCCAGCCGACTGGGCGAATGAAAAGATTAGTGTCATGGGAATGATAAAAAATGAAAATAATGAAAGGAAAGAATAGGCACTTTTGATGAACATGTGCAAAGGGAGAAAATGTTTGACAACAACCAACTGTGGATAGATAGCTGCAAATGATTTCCTTTTCTGCAGTTTATTTTAAGCAATGTATGAAATGACCAAAATTTGTAATCTTCAGAATACCAAAAAAAAGATGTGTTACAGGTGCTACTGGAGTTTTTATTATTACAAACATCACAGCAAAACCTCCCATCTGATTGTGTTATGCTTAATATATGCAAAATATTTGCCTATTTATCTTAAAAGTTTGGTTTGGTTTGGTAATATGACATATCAACCATTGTAGGTTATTTAATGCCAAATCCTCTTTATACATTTATACATTAGATATATAGGATTTGCTTTGGTTTTATGGCATATTAACTATTGTAGGTTATTTAATGCCAAATCCATTCTTATACACAAAAACAGTTCTATTTCAAACAATTTGGTTTAGAATAAGTATACTTTTGTGTTAATACACAGTTAAATGTCAGAAAACTGTTCTATTTCAAACAATTCAGTTTAGCATAAGTATACAGTTTAATCCTATTTGACCTATAGATAGGCTCCTATCAGGTGCTATCACTCTAGGCCAGAGAGGACCTGGGAGTGATGGCAATAAAGGGATACTCTGCATTTGCCAAAGCTTCAGTGTTACTGTAAACTCACCTTCAGATTGTTTAGTGCCATATCCAGGACACTCGTTGGGGGTTGGGTCTTACACCTTCTGAAGAGAAGCAGTCAGTGTATTCTACAGTCGCTGCTGACTAGGCGAATTTAGGAGATATAATGAATGCAGATGATATTGGAATGCAGGTAAAAAGAAAAAGTTGCCAAAAATTTGCCTCTTTAACAAAGAATTTTACATGACAAATTGACATTTTTAGAGTCACGAAGTTCATTGCATTATGTTATCCAAAATCTATTTTCCAAGTCATTGAAGCAACACAGAACAAGCAGCTGTTAAAAACAACCAAAATGATGTCAAAAAGTACATAGTACAAAAAGCCTTCTTTTAATATAATGTCCTTATCTACAGGGTTTTTTTTTTATCACTATCATGAAAATGATAAATTTAGAGAGAGAGAGAGAGAGAGAGAGAGAGAGAGAGAGAGAAGAATCTCTTACACAGTTGAAGAAAAATGACTCCAACTAAAATCCTGACATCATCACAAAGACTCAAAAGAGAAGAAGACAATGAAAACTTTTCAAAATTATAAAAAGGTTCATTGAGTTCCATTTTTGATTTTTCCTTCCACACAATCACAACATTTTTGAAATATTTACTCATATACAAATTTAGACAAATCAGAATGTAATGCAAAACTAAAATCTAAGGAAAAAATAATTCTAAACTGTTTTATTATATTCAATCAGTTGCTTTTTTCTCTTATCTAATGATTCTAATGTAAGTTTCTTTAATAAAAAAGAGAGTTTACGTTTGTAAATTTACTCTCACCTATTTATAAGCACACATCTGGCGATTTGATTGTTTAGATTTTATGACAAATCAACTCTTGGGTTATTTGATGCAGAAGATGTTTTGGTTTTATTCCTTCTTTAAGAGGAATCGTTATTATTTGTGGAGGTTTAATTTTAGGTTTTGCTTGTTAGTAATTTCATGATGTAGGAAATTGTTTGGTTGGTTTGTCTGTTTTACAGCATATCAACCCTTTTTGAGTCATTTAATACCAAATTAAATTTCAAACAATTCAGTTAAGTATAAGTATAGTTTTTATTTACAAACAGTTAAATGTCAAAACATTTCAGTTAAATGTCAAAATAATTTAGTTTCAGTTAAATGTCAAACAATTTAGTTTAGCACAAGTACACAGTTTAGTTCTATTTGACCCATAGATAGAACCCTATCAGGTGCTACCACTCCAGGCCAGAGTGGACCTTGGAGTGATGGCAATAAAGGTGTTCTCCACATTCCCCAAAGCTTCAATATTACTGAAGTCTCATCATCAGATTGTTTATTGTCATATCCAGGGATATTTGTCGGGGGAGTTTTACCCATTTGCAGAGATGCTGACTGTGTACAGCCCCAGCCAACTGGGCAAGGTATAATTTTAGGTTTTGCTTGTCAGTAATTGGGTATAGTTGGAAGGTTTCAGAATTAATCTACTCAAGTGAGTATTTTTGCTGTTGGTTTGAATATTCAAGAGAGTTTGTGGGAGGTTTATTGATTTGCATTTTTTGATTAGAGGCCGATTGTTTTCGGGATTATATTATTAGGATCTGTTGTTTTGAATCGATCATTCATGTTTTTTATATTAGAAAAATCTACTACACTAGAATGCTGTGAGCAATATTGAACAAGTCCTGGAAGCAAAACCTCACAAAGCAGCAGCTATATGGCCACCTACCACCCATCATGAAAACTATCAAAGTTAGGTGAACCAGATATGCAGGACACTGCTGGAGAAGTAAGGACAAGCTCATAAGTGATGTACTCCAATGAACCCCTTCACGTGGCCGAGCAAAGTCAGGGCGACCAGCTAGCACTTACATACAGCAGCTCTGTGAGGATACAGGGTGTAGCCCTGAGGACCTGCTGGAAGCGATGAATGATTGGGATGGGTGGTAACAGAGGGTCAGGGATATCCATGCTGATGGCATGACAAGATGATGAGATGATGATGAGAAAGCTCTCTGAGATTTTTACATTCAATCAATATGTATTTCACATGCTGACATGGGCATTTTGGTGGAGGTTCCTATTTTAGTATGATGAAGTGAGTTAATTTCATATGGCCAATGTGTTGTTGGGTTAGGTTGGTCTCTTTTATTTTAGTCTTACTAAGAACTGCTTTTCTTTCTTTTAAAATAGGTTGTAATTGGTAGAGCTTATTGTATTTTTGTTCCATATCTGTTCCATTTCTTCAACAGTATTTGACTGATTTCTGTTTTTTGGTTGGTGTATGGTATTTTGGCATTTTTTTCGGGTACCACATTGAGTGCAAAATTGGTTATTGAGTCAGCATTTTGGTTTCCCTGGATTCCCAAGTGATTTAAGATCTAGCAGAGACTTAATATGACTCATAAACTTTAGAATGTTTCAAAGTTTGATGATGAGAAAGTTATATGCTTTTCTATTTTTGATAGATGAAAATACAGAGAAAGAACTGGAATGGATAATGAATCTTCTGGAGTTTCTTGTTGAGACAATGTTGAGTGTTAGTTCTATTGTGCAGGTTTTGGTGGTGTATATGGAAGATTCATTTGGAAGGCAGTTCTGCTGCCATATTTGGAGCCATCTGTATAAATGTGGGAGTAAATAGGGTATTTTTTTTTTAATTTTGGAGAGTTTCTCTTGATAGATGAAGAGGTGAGTATTTCCTTTTAGTGAGTTTTGTTTGGTTGAGGAATACCTCAGTTTAAGTAACCAGTGGGGAGAGCTTAGTTTTAGAGTATCATGGAGTTTTACGAGTAAGATTTCTACTTCTTCCAGTATGAGTTTCGTGCAGAGACTGAAAGGTTTTTTCTTTTATTACCTTTTCTTTTTGGTTTAAGCAAGATTGTTTTTGGTGTTGAAAATGCACTCATGAGCCAGGTTAGTTAGTAGAGATTTTATTTTAGTGTAGTATTGGAGGCTAAATTTTTTGAATCTGAGATGTATAGGGGGGTTCATAAATTTTGGTCTACAGCCTATTCACTGAGGAAACAAAATTAGGCAAAATTAGGAATATTTAATCATTATAATAAACAAGATTAATTTTAATTAAAAAAATATAACAACAAAATAAGAAGATAGACACAAAACAGTAAATTTACTCAATATGTCCTCCATTTTTTCAGTTATTGTATCAACACTCCTTCAAAGTAAATTCTTTAGACATTTTATTCCAATCCTCCTCAATAACAGTCTTCAGCAAACCAATATTTGGTTGGGAAGTTGCATTTGTTTTGTTTTCTACAATGCCCCATATAGTGAAATAAAGGAGGTTAAGGTCTGGGCTTGATGGAGGACATAAAAAAACTCCAATTATTTTGAAAATATTTTGGGCTTGATTTCGGCGTTAAGCAAGTCATAGATTATTTATCGTTTCTTTTCTTGCTCACTTATACTGGGCTGAATTTTAATGAATAAGTGCTTGAATAATAGAGCAAATCATGAACATTTATATTTATCAGATCTTTTTCAAAAACTACACTGATCAGTCTAAAAAAAAACATTTTAATAATTATTCCATATTTTGCTTCTTCATTCTTTAGTAAAGGCATGAATCCAGTCCACCCTATTCCAGATTTCTGCACCCAGTAGGTAGTCATAAATTCCAGGATTTAGGCACTTGGTGATTTTGATTTTTCGGTTGATGAGAGTCACCCACAATATACTCCTTCTTCTTGATTATGGAAGTTAGGCAAGGTTGATTCAATTCAGACTAGGAATTTCCTGTCAGAGAGAAAATTCTTGATGAAATTAGACAATCTGCCTCTAGGTCTAAGGTTGTGTAGGTCCTTGATTATACATTATTTTGACTTCTCTTGCTAAAAAAAACTGCTATGAGATATTGTTTTTTGATTTTCGCCTGTCTCACTGAGATTTCCAATCTGACCACATTATCCATTGTACATCTTTTCCTTCTGAAGCCACATTGTTTATTTGTTTGTTTGTTTGGGTTTTATGGCATATCAACCTTTGTAGGTTGTTTAATGCTGAATCCATCTTTATACAAATAAACAGTTCTAATTCAAACAATTCAGGTTAGCATAAGTAGAGTTTAATTGTCAAAAACATTTCTATTTCAAGCTATACAGTTTAATCAAATAGTTCTGATTCAAACAATTCAGTTTAGCATATAGAAACAGTTCCATTTCAAACAATTCAGTTTAGCATTATGCAGTTCAAATGTCAAAACAATTCTATTTCAAGCAATTCAGTTTAGCACCAGTACACAGTTTCGTTCTATTTGACCCATAGATAGAACCCTATCAGGTGCTACCACTCTGGTCCCGAATGAACCTGGGAGCAATGGCAACGAAAAGCTACTCCACATACCTCCTGGAAACTCACTGTCAGATTGCTTAGTGTCATGTCCAAGACATTTGTTGCTTTTTTTTACCACTCTGCAGAGAAGCAGTTGGTATATTCTACAGCCCCAGCCAACTGGGCAAGAAGCCACATTGAGAGTTGCTAATAAGATTGTTGGATTCTTTAAAACAAACCAACCTTTTGTTGACCATTTGTTCATTGGTTTTGCAAAGCCAGCTTGTTAGTGCTGCTGGGTGTTAATTTTCTGAATTTACATGGTTCTTTTCTGCTTTGGGTAAGGGGATGTGACAGTTGATATTTTCCAAGACTCTGGAAATCTACCATTGATCCAAGTATCATTGTGAGTGGTTAAAAGGTAGTTCATTGATTTTTTGGCGGGTAGATGTTTAAGGAATTCTTTATGAATTTCATTAGGATCAACTGGAGTATTGTGTGAACTTTGGATGGCATTAGTTATTTCTGGTTATGTGAAAGGTTTGTTATTGGTTTCAGTATTGTCTGATGTGAAGTTAAGGTTATGTTTCTCTGTATTATGTTTGAAGGTTAAGAATTGTTGGTTTGTATTCTTGAGTGAGCCATCTGAAGCATCTCAGTCAAAGTCCTGACTACATAACATCCAAACACTTCATGACAAAATGAATCTACTCTGCCCCTAAAAAAATATCTCTTCCCTGCTATTGCTATATGGATATAGTTAATCTTCTTTTACAAGTAGCTTTGAAGTTTTGTAATGAAAAATGACAAGACACTTGTTTATTCTCTTGGCACAAATCACGACTTCTGACGTCAAAACGGCACTTCTAAAACAGAGTTTGTTTTTAGTTTCCTCTCATCAACAAAAGCAGACAGAACTTGTTTTCCTTCACACTCTCTCTTTCCCTCACAAAGTTCCACACTAAAGGCTCCAACCTAGTGTCACTCTGGTTCTCTTCTTTTATTTAGTCGTTTTATAAGAGTTGATTTGCTTGCAGTTCTCTCTCATACAACTAATTTTTAAACAGATCTATTTGACCCATTGATGAGACCCCCAAAGGATACCATCAATCTGATTCAGAGTTGACCTGAGAGTAATGGTAATGAAAATTTACCCCACACACCCCACAACTCCAAAACTATTATACTTATTGAGCCAGGTGGAGTTGTTATCTCATCTCTCAACTGCAAAAAACTGCAATGACTGACCAATCTTCTCCCTGTCTCTTTAAACTGACCACTGCTTCTCCTCTAACCAATTCTTGTCCAAATCAAAAAGCCCCGAGAGACAACATTTGTTGTTTTTATGTCCTTTTCTGCCGGCCCTCATTTGCATGCCCATCTTCACTCTCCGTGGTTTTACTTGACTGCCAGCAAGAAGATACATGACCACATGTGATATAAGCTCGCTGGGGGCAGCCATGTTTTTTCCAGTTGAAAAAATAAATCTTGCATGTGGAGCATATGCACTAACATTTGCACTGAGGTGAGTGTCAATTTTCATCCCAATTTTCACTACACTCATTATGCCTACTTTTCTGGGGAATTACTTACAGTTCACTATAAAGCATTGTAATATCCTAACTAACAAAAGGGAAATAACCTCTGATGCCACAGGGGTTTCAGCCCCAACTACATCTGGGGGATTTGGTCAATAAAAGGAATGTACCAGGCATAGCAGCAGATGTTTGTTCTCCCTCTATCTTTAATCATCATTCATCTTATCGATTCATCTTGGTAATAGTCCATACCTAGCAAGTATCCATTACCTCAGATATAAAGACTTTACAAGCATGAACTCAGTGGGCAGACCATTAGTATTATATATGAAGTGTAGAATCTAATTGGGTGGATGATATAGGGAATTAAATCAGATACACTTTAGTTGAACCCATAAAAATGTGTTAAAATGGTGGGAGTATTTATTATTCTTCATTAACTGATGGCAGTTCTTCATTAATGATATACTAAATGGTAAGGGCAATCAGGTGGAGATGGAAAGGATTATAATAAGTAAAGTAAGTAAAGTTGGTGCCTGTAGTCGAGGGCAACCAGAAGACTCCCTTTTCAATAGCTATTACACCGAGGTATAGGTGAGGGCACTACTCTTTCCCCTGGATTGCTCCACTTTACTCTTGATACGTACCTTATATTGCTGAATGTTGAGCAAGGAGGCATCAAATACCATTTTTAAGTCTTTGGTATGACACGACTTGGGATTGAACTCAGGTCTCCAAGACCATTGGTGAACACTCTACCAGTTAAAAAGACTTTTGGTGGGGATGTCTATTTTATGATTTGTGAATGAAAGAATGATCTGAAGCAAGAATTAACAGATCAAAAAATTTAGCTTCGACTCAAAAGTTTAAGCTACAAAGCTTAGTTTAAATCTCCATAAAAGACTATTAATTTCTCAACTGAAAAGATGGCTGCCAACCAGGAAAATCATTCAAAAATTGCAGATTTCAAAAAGAATGTTTAAAGCTTAAGGTTTAATTAGAAAGCAGAAGTACTGATTCAAGTGGAAGACATGAAATTGAGTTTATTTGATAATAAGCAATAAAAACTGAGAACTTGAACATTTACAGAAAGATGGATATCTAACCTTGAATTTTTGTGAAAACCAATCAAAAGAGAGGAGAATTATGATGGTTTTAATTTATAAGTAGTAAAGTTTGAGACCGTAGTTGAGAGTGACCCGGAGACTCCCTTTTCGATAGCTACTACACCAAGGTGTAGGGGAGGATGCTACTCCATTCCCTGGATTGTTCCACTTTACCCTTGATCCTTAGCTTATAATGCTTAGTGTTAAGCAAGGTGGCATCAAGTACCATTTTTAGAGTCTTTGGTATGACTCAACCTGGGATTGAACTCCGGTCTCCTGGACCATTGGCAAACACTCAACTCATTAGGCAAATTGCAACTTAAAATTTTTGGGGTCAAACATTTCTAATGTCTTTGATATTTCGGACATCTATCAAAATCACAATTTTCTATTAGTTTATCTTTCTTAAAAAAAAAACTCTTTTACACCCTAAGTTTCATGAACTCTTGGATAGCATCTCACATGATGACTTGATAATTCTATTGACTTATATGGTTTATTCAAAAAGTATCAAGACTGAGTTGGATATTGGTTTGAAGGCCCCTTTAATATCTGTTGATGCAGCTGTAGAAGTCAGAGACTGGGAACAAAAATAACTGGAAATGCACCTGGTACCTAAATAAACTGGATGTTGTGTTCTTGGTGGAAATGCCCTATAAATTGTGTGGGTGGCATGCTAAAAAGAAGTGTGATCACATGCATTGTGTACATGGCAGACTGAAGGTATGACTATAAGAATCAGCATGGGCAGCATGCTAGAAGGAGATGTGACTATATGCAACATGTAAATGGCAGGCTGGAGATATGACCATGTAAATTTGCACAGGCGTCTAGGATATTATATACCCATGAAGATTTCAACTCAGACAAGAGACAGAGAAGAGGTTCCAGTGGGTGCAGCTCATTAACTCTCTCTTACTTGACCTGTTTGTTCATTTAAGCTAATAAAAGAAAAAAACTGAAGTTGATTATATTATATTATATTATATTGGTGTTGTTGTATTCCTCTGCTATACCTGAACCTGGATTTACAAAGACAGACAAAAAGAATGAATGGAATGTTAATTTTCATGAAAATAGCCCTCTAGGAATTCAACACACTTATTCCATAAAATGTTCCATACAAGTTTTCTGAATCTTGCTTCCTCCATGTTCTTAAATCTCAGATGAACTTTCCTTTGTAATATGAGTTGGTGCCAATTTCTTGCTCAAGCAGAACCTACTTGTGATTTATGAGTCTTGGGGGATTCTGATAAGACAAAGAGGCCAGAATCTAATTAAGATAGACTCATCCATTTTGTCTCATGGACAGACTGAGACTTGCCCTGTTGACTGGGGCTGTAGAATACACAGATTGCTTCTCTGCAGAGAGGTAAGACCCCACCAACTAAATAATCTGATGGTGAGGTTCCAGTAATGCTTGATCTTTGGGGAATGTGGAGTACTCCTTCATTGTCATCGTCTCCAGGTCCACTCTGGCCCAGAGTAGTAGCACCTGATAGGGTTATATCTATCGGTCAAATAGAACTGTTTGACATTTAAACTGTGTACCTATGCTACGCTGAATTGCTTGAAATAGGACTGTTTTGAAATTAAAACTGCATACTTATGCTAAACTGAATTGCTTGAAATGAAACTGTTTTTGTAAGCTAAATAGAACTGTTTTTGACATTGAAACTGTACTTATGCTAAACTGAATTGTTTGAAATAGAACTGTTTTAACATTTAACTGTGTGTAAACAAAAACTATACTTATACTAAATTGAATTGTTTGAAATTGAACTGTTTATATGTATAAAAATGGATTTGGCATTAAATAACCTACAAAGGTTGATATGCCATAAAACCAAACCAAATCATATATATATTCAATATATATGTATAAAGAGGATTCGGCATTAGATAACCTACAATGGTTGATATGCCATAAAACTAAACTAAACCAGACTGAGACTGACTCCAAACAGACCATTTCCCTGTTAGGACTGGTTCAGTGTTCCTACATCCAACACATTTGCCATTACCTCACCCCCAAGTCTCTGTTTAACTGACAGTTCTATCTTATAAAAATGAGGCTGTACTTGCTAAAATTTGGCATCTGGAATCTTCTTTCTGAAAATAGGCCTTTTCAAGACAATTTCTGTCATTCTATTTTATTCTGTATCCAGTTATAAGCAATCATCTTAGAAGTTCCATCTGCAAACCAAACAGGTGCTGATCTAAGCTGCAATGCTAGACAGTTTAGGAAACAAAATAACATTGCAATGTTGCATGGATTTTCTGAGCCTTTACTCTGTAACTGATCTGCTCCCATCTCCTCACCTCATTGTGTTCTTCATTCCTTTGTGTTGTCTCTTTCATGTCACAATCTTTGTTCTTGATTGTTGTCTTCTATCTGCATGCCAGGTTGTTCTGTGTTCCTCTCTGCAGGGATGAGGAATGACAATGCAACCACAATGTGTGCATTTTATTTTTTTTTTTATTTCTGGGCAACTTTTCAATCATTATCCGCAGTGGCAAAAACGGGAAGTTTATGATTGCAGCAGAGATGAAGTATTTTAAATGCTCAAGCTGGATGTTTCTCCCAAATGGACTAACTTATTTCTAATAGCCATTTTATTCACCTAAATGAAACCTCACAATTACTGCTGTGGTCTCATACTGACCTTAAGATCAATGGTTGTCCATCATATTGGTTAACACGCTGTGTTTTTCAACACGTTTAATAGCCCAGAACTAAATTTGAATGCTACATGACAGGTCAAAAACAGATTTCACAAATCTATTATATAATAGTAAGATGTATCTAGAATTTATGACTCAACTAGATATCTAGACATTAACACTCTATTACATATGTTGTGTGAGTGTTTTCATTTTTGAATTTTTCAATTAAAACAGATACTTTTTGATCTCATTTATTTGTTTTGACTGTATATACATATTTGAGTCAGGTGGGAAGACATGAGGCAAAACTTATCAAACCAATCATGTTGTCTAATTCTACAATAGAGATAGTATTTTGTTAAAGTGATTCACATTTGTTACTTCTTGTAAAATTGTTAGATATAAACAGTAAGGGCACAGAAATCAATGGAACATATTTGGAGTCCTTTGCATTCTTTCCGTGATCTTCAGACCATTTACCACTCTTCCTTCAACAGTCACTGGATTGTCGGAGAGAAAACCAGTCTGGTTTAATGAGCCTGAATTCTTTTTTTTTTTGCACACAGTTAAATGGTTTCAAGCAAGTATTGCTATTTAACTCAGATTATTCTATTCAACACTATTCATTTGTTTGCACACAGTTAAATGGTTCCAAGTATTGCTATGTATCACTAGCTATTCAATTAAACATCAGTCATTTGTTTATTTAGTTAAATGATCAAACAGTTCTGTTTCAAGCAATACAGTTTAGCATAAGTCATTTGTTTTCACTAAGTTTAAATGTCATACAATTCTATTTGACTCATAGATAGGACCCTATTAGGTGCTACTACTCCAAGCCAGAGTGAACCTGGAAGCGATGGCAATGAGGGGGTACTCTGCATTCCACAAAGCTCCAGAATTACTGAAGCTTCACTATCAGATTGCTTAGTGTTATATACAGGACATTCATTGAAGGAGTCTTTCCTCTCTGCAGAGATGTAATTGGTGTATTCTACAGCAACGGCTGACTGGGCTTAGCTTTTTTGTTCAATGGCATATGAACTTTCCTGGGTTATTTAATGCCAATTCCATCCTTGTAGAAAAATAGTAATTGTGCTATTTTGTGTAATCAAGAAGGTTAAGGTCTTGGCTTAAATCTTACTTAATTGCTGTCCATAATCAGAGGATAAGGGGTTTCATACCTTTCCTAAGGGTATTAGTTCAAAAGGGAATGCAACAACATGATTAGAGTTTGAAACTCTCTAATTCTGATGTCACAGTCGAGCATATAAGCCACTAAACCTTGGAAACTCCTGACACTTCTGGTTGTAGAATGACCTATGGCCAAATATTGATTATTAATAGCAATCTGTAATATTTGGCTTTATCCATTATCATTGAATGTTTTTCATCCAATTAGGATCATGGACAAGTGCTGTGTTATTGGATAAGCGAGAATGAATGTATATCAAATCTTCTGAAGGTAACTTTCAACATTTTGGGTAGATCAGAAAAAAGTTTCATGAAAATGCAGTTGAAATACAACTAATACCCTCGCACAAGAACAAAGAAAACATGATGTATGTTTTTACCCAACCCCTCCTCTTATAAGCAAGATGGGATACAAGGTCAATTTTCCTGAGCAGGGTAAAATTGGTAGATAAATTATCTTGTCAAGAAAAAAGAACCTCGTCGGGCCTATGTCTATCTATACCTAGATTGGGGTGAAAAGATGGAATCATGCTCTTTCTAAGAGCATTAGTGAAAAATAAAATACAAGCAGCCTCATCAAGGATTTGAATTCGAGCTGCTAATTCCATTTACTAGGATAAAACTGTTATGCTAATATCTCGTTTATTATTTGCATAAACTAAAACAGATTAAGCATGAAATGATATTTATGCAAATAGCAAGAAAATACTTCATGTTCTGTTTTGTTTTTATATGAATTTTAATTTTGTCTCTTATTCAACAGGAGACACAATGAGATTGAATTATTTTCCCATTCAACATGTTATATTGTAACACCATTTATACTAGAAAAATCTCAGCTCAACTAAGAAGGGATAATGGTTGGTTAGTTGTACTTTATGGCATATCAACTCTTGTGGGTTATATAATGCTAAATCCTATTCTAAATATTACATTAAACATGTATGATTTGTAAATGTAAGTCTGTCGGTAAAAATTTTTAAACGAGTCAGAACTCATTTGTGAGCGCACAATCAAATAGTTTCAATTATTGCAATCTAACTCTAATTGTTTTATTTGCACACAGTTAAGTGGTTTCAAGTATTGCTATTTAACACTGATAATTCTATTCAACATTGCTCATTCATTTGTATTAAAAATATTAAAAGTATTTGTATTAAAAATATTAAAAGTATTATTACCTACAAAAGTATTATTACCTAATACAAGCAATTCAATTTGTCAGTTTTTGCACACAGTTAAATGGTTTCATATATCAAAAATTATCAAATAGTTATTTTTGACCCTTAGATGAGACCCTAAAAAGTACTACAACACCAGGAAAGAGGGGAGACCTGGGAGAAATGGCAATACTCCACATTCCCTAAAGCTCCAGGATTGAAGCCTCATATATATATCATATCCAAGACACTCATTGGGGGAGGGGTGTTACCCCTCTGCAGAGATGCAGTTGGTATATTTAACAGCCCCAGCTGATAAGATAAAGAAGGGAAAGTCTTTTGAAATATTTCTTTGATTTTTCTACTCTTTTTTTTTTTTTTTTTTTTTTTGGATGATTGAAGAAATTTGAGAAATATGCCAAGTATGATGGAGCCCAGGAATAGCACCGACATTTTATGATTAGGCCAAGAACTTTTCAGCACTCCCTCATTGTTGGATAAATTGTGAGAGAATTTAAAATATTTTTTAAGGAAGTGTATGTATTTAACCAACCTCTTCCATCATGATCAGAATGCAATACATGGTCATTTTTTAAGTGGAGTAGAGCTGGTTTGAAAGCAGTTTTTATTCTCCTAGACTGATCACAAAAACCAAACGTAGTCTTTTCTACTATTTTATCCATAGTAGGAAGGAGAACAGATGAATTGATACTTTCCCCTTGGGCATTAATGTTATTTGAAACACAGCCTTGTTCAGGATTTGAAATCTGGTCTCTGATTCCATTTTCTATGATGATAATCGTTCTTCTATGTGTGTCACCTTTTTAGGGAAGTGTGGTAAATATTATTGGCATCTTAGTAAATAAGTAGGTATAAACAAAAAAACACTGTCCAAGATGTTCTCATTGAGAAAATAAAACATTACCAAGATACATTGATGATATAAAAGCAAAAAAAAAAAAAAATGTGCAAATACGGAAAACAAAATTAAGTATTATTTTTGTTTTGACTTGGATATTATCCACTGGTATTTTGATGTGTTGCCATAGAGAAATGGAACATTTACATGTGCTATATATATATATATATATATATATATATATATATATATGTACATGTCTGGTTCTTTAACTAGTATTTGGATGCATTCTACTTCATTTGTTGCTATAAACTCATCGATTGTTGCCGGTTTTGTGCCATAAAGTTAAATGATTCAATTAAAAGCAACAAATATGACCACAGGGCACCTCACAACTTGCATGTTACTATTAAACTCCAAATAAACTTATCAGGATTTATCAAAATTTAATGTTAGATCATTCTCTTTTTTTTTTTTTTAAATGATGAAAGTGTATATATATATATTTTGGACACCCTATATAGCTACAATATCACCACTAATGATAAACTTCACTACAAATTGTTATTGAAAAAAAATACTGGGATTTTATTATTTCTAGTGGAACATAATACAATCAGATATTATGAGCAATAATTCATTATAAAACTCAATGGCATTGAAACAATAACCAAAAATAAAATTGCATAAATATATAAAAGGGGATTTCAATAAATAAGGTGAATTTTGCTTCAGAAGTGGGTAAAATGAACCAATCTTTAAAATGCTAGTTGCTCCTTTTTCAAGAAAATCAATGGTAATGGGATTTTTTAATGCTCCAGAAAACTTTTTGTCTGATCTTCTTTACTGATTGCTGCTCCCAGAACTTTTTCTTTAAAAGAGAGTCAATGTTCCTACTCAATCCACTGTTTTTTTCTACCCATTTTTAGCCCATTTGTAAACAATTTATTGATTAAAACAGGCTTCTCCATAGACATCAGACATTTTCAAGTAAATTTCACATGGTTTGTCCAACTCAACCATCAAAAATTTCATGATAGACCTCTGTTCAAGCCTGGTGCTCTGTTTGTTTTCCTGCCATATTTTTGAGAGATTAAAATAACTTTTGCTATGAACCGATGCCAAACAATGCAGAGTTTACATCTATCGAAAAAAATTCAGAAAATTATCTAAATTTTATGAAAAAAATTCCCTTTGTCCATTGAATGACTCTTGTATAAAGGTGTACTTACTTTTTAATCACAACTTATTCTTATTTGTGTGTATGATTGTATCATGTTCTACGAGAAATAACATCCTAGTATTATTGGGTTAGAAAAAGTTTGGACGTAACACATATAGCAAGAGACTTATAATACTTGTTGGACTGTACCTCTTGAGTTAATAAATAATTAACTCTATTTCTCTGTGTATCTTTTCCTTACCACGATACAACAATATCAAAGATATTTTTTTTTTACTTGTTTTTCTTATGTAATCTTACGCCGTACATTCCATCATAACATTTAAGAATCAAAAAATCAGTTTTTATATGTCATTAGCCTAAGGAGTAGAGTGTTCGCCAATGGTCCGGGAGACCAGGGTTCAATCCAAGGTCGAATCATACCAAAGAATCAAAAAATGGTACTTGATGCTGCCTTGCTTAACACTCAGCATTATAAGGCATGGATCAAGGGTAAAGTGGAGCAATCCAGGGAAAGGAGTAGCACCCTCCCCTACACCTTGGTGTCGTAGTTATAGAAAAGGGAGCCTTTGAGTCACCCTCGACTAAGGTTTCCAACTTTACTTTACTTTTACTTACCAATGGAACATTAAACTATTCCCGCTACAACATTTCTTAGTCTATAAAATTGTGTCAAATAATAAAAGAGTTGAAAATGTCTCTCTTAACATGGATTTTCATCATTCCTTCAATTACAGCTTTGATAAAGCTTTTTTTTTTATAAGAAATCTCATTAACCCTAATTTGTTTTTAAATACAGAAATTTGATTGATTTATAAATGTTTTGTATAATAACAATAATTTCATCATTGCATTGCAATAATTTAATTGCATTATTTGTCAATAATAATTATGATAATCATAATCTTGTTTGTATACAGTTATATGGTTTCAAGTATTTTTATTCAATACTGATAATTCTAATCTGTAATGATTCAATCTGTTTAACCTATAGATGGGACACTGACAGGCATTATAACTTGGATCAGAGTGGACTTCATTGCAATGAAGGGGTACGCTGCACTCCAAACATCTCCAGAACTGGAGCCTCATTCCAAGATGCAATTTAGTGTCATATCAAGGACACTAATGTCTAGTGTGTCTAGGCTAAAGGACTTTAAAGTTAGAACGGTTGTCAAGGAAAAAGGAAAAAAATAAAGACGCTCAATTTGACATTTCTAAATTCCCAATATTGTGTAAAAAAAGGAAGAGAGGAAAATGTCTCACATTCTTGTTATTCATCATCATCATGTTGTGCCACAAGCACGGATATCCCTGACCCTCTCTCACCACTCCTCCCTAACGTTCATCACTTCTGGCAGATCCTCAGAGCTGCTGTATGTAGGTTTGAGCTGTTTGCCCTGCTTTTTCTCAGCCATGTGAGGGGGCCCATAGGAGTACATTACTTATGAGCTCGTCCCTGCTTCTCCAGCAGCGTCCTGCATGTGTCGTTTGTCTAACTTTGATAGTTTTTGTGATGGGAGGTAGGTGGCCGTACAGCTGCTACTTTGTGGGGTGCTGCCTCCAGGGCTTGTTCAAAATTGCTTGCAGCATTCTTGTGTAGTTGCCATCAAGCTTTTTCTCCATCTGTTTAGTCAGCAGCCATATAGTGCATCCATATAGTGCATCCATATAGCAGTATCGACATGATCGCTGCTTGGAAGAAACTGCGTTTCATTTTATTGGAGAGGCCTGACTTCCATATAACCGATAATCTATCGATAGCTGTCCATGTCTTTGCTAGTCGTGTGTTGATGTCTTTTTCGGTTGATGAGACATTGCTTCCTAGGTAGGTGAACTTGTCAACTAGTTTCAGAGAGCTACCGCCTAGTGTGGAAATGTCACCTGTTTGATTAAAGCACATGTATTCTATATTGTGTGCATTGACATGGAGGCCAATGCCTCTGGTGGCTCGTTCCAGACTATGCTGTAGTGTTTCAGCTTGGGCGGGTGCATTTGCCAGAATCGCTATGTATTAGGTGTCGGTAATTGTTTTTGCGGGGCACCTTCTGCTTCTTTTCTTTATCAGCTCAAAACCATTTTCTTTGATTTTATAATGAATAAAGGTTTCTTTGCTTAATGGCATATCAACCTTTGTGGGTTATCTTATGCTAAAGCTATCCATTTAGCAGAATAGCAGCGATACTATTCAACTCATAGCTGGGAGGATAATAGGGTTCATACCTTTCCCAAGGGTATTAATCTAAAAGGGAATGTGATAGCATGTCAAGAGTTGAAATTTATTTTGAGGCCCCAGTCCGGCTATTTAAGCAGTACACCAAGGGAATTACATCTTTTCGTTATTTTTTCAAGTGCAAGTTATACATAACTTGTAACAAGAAATATTGTTCATGATTGAGTCCCAAAAATTTATGTTTGTAATATGTTTAATGCAAAAAAATTTTTATGTTGGTTTTGTTAAGAGTTCATCTGATTGGTTGAGATTAATACAGCAGGTGGAATGAACAAATGGTTGAACGGTGATTCTTGAAAAAGTTTTTTAATGTCCCAAATATGTCAAAATTGCTGATCTGACATGGCATGTTGCATAGAGTATTTTTTTTATGATAGAGTCAAATGTTTTAGTAGAATGTCTATTTTATAAAAACTCTAATTTAGTAATGCACAACTATGAACTGTATGTACTTCATCCATTGTAGCTGTGGTAAAGTATACAAAGTCGAGACATGCTACCCACTAAAAATAAGGCTAGAAGAACATCAAAAAGCAGCAGTACAAGGTGAAATTGAAAAGTTGGGTATGGCGGACCATATTTGGAAGTAAAAGGGAAACCATCTACCCTTATGGGATGAAGTTAAAATAATTGATAGAGAAGAACACAGGAAAATGAGATGCCTGAAGGAATCAGTACATATGTTGGGCTTCAGTGACCGGTTTAGTAGACCAAGTATAGAGATGAATACAACATGGTAACCAATAATCAAAAAGGTTAGATAAAAGAAAAAAAAATCAGAATATGAGCTTAGGTAAAAAAAATCATACATATTAGTAGTAATCATAGTGATGTAAGAACAATAAGTTTATAAGCCCCAAAAATTTATTCTGAATTGTCCAGCAAGACACATAGCATAGCAGTTATAGGTGTTGGTTCCCTAAACTTCTAAAGAGGCAATCATCTGGAGGTAGCTGGTGTGATTCTGACTGTAGGTGAATAACAATACATGGATACTTAGCACTTACACCTGGCTATAGTTAATGGAATCAGAACATGCGACCCCCATGGACTAAATAAAGGACATGGTTTGAAGTTCCACGTAACCACCTGAAGAAGGCTGGAGGACATATCAGCTGAAACATTGTGAATAGAACAATAAAGATGAAGACAATATCCCTAAAACCCTAAATGATAGTAATGCTTTATTACACGCTTGTTGCTTTTGTAATATTTTTCTGGTTTCTTTTTCCAATCCTTGCTCCAGCTCCTTTTTTGCAATTTTGTTTCTTAAGAAATTGGACAGAAAACTAATTTTTAAGAAAAGATTCTTCTTAAATTCTATACAAATTATACCTAACAACTAATAAAGAATGAAGCCCAGATGGCTGGTGCTGTAGAACAAGCCCAGAAGTTTTATAGAATATTGAGTACTTTTTTATTGCCATTGTTTCCAAGTCCACTATGACACAACGTAATAGCACCTAATAGTGTCTTATCTATGGGTTAAATAGAACTATTTGTTCATTTAAACTGTGTGTAAATAAGTGACTTACATTTGATCAAATTGGGAGAAAAAATTACCTATAAACCATTCACTCACAAATGATATATGTATAACCATTTAACTGTGTACAAATAAATGACTTATAAATTAAATTGTTAGTGTTACATAGCAATTCTTAAAATAATTTAACCGGGCTAAAACAAATAATTCATAGTAAATAGGATTATTCGTGTTAGAAATAATTGAAATCATTTAACTGTATAAAAAAGAATGAGCTTTTATTTAAAAATGTTATCTGCAAAATGTGTTTATAAATCATATATATTTAATATGTATGTATATATATGTATGTATAAACAGGATTTGGCTTTAAATAATCAATAATGATTGATATGCCATAAAACCTAGCCAAACCAAATCATAAAAAATGTTGGTCTTGACTGAGTTTCACAAATTAGACTGTGTAATATAGTTATTAAAAAAAAAGATTTGATTTAGTTTAGCAAAAATCTTGACCAGTGCCATCTGGATTAATGCAGCTTGACAAATGGCTGAATGGTAAAAGAAGTATTTTTTTTTAAGTCCAGAAATTTATCAAAACTGCTGATCTAACCTAGATCAATATATCAAGAGAAATAAGTTATTGTCTGATTTGATTGGTTGGTTGTTTGGGTTTTATGGCATATCAACCTTTGTAGGTTATTTAATGTCAAATCTATTTTTATGAAAGTAGTTCTATTTCAAACAATTCAGTTTAGCATAAGCATGCAGTTTAAATGTAAGTACAGTTTAATTTTGAAAAACATTTCTTTTTCAAGCTATTCAGTTTAGTCAAGCAGTTCTAATTCAGCTAATTCAGTTTTGTATAAGTACAGATTTTGTTTACACACAGTTAAATGTCAAAACAGTTCTATATTAAACAAATCAGTTTAGTGGAAGTACATTTTCAGTATCAAAAACAATTACATTTCAAACAATTCAGTTCAGCAAAAGCATGCAGTATAAATGTAAGTACCTTTTAATTGTCAAAAACATTTCTATTTCAAGCTCTTCAGTACAGTCAAACAATATAGTTTAGCATAAGTATGCCATTAGTTCTATTTAACCCATTGATAGAGCCCTATCAGGTGCTACCACGCTGAGCCAGAGTGGACCTGGGAGCCATGGCAATGAAGGGGAGCTTTGCATTCCCCAAAGCTCCAGCCTCTCTGGAACCTTAACATCAGATTGTTTAGTGCCATATCCAGTACATTCGTTGGCAGGGAGTCTTACCCCTCTGCAGAGGTGCAGTCGATGTATTCTACAGCCTCAGCAAGCTGGGCAAAGTTATTGTCTCAAGTTGTAAAGATGTAGAGAATACACAGCATGTAGAAGAACTTCCCATACAAGTAATTTTCTGCATCCCATTTGCAAAATAGAGTTTATGATGGATTTAATTCAAATATTTCAAGCAGAAACAAACTTTGAAGTTCATGATGTGGATATCCACAAACATTCATTGTCAAAGTAACTCAGAATCGGTAAGTGGGTTTTGTCATACAGTTTTGATACCATAATTTTTCCTTTTTTTGATTAGACAATAAATTTATCCAACCAAATGAAGTTCATTATCAAATATTTCTTAGGCTAAATTAAACTAAACAAACAATATGAATGATTATTAAGTTGAATGTAATTATAACACAGAAACATTTTCTCTTCATTAACTTTTTGTCTTATTATTCTTATTTTGGCCTTATTCCCATTTGATCAATCAGTTTTCTGTAAATTACTTATAAAATGATAATTACTGTGTTTGGAGTGAAAAACTCATGTACAGATTCTAATGGAAAAATACAAAGTCTGTCAAGAAAGTAAAACAGATTGTAAACATTTTACAAATCAACTTTGTGTGGCTACCCAAAGGAACAATTTTCAAGTGTCAATTTCATAAACACAAGTGTCATTGTTCTCATTCATGGTAACTGTTCTGGAAGTCTTCGGTTCGTCCATCATGACCTGTTGCATGTTTTCATCTGCTCCCAAATGGCATTTATGAAGCAGGATTTTGAAAACAGGAAATAATAATTCAGATCAGGAGAGAAAGGAATATCTTTATTGGCTAAAAACTTCTTCAAAGTGAGAAAATAATACGACAGATTTTTTCCCCCTCGTGTTGGCATCCTCTTTTCTAGAAATCAGTTGATCAATGTTGATTCATCTCCAATCATTTTCTCAATCAAAATTCAGTCAGTTCTGATGAGAGATCTCAATTTTATTTCATTTTCCTCAGTTTGTGAGAGCCCAGTTGGCTGGGGTAGTAGAATACACCAACTGCATCTCTGCACAAGGGTAAGACTCCCTGGCAATGAGTGTCCTCGACATGACACTAAACAATCTGATGGTGAGGCTCCTGTAATGCTGAAGCTTTGGGGAATGTGGAGTAACCCTTTAGAGTCATCACTCCTAGGTCCACTCTGGCTCAGAGTTGTCATACCTGATAGGGCCCTAAATAGAGATAAACAGTATACTTATGCTAAACTGAATTGCTTGAAATAGAACTTTTTTACATTTAAACTATGTATCTATACTAAACTGAATTGTTTGAAGTAGAACAGTTTATATGCATGAAAATGAATTTGAAATTAAATAACCGACAATGAATGATGTGCTATAAAACCTAACCCAACACAATTCAGTGAACTGATAGGTTGACTGAAAATGGGTTTATCATCCACAGCTTCTTGATATCTAAAAATACTTCTTGACACCTAAAAACCTGTGCCTGAAATACAACATCATCTCTAGAAATCTGTGTCAATTGGTTGAATATTTCTGCTTCATTGTCATTAACTTCAACTTAAAATCTCATTTTGAATTTGATTTTCATGACACATTTAACAAAACCAACTTAAAATAATCCAAGATGAAAGTTTGTTAATACTGAGAGGCATTATCTAAATGGTTTCACATGATCAAAGCCAATCAATCTATTCAATCAGGGTTGCCAACCTGAAGAAAAAAAATCAGTCATTACTTTCTAAACTGACCTTGTTATTCCAGTTGATATTACTAATACTTTCCAATATTTGAGAGTCTTTTTTGTTTTTTTTATAAAGACACCTGAGTTTTATTAGGTATTTCAGAGTCAGAATAGAAATAAAATTGCAATATTTTACTTCAGTAGGAAATATAAAGTATGTTTAAAATGTATTCAGCTTAGGAAATATTCCATAGTTATGTGAAGCTTGGAGGTCTGGTGAGTCTGGGAGTTGTGCACCTATACAATCATGAATTTTACCAAAATCATTTTATTCAAAACGCATCAAAACTTTCTCCTCCATTTTTTTTTTTCAAATTGATACTAGCTCATCCAGACATCATCAGTCTGTTAGATAATTTTTCAACTGTATGTTTTGCCACAAGCCTATTGTACATTTACCATCTGTGTCGTCTATTCATGGCCATATTATGACAGTTTGAATAGTTATGATGCAACTAAAACTAAGATTGAAGAAATACTCGTCAAGAATTAAAAATTAAGATGGTCATTCCATAAATAAGGTGAATTTTACCAAAGAAGTTCGCAATAGGAAGTACTGTTTACAGTTGCAAAATTTTTTTCAAGAAAATCAACAGTGATGCATCCTTTCATGCACCAGAAGACTGTCAGGATGACTTTCTTTACTGACTGCTGTGCCTGGAATTGTTTCTTTACAGGAAAGTCGGTGTGTTTCAACTCCATGGACTGTCTTTTACTGACACCGGTTTGTTGTGACAAACTCATGTTTAGCTCATTTCTAAACACATTTTTTTTTTTTTTTAACTAAAACATCTTTCTCTATACACGTCAGACATTCTTCAGTAAATTTCACCTGGTTTGCAGTTCATGGCCATCAAAACATGATAAATCTCAGTTCAATCCTCGAGCACATGGTTTGATTTTCTACCATTTTGAATAGCCCCAAAAACAAATATTTTTAGAAGATCAAAATAATTTTTGCTATAAACCAATCAAAAACAATGCAGAGTTTACTTTTAAGAAAACAACTTCTGAAAAAGAATGTATTTAATTTAAAAATAAATTGGTTCCTCCTCCACAGTCAATGAATGAAACTTCTATGTATAATATGTAAATAATATATATATATATATATATATATATATATATATATATATATATATATATATAATTGGTCCCTCCCCCTGCAGCAGAAAAAAAATCTCCTTATCTATTGAAAGAACCTTGTATATATAATAGGTCCCTGCCTCCTCAATAAAAAAAATTCCCCTTATTTATTGAATGAACGTTTTATATATTATAGGTCCCCCTCCTCCTCAGTCAAAAAATTTCCCCTTTTTTATTGAATGAACGTTTTATATATTATAGGTCTCCTCCTTCTTAGTCAGACACATTATAAACATTATTGCCTGTGCCAATCATGTTACAGTTTTCTAAACAGAATGCTGACTGAATTGTTATGAGTCTTTCTCTGTATATACTTTCTATTTTCCCATTATTTGAATAAAAATATCAATCGTTGTTCAAGCAACAATTTTTTTCTCTGATGAAAGTTTAATAAAACTGAAATGTTTTAACGTTGACTTTAAAATCATAAATAAATTCAACACATTTGGAATACTTTTCCCTATTTTCTTCATTCTGTCAGATTTCCATAATTTACTTCCACTTATGAGTAAAAGTTTTGTTTATAACTTCAAAATATTATTTTAATCTTATTAAGTTTTAATGAGAGCCTGCAATTTGCAATGTGCATTAATGTTCAGGGTTTTTTGATGCTTTTGAAAAATATGCCATCTCCATTTGCACATGTGCTTGCAAATAAGCAGACATGAAATAAGAAAGTAAGAAAAAAATTGTTTTCTGACGACTAATGAAAACAAAACGAAAGCATAAACAATAACACAGACGCACACAAATATATGATATAATTAAAGTGACACTATTTATTCACCAAGCTAAGAAAATTTTCATGAAACAGATTTGATAATTATTTCACTGTATATGGTTCTTCATAACAGCTCTAACAGGTGGCTTTTCACTATAGTCTCTTCACCTCTCCTAAGTATTCTAGTGATTCTCAAGAGTGCTGTAGTTAGGATGGTCTCAATTTACCTCTGATCTCTAGTTCCTCAGTATCTTTCCCGGGTCTTGGGGAGCCGTTTCAAGGGGATCAATTACTATTGGTATTACCCTTTTTCTCATTTTTCCAATGATTTTGTTGTTTTTTTTCTGTTTGTCCTTATGTTACTCCATTTGATATTACTGTTAATGGCAGCTGTGATCACTTTTTCATTGTTCTTTCATGTATATTCTTCAGTTTTTTCTTTTTGTATTATTATTTCACTTGATGTAAAGTTTTTACACCAGATATAACATGGTTTTTCTCGGATGTCCGTGTAATAACAAGTGTCCTCACATTACTATAATGAAAACACCACACACACACACACATAAATATATGGTCATGGTCTTCATTTTTTATATAGCATCACTCAAGTTCATACCCGACCCAATCAGTTTAAAATCTATCCATTTAAAAGTGAAATCAACCATTATTGATTTTTATTTTTCCTTGGCATAATTGTGAATTGAATCCCTATCTTGAAAATAAAACTTGAAGCAATTTGTATATTTCTATATGTATATGTGTGTTTATGAAATTGAATATATATGCATTAATTCCTGAGCAGTTGTTGAATTGCAGGCTTGTCCTAGGAGTATGTCATCAGCCTGATGTAAGTTAGGCAAGTTTTGATCCTGGCTTGGAGCATCATCCATGTCTAGCCACACTGAAGAGTTGTGATACAATGGAACAATCAGTCTGTGGATGACTATATATATATATATATATATATAGAGAGAGAGAGAGAGAGAAAGAGAGAGAAGGAGAGAGAGTTCTGAAATGCCACTAAATAATTTCGATTGCATTGTATGATTCACAGAGCTGAAAAAAGTTAAGTAAGATGGATGAGATTGAGATACAATAAATTAAGCTTCAGCATTAAATAACCCATGAGGAATTGATATGCTGTTAAACAAACAAACCAAAGTGAATTTACTTCATTGCAAAAAAAGAACCCTATTTAAAACTCAATGAGATTTCCTTTAATTATAGAATGGAAGGAAATAATGGAAATGATTCCAACAGTATGAAGAAAATAGAAAAACAAAATTATCCAAAAGTGATGAATTTATCAAAATGGTAAGTCAATGTTAAGACTTTTCAGCTTTATTGAACCTTCATCAGGATTTAAGATGGTGAAAAAAGTGTTGCTAGAAAAATGATGGATATTGTCCCAAGAGTACTTTGGCAAATTTTTTGCTTTTATCATCTTTCAATCCGTCTAGAAGTTCTACTCATTTAGATATCATTACCTGTGCCAATCCACCATTGTTCTAGCAACACTTTTTTCATCATATGAAAGTCCCTGATGAAGGTTTACTAAAACCGAAACGTTTTAATGTTGACTTTCCATTATAATGAATACATCACTTTTGGATTACTTTAGTTTTCTATTTCCTTCACAATCTATACAGTAAATTCAAAGGTTTAATTCTACCAAATTACAGACTTATAGCTAGTGAAGTTAAGTTGATTTAAATATAGAATTTAAACAGATTCTGAGCAGAGAAGCCTAAAACTGAATATCAACTTCGTCTGCATCTTTATCTGTATGTTAGTACTACAGTTAGATGTTAATATTAGGCAAAAATCAAAATGGAGATTTGTCTAGTCTAGTAAAGATTTTAAATGAGGCTCATTCAATAAATAAGGGGAATTTATTTATCGATCCATGAGGGTCATTCAATAAATAAGGGGAATTTATTTATCGATCCATGAGGGTCATTCAATAAATAGGGGGAATTTATTTATTAATCCATGAGGATCCTTCAATAAATAAGGGGAATTTATTTATCGATCCATGAGGGTCATTTAATAAATGGGGGAATTTATTTATTAATCCATGAGGATCCTTCAATAAATAAGGAGAATTTATTTATCAATTCAGGAGGATCCTTTAATTAATAAGGGGAATTTATGTGAAAAAAGAAAAATTAGATATTTTTTCAGAACTTTTTTTTATAAATGTAAATTCTGCATTGTTTGTAATTGTTAAGGAGATTTGGGGAATGCGGAATACCCCATCATTGCCATCATTCCCAGGTCCACTCTGGCCTGGAGTGGAAGTACATAAGTGGGTCCTATCAATGGGTCATATAGAACTGTTTGACATTTAAACTAACTGCAAACTGATGACTTACATTAAATTGAATTGTCTGAAATAAAACTGTTTTTACTTTTAACTTTTGTGTAAACAAATGACATGTTTAATTGAGTTGTTTGTAATGCATATCAATACTTGAAGCTATTCAACTTTGTAAACTCCTGCTCAATTGAATTAATAGAATTAGAACTGTTTGATCATTTAGCTGGATGTATCTACAAAGTGTTTACAAATCATATTTGATATACATGTAAAAACAGTAAAGTTGGTAACCTTAATCGAGGGTGACCTGAAGGCTCCCTTTTCCATAGCTATTACACCAAGGTGTAGAGGAGGGTGTTAACCAACAAGGTTATAAATGTGTACCTCTGTTCATACATTTCTCAGTAAGCAAGATTTCTTAATGATATCAGGATCACCTTTGTTTCCAAGTTCTTGTTTTTCAAAGTTATACTCATTATTTTCATGTACCTTTATATACGAAAAGGTTTTTTTTTTCTTGAGAAGTAGACAGGTATTCTGAGCACAGAGAAAGAACATAAAACATGTCATAATGAAAATTTTACAATCATTTTAGTCCCATCCCTACATATTAAACTTAGTAGTCAACCAACTTTGAGAGAAATTAACAAGCCAATAGAAATTTCAGAATTTTGGTTGCTTTGTTTTACAACCCTTTTTGGGTAATTTAACACCAAATTAAGTCATTTTGATAAAAGTTTTAAACAATTCAGTTTGGTGTAAGTATTGTTTTTTGTTCACTCACAGTTAAATATCAAAAACAGTTCCATTTCAAACAATTCAGTTTAACATAAGTACAGTTTTTTCTTACACCCAGTTAAATGTAAAGACAGTTAATTTTAAACAATTCAGCTTGGCATAAGTACACTGTTTAGTTCTACTTGACCATAAATAGGACCCTGTCAGGTGCTACCACTCTGGACCAGCATGCACCTGGGATTGATGGCAAAGAAGGAGTACCCCATATTCACCAAAGCTCCAGCATTAGTGGAGCCTCAGCATCAAATTGTTTAGTGTCATATTCAGGACACTTATTGGAGGAGTCTTACCCCTCTGTGGGGATGCAGTCAGTGTATTCTACAACCTCAGCCGACTGGGCCATCAGAATTAAGGAAAAGCAGTAATTAATTATGCATTAAGTGTCTTAATGGCCATTTTCCAATTCTCACCTTTAATTTTTGAAATCAATCAAGATATTATCTATTTTGATCAGGTTGTGATAAAAATCTACAGAATTAATTCAAACCCTGTTTTAAAAACTTTTTCAATCATAATAAAAAATCATAAAGAACCAAAATGCACTTTCTCTCAGGAACCTCAAAGACATTTGAAAAAGTTTTCTATCTGAGATCATTAAGTGATGCTAATAGAATGAAATCCCTTGACGCTTTCTTTTGCAATCTGTCCCCATTCAGTCATCACTCTTGGCAGGTGATTTATACAGCATCCAGAGTCCACACAGAGCTGATGAATCTCTTTGCTGGTCGCCAACACTGGTGTGCCCATGTATAAAAGTCTCAAGGAGAATGGTGCTTAGGGATTTATCCTTACTTCCTGTTGTGATGCTGGCAAAAGAAAGACACAGGGAACACAAAAAGGTAGATAGAAAAACATATATATTCAAGCAACAGAAACAAGATAAAAGTGAACCGGGTTAGACAGTAGTTAGTTAATAGGAAGCTGAGAGTCAGTCGGGTAGCGACAATTGTTCACTACACAAGTGTTATCACACGTGATTGTGTTACGTGGGTTTGGATCAACTCTGGTGAACTCTCCATTGACGTGTATTTATGGAGGAGAGTGATTCCATTATATAGGGAGTACAACACTTCCCCGGCAGTTTCCTGCATGTTTTGTTCGTCTTACTAGGATGGTTAATGAGATGGGAGATAAGTGGCCATATAGCTGATGTTTAGTTGAGTGTTGCTTCCAGGATTTTTTCAAAACTGCATGCAGCATTCTTGTTGTTATATACAGAAATCTCTTCTGATTCACAATTACATTCCAAACCAACTCACCAGCAAAATGAATAAATAAACAAATAAAAACACCACATGCATATGTTTCAGTTGAAAAAATTTAACATTAACCGAATGTTGTCTGGACGATGACCAAGACCAAAATTGATGCGCGGAGCATACCTGCACATTGCTGTGCAGGTATGCTCCGTGCATCCATCTGGTTAAAATATAAAAATAAATTTACAGTTAAAAAAGTCCTCTTTTTCAATCAATCATGAACTTAACCCACAAAGTTTTTGGGAGCTGATTTGATCCCTTACATGGCTATAAAACGGTTCCCAAAAGTCAGTTGGCACTGGGGACTGCTATCAGAGGGAATCGTCACACGTCACATTTTTGACAAGATCAAAGACAGCTGGCACCCTACCAACCCACATCACAACACACCACACAATCAAGTCCCTAACATGTTCACCACAAACCAAGACTGCTCATAGCTTACTGACTCACATCACACCACCATGTTGCAAACAAACAAACCAGCCACCTAAGAACAATTTACATCCACTCACCTCCAGACCCTTATTTGGTGGAAGAAGAGAGACTGTGTCTCTTCTAACATAACAACTTTTATTTATTCAAAAAATAAACAAGATTAAACCCATTCCTCTCGTCTGTCCATCTCTTGCAACCATAAGCCTGTCTATAATATTGCTGAGTTACCATCTAGCTTTTTCTCCAAGAATTTCATTTAAGTTCAAGGGGTTCCAACCATACAGTATTACTGATACAGTTATAGCATGGAAATGTTTATGGTGTGGCTGTTTGCATTTCAACTAGCACTAATATCCTTGGGAAACGTATACATCCAACTTTTTTCCTTCCAAATTTGAAAAATAGTTGGGCAGAATGAGCTTTTTAATCTTGGTACAGGATCCAGTCAAGGAGAAGGAAAACTGAATTTAAACCTGTTAAACATGACTAAAAAAACTGACTTTGTGTCCTATCCTGCTTGTGTGGTGGGGTTGGATAAATACAAACAGTTTGGAAGATTTCCCATTTTATTTCATCAAAGAGATCAGATTTTGATTGGATCATTAACTTGTCACATGATAGCCCACGGAGACGATAGAAATAAGATTAATACTATCCTCCCGTTTTGAATTAACAGTATCTAGCCGTCAAAAAAAGTGACCGTTAAGAGAGAATGTGGGTCACAGAGGTCGGGATGAGGACCAACAGATGTTTGTACCCAGTAACCGGACTTGGGTGGCATCTAGTAGCCCTAAGAAATCGGCTGACCAGGAAGGAGGAAGAGAGAAGCCAAATGATTGGCTGGGACCCCAAAACGGAAGTGGGGACTTCCTCCCCTCAGCGGAAGTAAATAATAAGAAAATGAGTTTTTGAGCAGGGCTCGTGGCAGACGAACCATAGCCATTTTACTCTGGGTTGAAGACAAAAGAATAACTGAGACACGAGGGACCCCAGGTTCTTCAAGCCAGTGAAAAAAAAATAGAACAAAGTCTATTAGCCTGTGAAAGAAAAAAGATTCTCCAGTGGAACCCCGTCGAAAAATAAGATAAGTAACTTTGGGGACGTTTCTCCTTTATACCCAAATTTTGTATACCACTCTCTCTCAATTTGAAGAAAAACAAAAGTCAAGAAAAGACATTTATATTCGTGGACTTTCCAATTATTATATGTTTTGACACTTTGAAAGTGTATATAACTGTAGTAAAGGAATTCATGTATTTTTGTGTTACCACGTGGTCTATGTTGTTACTTCATGCTTCCCTTTCAGCTTCTATTCGCCTTATGTTATCTTGCTTAGAATTGTCCTCTTAGTTCCTTAACAATATCACATGGGAAACCAGAGTTGCCGACTGCTACAATATAATATTATTACGACTAAAACCTATAGGTCCATATTCTTCCATTATCTTGGGGAAGGAAGTGAAAGCGGCCTGGTGGGTGAGTGAAATTTGGAACCCCTTGCCAGCGGCGGTCAGTCTGGCCCTGAATTAATCCCTCACGTAATATGCCAGTTCTTATATGCCTGAGAGAAAAACTCTGAACGAGGACTTATTATATAGGGGATCAAGTGCCAACCTGCCCCATCTTCACACGTACGAAAATAAAAGTCCCGTTTTGGGATTTTAGTCAATTTGCCGTCACAAACTTGTCAATCGCAAGTAAAGAGTTTTTAATATTCACACTAAACATCTCATACATTGTCCTCATTTTGGTTGTTATATTCGCAGTGTTTCAGTCTCACTTCTCTCTGCCTTTCTTCAGTTGTCTTTTGTTATTGCAGATCATTTTCAGGAAATTTTGAACTGAATCATTTACTCCTTTGACATGGATTGATGATGGCCTATTCTCATTTGACTGTCAATGCCACGAGATATCTTGTATGAGTTAATTCATCTAATTAGTAATTTTCATCCATGTAATGTCGTTTTTTTTCTTTGCTGAATCTGGGCCTAGAGATTGAACTGCTAACTTCTGAGTAGACTCCATCTCAGAGCTCTAAACTAATGTTTTTATCCTCTCAACCATCATCCCATGAGACAATTCAGAGGCCACTTTTAAGAGTCTTAACCTCATGTTAATTTTCTGTCTATTCAACCAAAGCTTCTAAGATTTTTTTTACAATCAAGATGTGTAAATAGTAGAAATAACAACTCATCTTAGAAGTGTAGACAAATGTTTATAGATTTTTCAAGTATCTCAGTTAATATATAACTCACTTAAGAATCTTGAATTATTTTATGTTTGTAAAATTTAATTTTTAATTTTTAATTTGTACTTAGAGACAAAGAGAAAACTGAATTTGCAGACAAGAAAGTAATATTTATACTTGAAGCCAGACATTTTTTAGTGCAGTCATTTAAGCTTTGGATAAAAACAAAAGCATGAGGCATCCAATGCAAATTAAATTCACCAGATAGTTTCATAGACTTGTTAACCATTGCACTAGGACACCTTGTGTAGTTTTTTTTTTTCTCATTGATGAATAAGAATTACTTTTTCTATCAAAACTATAAATTGACAATACAGCTCTATTTCACCTAAAGAAGAAACTTTGAATAATTTATGTTGAAGTCCTTGCTTTAAGCTCTAGTTTTCAAAAGTTCAGCAGTTAATTCAAAAGTTAATTCACAACATAAATCAATCACTAAGGAACAGCAGGTAACATAGGCAATCAAAGGATTGTGTGCCAGACTTAGAAAAGTTTGACAAATTCTCAGAATAAATTTTATAAATCTGATTCTATCATCTCTTGATATAATTATTCTTATCTTTTTTAAAAATTTGTTTCTCATTGCTATCTTTGGGTAAAAGCCACTAAAATCTTTAACTGATTTTGGAAGTCACAAGAATATCAAATTATTTTATTGGGAAGATATACTGATTTTTAAAGTAGACAAACTGTCCCTATGTAGGAAAATTGGTGCAGCACAATCTTCCTTTTATTTCAGTTTAGCCTTGAGCATGCTCACCTAAGCTTTATAAGTCTATATTTTTTATAATTTTTTACGGAGATGTCCGTAGTGTAATTGTTATCGTCGTAGGAAATGGACACGGCGACACGAGTTCAAATCCTGGATGAGACTGATTGCATTTCACATAGCACTAATACCCTTGGGAAAGGTATGAATCCAATTATTCTCCCTCCAGCTATGGGTAAATAGTAGGGCAGACTAGGTTCTTCAGCCTTGATGATGCAACTAGTCTAGGAGAAGGAAAACTCTGAATTCAAACCTGTTAAACTCTGCTTAAAAATTGACCTTGTGTCATATCCTGCCAGAGCGGAGGGGTTGGTAAATATATAAGTCTATATTTTAAAGATTCAGTTAATGTATATATTTTCCCATAAAACAGCAAGTGATGTATCCTTTTTGTTAGTATGATAGCATTCAAATGTTTAGAAAAAAAAATCTACAATCCATCATGATAATGTCTGTGTTTGCATTCACTCAGGCCCTTATAATTTCTTACTGGCAGCTGACTATTGAATTCTAAAAATAGAGTATTTCATCTTTTTATTTACAATTAGTGTTTTGAATGAAATCTCTTCACTCTGTTAGTACAGCTTAGAATACACTGACTGCATTCTCTGCAAAATGATTTCCTCATTTGATAATACCAAATTGGATAACTCAAACTTCAACAAGGCTGCTGCATGTAATACAAATAATTTCTAAACAGATCTATTTGACTCAAAGATCGGACCCTAACAGGTACTTGAGTGAATCTCAGAGTAATGCTGGTGAATAAGTACTTTACACTCTTCCGAAGTGGAGCTTCACAATGAGATTCAGTTTAGTGCCATATTCTGGGATAATCCTTTCTGGCTGGGACATGTCTTGGTCAGGGGATACAATTAATACATTTTTTGCCCCTCTGACAGAGTAGTAAGCGGCATACAGGGGTTGTTGGTTGTGTTTTACAGCATATCAACCTTGGTAGATTATCTTAAGCCAAATCATGTTTACATATATATATATATATATATATATATATATATATACATGTAAAATATATATTATTTGTAAATGAATGCTTTGTAGGTAAAATTTTTAAATGAGTCAAAGCTCATTTGTTTGCACACAGTTAAATGTTTGCAAGTATTGCTATCTAATAATAATAGTTCCACTTGCATACAGTTAAATGGTTTCAAGTATTGCTATTGAATAATTCAATTTTATATTAATCATCTGTTTTCACTCAGTTAAATGCTTTCAAGTATACTATGTGATTACGCAACTGGCCCATTGGCCTAGTGGTTAGAGTGTTCATCAGTGGCCAAGGAGATCTGGGTTCAATCCCTGGTTGATTCATACCAAAGACTCAAAAATGGTACTTGATGCTGCCTTGCTTAACACTCCGGATTATACAGTATGGATGAAGAGTAAAGTGGACTAGCACCTTCCCATACACCTTGGTGTTGTAGCTAATGAAAAGGGAGCCTATAGGTTGCCTCCAGCAGTGGTTTGGGTAGGTGTTTTGGTTTTATGACATATCAACTTTTGTAGGTTAAACAAATTTTGTAGATAAATCAATCCTTTCTTTACACAATTAAATGTAAAAACTACTCTACTTCAAACAATTCAGTCTAGCGTGAATACACAGTTTAAATATCAAACTTCTTTTTGACCCATAGATCTGACTCTATCAGGTGCTACCACTCCAGGCCAGAGTGGAACTAGGAGTAATGGCAATGAAGGGATACTCCGCATTCCCCAAAGCTCCGGCATTATTGAAAACTTACCATCAGATTGTTTAGTGTCTTATCCAGCAAACTTGTTGGAGGAGTTTACCCCTCTGCAGAGATGCAGTCAGCATATTCTGCAGCCCCAGCCAACTGGGCCACTAACTTCACTTTCTTATTTGACCCATACATAAAACCCTAAAAAGGTACCACCACGTTGGGTTCAGAGTGGACTTAGTAATAATAGCAATGAAAAGGTACTCTACTCTCCCCAGACCTCCAGAACTGGATTCTCACCTCTGGATACCATTTATTATCATATCTAATATACCCTTCGGCGGTGGGGTCATGACGACACTGCAAGGGATACAGAATATTCTAAGCCCTGCTAACTGGCCAGCGTAATATAATGGTTATAACAACAAGAAACAAGCATTAGGGATACTTAAAAATCTTTCAGATATCATATGGATTTGACTTATATTTAATTCCAGTCAGAGCCTTGCAATAGCAAGAGCAACAGAGCTTCATTTAAAAGATTTCCTAGTGAAAGTTTTTGTGTTGTTTCCTCAATTCCTGAAGATGCCCACAGTCCAACATGCTGGTATGAATATAAAACAAATGGTTTATATTTGACGCCAAGGTGTTTTACTTGAAGGCCTAGGCAAGAGTCCTTTGATGTTTGCATTTCAAATAGACTTTTTCTCTTGATGTTAAGAAAATTATCAACCGAAGAGACAAAGACAGTATATCGGATATTTTCAGTAATTAGTTTCCTGAAGGTATTTTCATTGCTTCTTCACTTTTTTCTGCCAACAGCACAGAAGTCTTACATGATGAGATCTTATTTTTCTGGCACTTGACAGTGCACACATGCTTGTCATGATCTTTTGTCTTCGTCATAATATTATCATCTTTTTGTTTTGATTAATATCTTTGGTTTAGTTTCTTTGTTTAGTGGCACATCAAGCTTTTTAGGTTATTTAATGCCAAAGACATTATTTTAGAAGAACAGCAATGATACTATTCAACCCATAGCTGGGGGGGATAAGGGGGTTCATACCTTTCCCAAGGACATTTGTTCAAAAGCAAATGTAACAGTATGATTAGATTTCAAACTTGCTTACTTTGAGGCAGCAGTCCAGTAAATTAGCCCCTATATCACACAGACTCCTCTATAAGCAGTTTTTCAAGCTGGAGATATTAAATAATTGTATAGCATTATTCCTTTGTTAGGTTTGGTTTATTTGTTTAATGGCATATCAACATCCATGGGTCATTTAATGCCAAAACCGTCCTTGTAGAAGAACAGCAATCATACTATTTAACCTATAGCTGGGTTATAATGAGGTTCTGTACCTTTCCAAAGGTTATTAATGCTTAATTTGGACTCACCATCTGGTCAAAAAACAAAATATTTAAACTGATAAATCTCTTAAACATCACTCATATTAAAATGATTTCTCCAATATGTTTTTTCATCAAACAATACGTTGGCAATTTTTCTTTTCCTGTTATATAGATTTATCTTTTATAAACAATTAGCTATCTTTGTTTTTAATGGCATATCAACCTTCATGGGTTATTTAATGTCATCCGTGTTGAAGAATAGCGATGATACTATTTAAACCCTAATGGAAAAGATAAGGGGGTTCAGACCTTTCCTGAAGTGAATGTAAGAGTTTGAACTCACTTACTTCTGGGTCATGGTCCAGCACTTCAGTCATTATGACCCTGGGATTCTTCCCATTACTCTCAGGTCCACTCTGACCTAGTGTGGTTGTATCAATCATTTACTTGGGATGATTATAATGTTATTTGAAATCATACAGCTGTATGGAAGTTTTTATGAGATAGAAATACTTGATAAATACAATTACTAGTGTTAAATAGCAACAATTGTTGATATCTTAGAGCAAACAAATGATTAATATTAAATTAGATAGGAATACTTGATAAATAGAATTACTAATTTTAAATACTTGAAACCAACAAACCACTTCTGGCTCATTTGAAAATAATGTTACCTACAAACTATTGGTGTAGTAATCTTATATATACATGTATAAACAGGATTTGTCATTAAATAACACAGAAGAGTTGATATGTCACAAACCAAACCAGATTAGTGAGTTCAATCTTTACTAATGCTCTATACTCGTTTTGTGCCAAAATAAATGAAGCTGATTGAGTAACTATACATTTTTACAATCAAATCTGTAATGTTTAAGTTATGAATTGCCCTGAAACATTTTCCTGCAATTTTGAGATTAATCATTATCATTCAAAGAGTTTTCTGGACTAATGATTATATTCTTTTTAGTTTAGATCTATTCTGTAATTTTGAGTCCAGAAATTATCATACAAGGAATCATCTGGACTATTGATTTCATTTCTTTTACTGTTTCTGTTGAATATTTCTGTCTTGGAGAATTTACATTAGTAGAAAAAATCTACATTAGTAGAAAAAATCTATCTGGACTAATGATGTCATAGTTTTTATTTAAAATAAATTAAGTCATTATTATTCAAGGAGTTTTCTAGACTATTGATTTTTTTCTTTTTTCACTATTTTAAAGCATTAATTGACACCACCTAAAAAATACCTGCATTCATTCCATAGGGATAATGTACTCGTACAAATGTGAAGAATTATTCGACCAAAATACTGATCTCAAAAAAAAAAAAGAAGAGTTTGTGATCACTAGCCTGAACAATACTTATAATCCTTCTATATTGTTATGTTAGCTTATTTTGTTCTTCAACTTATACAAGAAAATAAAAACTGGATCTGCTCAAATGCCAAAGACACTGCTTCTATTTAATTACAGCTGAGAAAAACAGTTACCTCATAGTGTAGTGAATTAATTTTGAAACAGTCTACAATATTCATTATCTATGGCAGTTCACAGTAAGACAAATAGAAATGTGCCTGTTTGAATATATAAGGAATAATGATTATTATTATTATTATTATTCTCATTTGAGAGTTCTTCACACCAGTGTTAGCTGATGGTTTTCCACTGGATTCTGAGAGACAGTAAGTCTTCTCAAGTCTCCTGGACTCTTCTCAATATTCTGGCCAATCTTAACCAAGTTGTAGTTTGGATTGTCTCCACTCATCCTCTAATTTCCAAGTCCTCCAGTCCTTGTACCAAACCTTTCATGACTGTACCGAGCAAGCCAAATGCAGTTGGAATCACCGTCACATTCATGTTCCATAGTTTTTTCTGTTCTCTAGCAAGGTCTATGCATTTATCTCTCTTTTTACTTTCCTTCAGTTTTACCCTCTGGTCAGCCAAAACAGCTAAGTCCACTATTTGGCAAGTTCTCTTTTTTTTGTTGTCAATCTCTTATTATTATTATTATTACATACAGATTAATTGAAACTGTTGTCCTCATCTTGGTTGTTATAGTCAGAATAATAATTATTTTTGCCATTATACTCTCCAGCATTCTTCAGATGCCTGCTGCATTTGGTAATATTCTCAGAATATCATACTGAAGCCATTATTCTATCTACAAAAGTAGACTTCTCATACTGCTTTCCATTCATGGAGATATCTTGTATTAATTAATTCTCTTTGTCAGTTTCTCATTGTCATAGACTCGAGAATGAGAATACTGTGGATTGAATAAATAGTATGGTTTGAAATTCCGAGAATATTACTGAACTCAAAAGGTACCTGAAGGATACAATATTAAGATGAACAAAAATAATATGACAAACAGGAATGATATTTATTTGTAACTATTTGTAAATTTTTCTCAACTAGTTTCAAACTTCGGTCATAAAGAAAAGGTTATAAATTTGTCAAAACGGATAAAAAACAGCAATAGTGTAAAAAATTTTAAATTGAATTGGAAGGTTTCAGAAATAATAGTAAGAAAACGAATTTGAAAGGGCATCTTTGTGAATTGTCAGATTAATTACTTAATAGAATTTGATCTGTATACAGATATGGTATTAATAGTGTATATGTTCCTTGCAATGATTCTCTCATTTTAAAATTTTTTTATGTAAGATATTGATGTGAAAAGATAACAATTATAATAATAATTTCTATTTTCAAAAACCGACAACTTTTTCAGACAGTTATTTAAAAAAATTCAACACTTCATGAAAGTGGGAATTCTTATGGTGCAGTGGCTAAAGAGCTAGACTGCAACATCTTAGTAAGTGAGTTCAAACTCCAGTCATGCTATTATGTTCACTTTGGGAAAGGTATGAACCCCCTTACCTGGCAAACTATGAGGTAAAATGCACCACTACTAGTCTTCTCAATTTCAGATTAGAGAAGAATAGTTGCTGAAAAGAACAGCAGTGCTGCTTTTATCTCTAAAACCATCCAAGTAAGATGATCAAGATATGCTGCTGGAAAACAAGGATACTGCTGGAGAACAAGGATGCTGCTGGAGAAGCAAGGACAAACTTATAAATGACATTCTTCTATGGACCCCTACATGTGAACGTGCCAGTCTTGGCTGACCAGCAAAAACATATCTACATCAGTTCTGTGTAGACATAGTATTTAGTATGAAAAACCTGTGTGGAGCAATAGATGATAGAGATGGATGGAGAGAAAGAGAGAGTCAGGGAAATCCATGCTGGCAGCACAACTTGATAATGATGATGACTGTTCTTCTACAAGGCTAACTTTAGCATTATATAGGAAGGTTGATACGCCATTAAAAAAACCTATACTATATGAGAAATAATAAAAAAAGAACTTCACAAGGTGGCATATCTGTGTATTAAATGAAGACTGTTAAATTGTCAATATTAAACCAAGAGATACTTGTAGATGCATATAACAGTTACTTTCAGGAAGAATTTACCAATTCAATATTAACTGTTAAATATTTGAGCAAAGTATTTTCCCCTAGATAGGTGGCATAACTCCTCCTTTAAAGAGAAGCTGAATCAAATCCCCTCATAATGATATATAAAGAGAACACTGAAAAGGTCATTTGGAGAGAGGGGCCTTGTGTCAAACTTGGACCAGAGGAACGATCTTGAGTACAGTTGAAATGAGTTCACTAGCATGCAGATAAGAAAAATATAGGTAGAAATGTCACTGGCTTAAAACTTTCCGCATTTGGTCAAGAATGGATGTTGGAGACAGGTATACATGGCATGCCAAGGTAACCTTGAGATGATGTATATCAGTGAATGAAAAAGATACACATTCATTTTTTCTCTGGTGTCCCTGTAAATGGATGCATCCTTTTTGCTCTCCTGGTTTTATACTAAGTCCTATGCTTAAAGATAATCCATGTAAAGATAACAGATTATTTTTGTAATTCAAGTATTGTGTTTTCTTCTGTAATCAGATTGCGGTTTGGTTTGGTTTGGTTTGGTTTTACAGCATATCAACCATTGTAGGTTATTTAATGCCAAATCCTCTTTATGTATAAATATATTAAATATATATATAATTTGTCAACACATTTTGAAGATAACATTCTTAAACAAGCCTGAGCTCCTTTTTTTTCCACTCAGTTAAATGGTTTCAAGTATTGCCATATAACAGTCACAATTTAGCATCAGTCATTTGTTTGCACACACAGTTTGTTCTATTTGACCCATAGATAGGACCCTATCAGGTGCAACCACTCCAGGTCAGAATGGGCCTGGGAGCAATAGCAATGAAGAGGTACTTCTCATTTCCCAAATCTGCAAGGCTGGAACCTCGCCATTAATCGGTTTAATGTCACATCCAGTAAACCCAAACTGAGATGAATTATAAACCAAAGAGTATACAATGGTAACAATATTTAACAACACACTCCCACCAGTTGCTCAAGAAATTTAGATTCTTGGGACATTTCAAAATGAAACCCAACTTAAAAAGATATTTTTCAAGAACGCAGCATACTGGCCAACTATCAACCAAATAACCTCAAATAAATAATAGGAAGAACCCACATACTGAATTAGAAAAAAATTCAGAAGCTCACAATAAAATTCTCGAAATCTTACCAGTCATATAATAATTACATCAACCAATGCCACAATCACCTCTACTCAACCAAATCATTCACTAGTTCCCTTACACAAAAGAAAAAAAATTAAAATTTACCACATGTCTAATTGCCGAAGCAAAAATCTCATTGATTTACTGGACTGCAAAATTACCCCAAAAAATAAATTGGAAAATCAGAATGGCTTATTGGCATAAGGGTTAGAGTGTTCACCAATGGTCCAGGAGACCAGTGTTCAATCCCAGGTCGAGTCATACCAAAGACTCAAAAAATGGTACTTGATGCTACCTTGCTTAACACTCAGCATTATAAGGTAAGAATCAAGGGTAATGTGGAGCAATCCAGGTGAAAGGAGTAGCGCCTCCCCTACACCTTGGTGTAGTAGCTACTGAAAAGGAGCTTTCGGGCCACTCTTGACAAAGGTTGCCCACAACTTACTTACTTTACTTTAGACTATGGATATGTTATATTACAAGTTGATTTTTGTTGCTTTTTTTTTCGTGTATCAACTCTTATAAAATCTATTTTAAAAACATTTTACCGATAATGACCTAATGTCAAAATTTGTTGAAAACTATCATCAAATAAACATTTCAATTTGTCATTTTGTGTATATATATAATATTTCTATTTGTCTTTTCATATGTGTATATATATATATATATATATATATATATATATATGTGTGTGTGTGTGTGTGTGTGTGTATATACATATATCTGCTCTTTGGATACCATGAATTTTATAAAGAGACAGATTTTCGATTATCTTCAAAAACAGTTTCTAAAATCTGGACTTTCCAAGAATCTGATTTATGCTATTTGAAGTAAATATAATTTTGACTTATGCTAAAGACATTAATTGTCACCTAAATAATAAATGTGAATTTTATTATTCATGATCAGAATAAAAAAAGTTTTATTAAACAATTATTATTTTCCTGTTTAGAAGCTTTTGTTCAGTTATTTTGCTTATTGACATATCAACCCTTGTGGTTCACATTTAATGACAAATCCTGTTTTCATTTATATATAAATATATATTAGTTATATATTTCTGAGTCCTGATGATGGTTTACTGAAATTGAAATATCATAACGTCAACTTTCTTTCTTATTAAATTCTTCACTTTGGATTACTTTGTTTTTCAATATTTCCTACACATTATTGGATTTTTTTTCCTTATTTACTTTACTTTGTTAGTGAATAATTTTTTGGTAAATATTTTTGCTTTTAAACTAAACATCAGAACACAAGTTAAAGGTTAGTAGTGCCTAGACATTCAACTGTGGTCTAAAGTCTTGTTTCTCTCAATATAGTTGTCTCCTAGTCACTTCTCTCTTGCACTCATGAGGTAAAAAGGGTTGCATAGTTGTTTACCATAGCTATTTGCTGAATACATTTTGGACCTAATAATATATATGTTTGCACTTGACATGACCAGTTGATTAATTGAATTTGGCTTCTCTGACTAATAGTGTAACCCAACAAAGGGCCGTAGTGGAGTGTTGCAGGTCATGTGATCACTTAGTACTTGGTCATGGACACCAGGATCACATCTTAGAGAATTTACAGGTGGCCACCCATGGCAAACAGATGTTCCCATTGGAAGAGGTCAAGCTCTTCTGCAGAGGTGCAGTTAGTGTATTTTATCATCTCAGCCAACTTGGTTGTAGAAGCTCAATCAATCATCATTATTGTTATTAATTTTGACTAGCATTATCCTTCAGCTTAATTTTGGACACTTTATTTTTTTATCAAAATTCAGTCAGATCATAATTTCTCTAACAGTGTGGAGCAGAATGTATTGGAAAAAATGAAAAAGAATATTTTTTTTGCTGTAATTGAACTATTTTCTACATCTATCATCTTTTTTAGTTACATTTTGTTTGCCTACCTTTCTACCTTTACAACTGAAATTACATTAATAAAAATAACAATGACAAGGGAATTAGTTCAATTAAAATTTAAGAAGATATGAATAAAAGAAACAATAAATACCTTACAAAATAAAAAAAAGGGAAGAAGCAATTTAAATAAAAAGGAAATAGAAAATGAACTAGTTGAATTTATTAATAGTATTAACTGATTAAGCTGCATCAAAAATATGTGGCTCTATCTACACAAACATCCACCACAACAAACAAACTGTTTGTGTAGTTAGTCCAACTGTTCATATCTTTTATTGAACTGTTACGCCCTCGTATGTTAAGCTTAATGGGATAGTCCATTATATATATATATATATATATATATATATATATATATATATATATATATATGTGTGTGTGTGTGTGTGTTCTGTGTGCATGTATGTTTGGTTGGGTTTGGATGAGTTTTATAGCATATCAACAGTTGTAGGTTGTTTAATGACAAATCCTCTTTATATTTATTTATTAAATATGTATGATTTGGTTTGGTTGGGTTTTATGACACATCAACCATTGTAGGTTATTTAATGCCAAATCCTCTTTATACATATATATTAAATGTATAGGATTTGGGTTGGTTGGGTTTTATGGCATATCAACAATTATAGGTTATCTAATGCCAAATCCTTTTTATACATATATATCAAATATATTTGATTTGGTTTGAATGGGTTTTATGGCATCTCAACCATTGTAGGCTATTTAATGCCAAATCCTCTTTATACATATATATCAAATATATATGGTTAGATTTTGGTTTTATGGCATATCGACCATTGAAGGTTATTTAATGCCTAATCCCATTTATACATATATATTAAAAATAAATGATTTGTATACACATTTTGTGTATAACATTTTTAAATGAGCATGAGCCCATTTTTGTTTGTGCATACAGTTTAATGGTTTCAAGTATTTCTATCAAATGCAAATAATTCCATTAACTATCAATCATTTGTTTGCACACAGTTTAATGGTTTCAGGAAGCATGTGCATGTGTCTATATATATATATATATATATATATATATATAAGTCTTGTGTAAACTTAGGCAGGTTTCAATCCCACCTTGAAGTATCCTGCATGTCTAGCCACATTGAAGGGTTGTAATACAACGAAACAGTCTGTGGATATCAATACATATATATATATTATCATAATACCACGCATTATTCTGAGAGTTTTGCTAAAGAATAAAACAATTTAAAATCCAATTTGCAATTTATTGATTATAGTCTGTGGCTGCAGTCTCACTTACCCTAATATTTTACTTAATAGAAATAAATATCTCATGCCAATTATAAAATACTTGGATTCCTTTATTCATTTGCAACAACTTGTGAGCAAGATAATAACATGGTGCTATGGGCTTCTTGCGGAAAGTTTTCTTATCTATGAAATAAAAGTTGTTTAGTATGGTCTGCAAATGTATATGTGTCTCAACAACTGGCTGGGGACAGAAAGAAGCTGATTCCTTGTTTTTGATGCCGAAAATTTCACTTTTGGCTGACGTGGAATAATGGAATCTTTTCATTTTACTTTGTTTTATTTTTATTTTTTATTCTATGATTTGTTTTTGTTTTTATTTGAACTTTATTCTTTTATGAATTCCAACTGAGAGTCAGAGATGAGTGGATCAAGTCGTTTTATTGGTGTTATGCGGATTTCAATGATAGCATGGCTTTTTAAACTTAGATAGTAAAGCAGTTATAGAGAATCAAGCTCCCACAAGGCAAAAGGGTGGGTCACTTTGAATTTATTCTTCATAATTATTTCTGTACAGGTAGACCCCAAGATAATTGTATATTTTGTATTCTCTCAGCTGGACTTAAGAGGAGTCACTAAGTTGTAGTGAAACTTTAATACTAATGGGGGACACTAATTTGTGGAGGAGATATTGTTGAAGAAATGTAGTTTCCTCTAAAAAAATGAATATAAAAATAATACATACAAGTTTTATTGCTGGAGCAAATGAAGTAGAAAAGATAATCTATAAAGAAATGCATAAAAGGTAAAAAAAAAGGGTGTGTGTATATATGTTTTACCAAACCCTTCCACATGAACAGGATGGGACACAAGGTCAATTTTTTGGCAGAGTTTAACAGGGTTGAAATCAGAAGTTTTCTTCTCCTAAACTGGTGGCCATACCAAGATTAAAGAGCACAGTCTGCACTAGTATTTATTAAACAAAATTTAACTGAAGTGTAAACAAATATGAGTCAGAAAATAAAAACTGTAATAAACTTAGAGTATTGTTTTAAAAGCTCGTCAAGATTTTAAAAAGTTAAAACTAGTTGTACTTCTTTGCATTACATATGGATTTTAAGACGACCACTAATGTGCATTTTCTATAAAAATATTTTATTAATCTATGTCTAACAAATATCTCACTTTCAAAATTTAATATCACCAACATTTTTTTTATGAAATAACCTCATAATAGATAACATTACTCATAAAGTATTTGTTTTCTGTGTTTGATAAAAAAAAAAAAAATTCTCAAGTCCATATTCTGAGATCAATTAAGGTGTCTGCTTTTGAATGAAATATTTCTTTTTGATAAATGTTTATCTGTTTTGTATGGTAATGATTGATATTTCTATTGAAAAATAAATTTAAAAGTTAAAGCGGGTGAAAAATCTAAAAAATTAGGGCTTGCTTTACAGTGATGGTATAATGCTAAATTGAACTTTGATTTTGTGTACATCTTCATGACATTAGATGTAATAAAATAGATAAACAGCTGCTTTCGTAAAATTTCTTTTAAAAAAATTGCTGCTAAGTGCTCAGAGGTTCTTGTCAGTTGCTCTTTGAATATCAAATGTCTCATTGTTAATTATGGTTTTTACTTTTGATATTAATTAACATTTTATTATTGTAACAAAAGATATCATTTTGGGGGAATAGAAATATCAAATAACCCAGGCCAAATACAGTTTCAGATCTTTTCAGAGATGACCATTACAAATCCTAAAAGTTTGGTTGAAATCAGGCCCAAAATGGGAGAGGACCAACTGATTTTAACATGTCAACCCATCTCAGATCATTTTATACTTTAGGTTTAGGAATTAAATTCATTATATGTTAATACTTTGTTTGCATTGTTGCTTCTTTAGAGATATTTTTTTGCACATGATCTTATTGAATATGAATGATGGAAACTTAACAGTTACAACCATATAAGGTTATCATATATACCAACCCCTCCACTTGGGCAGGATATGACACAAGATCAATTTTTTTTTAAGTGGAGTTTAGCAGGTTTGAATTCAGAGTTTTCCTTCTCCTAGACTGGTTGCCCCACCAAGGCTGAAGAACCTAGTCTGTCCTACTATTTACCCATAGCTGGAGGGAGAATAATTGGATTCATACCTTTCCCAAGGGTATTAATGCTACGTGAAATGCAATCAGTCTCATCCAGGATTTGAACTCGTGTCCATTTCCTATGACAATAACCATTACACCACAGGCACCACCTAACCTTATATGGTACAACCATATAAGGTTAGAGTGGATGGGAGTAATAACAATATAAGGGGTACTGCACACTCCCCAGATCTCCAGAAATTAACTTATACCATTAGTGCCATACCAAGGATATCATTTTCAGGGGACACAATGTATTTTAAGCCCCACCAAAAAGCCAAAGTAGAGCCTTAGCTATATGAATGGATGGACATTAGGTGAATTATAAAAAGATATAGTGTAAACTTTGGGGTGAGGAAAAAAGGTTTTCTCAGATTGTTCCAAAACTCGTCCAGTGACAATAAGCCCCATTTGATAGCATTTTATTATTCAAGTAAGTTTAATCTGGGCCAAATTAATATATAAAAGTAAGTAAAGTTGGCGACCTTAGGCAAGGGTGACCCAAAGGCTCCCTTTTCAATAGCTATTTCACTGAGGTGTAGGGGAGGGCACTACTCCATTCCCCATATTGTTCCACTTTACCCTTGATCCTTACCTTATAATGCTGAGTGTTAAGTAAGGCAGCATCAAATACCATTTTTTGAGTCTTTAGTAAGACTCGACCTGGGATTGAACCCCGGTCTCCTGGACTATTGGCAAACACTCTACTCATTAGGCCAATGCCCCAGTAACCAGAAAATTTAGCAATATTCAGATGAGTAATTATCTGGTAATATATAACTAAATAATAAGCAATATTCAATATTCTCGTGTAATGATTGACCCGTGATTATTTGCCACAAAAGGGATTTTTATCATGTAGTGTATGTAATGAACAAGGATAAGTTTCCACTTGTTCAAAAACTCTTGTTGTGTAATATAATTTGGGTGCTAAAAACAACATTAATATTGGGAAGAAACCAGGTAACAATATCACTTATTGAAAAAAAAAGTTAACTTAGATTGTTTTACAGCATAACACTCAGTCATTATTTAAGCAATGAAAGAATATGAAACAAAAAATAAAAACGTAAAGAAAAGCTCTTTGTTTTTTATGTGAAAAATTGGTCTTAAAAGGTCTTTTATTACATTAATATATGCAGTATTTATGCATTACTAAATCAAGCTCATTTTTATTTGGTTATATATTAACTAGATTGTAAATTATCGAATAATCTGGTTAATGATAATTAACCAGATTATTTCATCTTGATTATCCTTTGAATGGTATTATTCTAAAATGTATTAAAAAAAGGATTTATCATTTTTTAATAAATAAAAGCAGAATGTGTTCATATTTGATAAATTTGATATTTGGTTGGCCGATATCTTTTAAAGACTTGGATTATCATGGCTCTTCCCAGTAAGCGATAAAATCTACCATTGTTATTTTTGAGTTATAAGAGTGGTTTTCTAGGGTGTGTGGGGGGGGGGGGAGTGAGAGAGAGAGAGAGAGAGAGAGAGAGAGAGAAATGGCATTCACCCAATGTAGGTTAAGTCAAGTTTCTAGTGGATTGGTATCCAAAAGTGGTCCCCAGCCACATTCAAGTCTTCGATTGTCATCTCCATGGTTTGAATTCAGATCTGTCCTTTTCCATTAGCTGTTGAGGAATACTTTTTCTTTTTACCCTTACCTCAATTACATTCAGAGATGCCATTACCCAGAGCTTTGGAAAGCATTTCATTTGGGGATACAAGAAGAAAATAATCAGATTTAAGAACATTTTGATTTTACTTAAATTGATGAAGATAAAATTTCAAAGAACAATTTAACCCTATTCTGTGACCATATTTTTTAGACCATTTGCCTACCATCATGGCTTGGGAGCCCAATTAGCCTTGGGAGGATGTGAATTTATGCTTTTTTAAAGAGATTTAGAGTAAAGTAAAATCAAACTGATTTAGCCAGAATTAATCTAAGACAAAAATTAGATAAAAAAAGATTACGTTCAATGAAAAGTAAGAAGATCAAATTATAGCAGATGTTTCATTCTATGACATCGAAACATAATGGTTATCATCATAGTAAATGGCACCTGATAATCTGAGTTCAACTTCTGGATAAAGCAGTTTGCATTTAATTTTTTTTTAATGCCTTTGGTAAAGTCATGAAGACATCTGTTCTCCCCAGCCAGCTATTTGTAAATATTAGGAAGTTTTTAGCCTTGGTTAAGTTAAATTTAGTTTAATTTGGTTTGATGGCATATCATCCATTGTAGGTTATTTAATGACAAATCCTCTTTATGCATGTGTATTAAATATATAGGATTTGGTTGAATTTGTTTTTATGGCATATCAACCATTGTAAGTTATTTAATGTCAAATCCTCTTTATACATATATATTGAATATATAGGATTTGGTTTGGTTTGGTTTGGTTTTATGACATATCAACATTTTTAGGTCATTCAATGCCAAATCCTTTTTATACATATATATCAAATAAATGATTTCTCAACACATTTTGTAGATAACATTTTTAAACGAGCCTGAGTTCATTCTTTTTATGCACAGTGCTATGTTTTCTCTTTCATTTTTATCTAATATAAATAATTTTATTTACTCCTAATCTGCTGTTTGCACACAGTTAAAGATTTTCAAGTATTGCTATTTAACACAAACAATTCAATTAAACATCAGTCATTGTTTATACATAGTTAATGATCAAACAGTTCCATTTCAAACAATTTAGTTTAACCTAAGTTACCAAAGTTAAAAACTTCCAAGTATTGCTACATATCAATAACAATTCAATTAAACATCAGTCATTTGTTTACACACAGTTAAATGATCAAATAGTTCTATTTCAAACAACTTCATTTAGCATAAGTCATTTATTTGCACTCAGTTTAAATGTCAAACTGTCCTATTTTACCCATAGATGGGATCCTTGTTATAAACAATTTGATTTGGTCTTTTCAATTATTGTTTTTAAAGAAGATTGCTTTAGAAATATCAAGAATAGATGATGCCATTGATTTTACATTTCAAATTCATCTCATAATGCTTTCTGAAAAACTTCTTGTGATGCTTCTCGGATTGAAAAGCGTGAAAAACAATGACGCCATTATTTGAATAACATCTTCATATTTCTTAAATGCAAGTTACATCAGTACTCTTTACAGTCGAGGATTTTCTGATCATTCACAATATAATTCCTTGACTTCAAAAAGAAAATGTACACCTATATTCTTGCCCTTGAGGTTGTAATGATTATGTGGATGCATATTTCCAATCCTTCTGTGAAGTCATGGCCCTGGAGGTGACCATGTCCTCTGTAAAGAGTACTGATGTAACTTGCAAGATACATTCAGGTTTATTGGCTGCTCAATTACCATGACTTGTTAATTTGGCATCACTTGTGTGCAATGGTTTTGGCTCTGCATTTTGTGGTCACTGGTTCAATCTCCAGTGGGGGAGATCATGGTATACACTGCTGATGAGACCTGATAAGGTCGAAACATCTGTCCAGTGTTTCTGAATGTCACATGCAGGTATTTGCTGGATTTTCCAGTCATGTTAATTCAGTTATGATAGTGACATATTAAGTTGTGTAATCTCTCAGAATTCTTTTTTTTTTCTCCCTTACTTTCTATAGTTGACTTCTTCACTTTGTGTTCTTTTTCTATTTCTTTCCTTAAAACTTTTATTCTCTTTCTCTGGTTTGGTTTTTTTTAATGGCATATCAACACTTCTTGGACTATTTAATACTGAAGTCTGATTCATTTGTAAATGCTTGATTACAATCATGACAATTTATCTATCAAAGGTCTCACTGAAATCATTTTTTTTAATTGCACTATTTTATTTGACCATAACAATAACCTTTTGTTTGCACAGTTATATGGTATCAAGTATTTCTATCTAATACAAATAATTTCTGCACAATTTTATGCTTCAAAAATAATTTGCATACAGTTGTATTGTTTTGTTAAGTTTGGTCCTTTGGTTTAATGGCATATCAACCCTTAATGGTTATCTAATGCCAAATCCTGTTTACATATGATATCAAATATTTATATCTAATTCTAATAATTTATATGGAATCATATGGTTTAGACTGTTAGCTGGGCCATTGGCTTAATGAGTAGAGTGTTTGCCAATGGCCCAGGAGACTGAGGTTCAATCCCAGGTCGAGTCATACCAAAGACTCAAAAAATGGTACTTTATGCTGCCTTGCTTAACACTCAACATTATAAGGTAAGGATCAAGGGTAAAGTGGATCAATCTGGGGAATGGAGTAGTGCCCTCCCCTAAACCTTGGTGGAGTAGCTATTGAAAAGGGATCCTTCAGGTCACTCTTGACTAAGGTTGCCAACTTTACTTTACTTATTCCAATTTAATATCAATGATTTATTTGCAAACTGTTATATGGTTTCAAGTATTCCTATCTAACACCAATAATTTGCAAGCAGTTATATGGTTTTGAGTCACAAATAATAATCATCCCAATTATAGCTTCAAGTAAATATTCTTAATACAAATAATTTGCACACGATTATGAGGCATCAAGTATTCCTATCTGATGCAAACAATTTTGAAGCATCTATTTGACCCATAGTTGAGACCCTAACAGGTACTGCCACACCAATGGGGAGTAATGGCAATGAAGAGCTCAAGAACAGGAGTTTTACCACCAGATGTAGTTTAGTGTCATACCAAAGAAACACTTTTGGGATTGTCTTACCTTCCTGCAGAGGATGCAGTCACTGTATTCTGTATCCTGCAGACAGTGTGTAAAGGGATTTCCCTTGACTAATGCTCTTGTATTCTCAGCTTACCAACATAGCTGATACAACAATTTTGAACCCAGACAAACAGATGTGCCTGTCCATATCTAAATACCCCCACACCATCTGTTATGACCAAAACAATGCAGGTATTGAATAAATCTCTAACCACAACCTTCAATATTTCATTGAACAAATAAGATGCTAACCAACAGTTTGAAAAATGAATTGATAAAATAAAACAAGTTCATAATAATTCTTTTTCATTAGGTTAAGCTTTTGAATAATTCTCTCTCTCTCCCCCCCCTCTCTCTCTTTCTCAGTTGAATTAATCTGTATCAAAAAATATTTAATCAGTGTATGTTTCTGCATTCCTGCTAAAATTAAAAAAGCCTACATCATGTTAAATCATTAATACTCACACTTGCTGTGTGAATTATTGGCACTAACAAATGGCATTTATTACAGTTATGGCATATCTAATTTGGATAAGTAAGTAAGTAGTTGGGAGACACAAATGTTCCCTTTTCAATAGCTGCTACACCAAGGCATAAGGGAGGGTTTAACTCCTCTCCTTGGATTGCTCCCATTACCCTTGATCCATACCTTACAATGCTGAGTGTTTAGCCAGGAGGAGGACTGAACCACAGTCACTCGGACCATTGGCAAACATCATTTTAAAAAACAGGTTTTAATGAATAACTCTCCTGTGTTATTCATTTATTATTTTGTTGTTTATATATATATATATATATATATATATATATATATATATATATATATATAAATAAATAAGCAATAATTTTGTGTATAACTTTTATAAGAAAGCTATTATAAAACAGAATAAATTTCTAAAATGAGAAATCAAGAAAACCCCCCAAATATATTGCAATAGTCTTTATTTTCTTATAGCAATAATTAGATTTTACTGGAAGGGAGAAGGTCATTTGTATTCAAAGGTCTAAAACTGAAATCAATAAGAGTAAGTTTTGTTTTGGGTATGATTGCAAATTAAAACTTCATCTTAAAAAAATTCCAACCGTCAGCTTGGGCTGTAGAACACACCAATTGCATCTTCACAGAGGGGTAAGACTCCCTCAATGAGTCTTCATATATATGACGCTAAAAATTTCTGATGGTGTGTTTCCAGTAATGCTAGAACTTTTGGGGAATGTAGAGTACCCCTTTATGGGCATTGCTCCCAGGTCCACTTTGGCCTGGAGTGGTTGCACTTGATAGGGTCCTATCTATGGGTTTAAATAGAACTAGATTGTGTGTTTATTCTAAACTGAATCCTTTGAAATAGAACTGTTTTGACATTTAAACTGTGTACTTAAGCTAAACTGAATTGTTTGAAATAAAACTGTTTATATGTATAAAAATGGATTTGGCATTAAATAACCTACAATGGTTGATGTGCCATAAAACCAAACCAAACTATGGCTAGTTTACTATAAAGCAAAAGAAAGTTTAGTATTAATATTTTGGCAGTATCTCTAGACAGAACAGCTTGGATAGTAATCTAACAGTCTCTAAGCATTTCATCAAATTAAAAAGATAGAAAAAAAACGTGTTATCATTTTCACGAATAACTTTTCCTAATTTTACTGTTAAAAGCGCGTGGGTTTGAATACCCTGTTATCCCTTTACTATTCAGTAGTTGAAGATGTCAGACCTTAGGTACTTCAGCTTTGGAACCAAAAATATTGGTCCTGAATTTCATGATGATAACCAAATTTCATCCCCAAAAGAATTCAGGATTGACATACACTAAAAATACTAAAAACATTTATGTACACATACAAAAAATTGATACACATAAGCACACATATTTTGTAAATTATTATTTTTAAAAACCTAAAAAAGATCACCTACATTCAATTCAACCTCCTGTTATTTGTTTTAATGTTTGCATGTTTTATTTTATAACTTATTTCAGCATTTACTTTTTATCACAGTACCCAGAAGACTCCTGTGCAGCAATATAAATCTACATCCGGTTAAAAACTTGCAATACCTAATTAGCTAAATTTATGCTACCCTTTGATAATAATTCAACTCTATATAATAACTTCAAAAAGTTAAGAAGAAGAAATTGAAGGATTGCCTAAGTAAAACTATGGATGGAGAGGAAATTATTCATATTCGTATAAATCACAATATTGATAGATAAATTTAATTCAGAAATCAAGGAAAAGATGGAGAATCTTTTGAGTGAAAATTTCAAATAGAACAAAGAAAGGAAATCAGTGAAATATCAATAAACTTCTCAGAAAAATATAAACTGATGACTACACCATTTTACAAAAGCAAGAAGGCAGAAAGTGGGTCAGGAAAAAGCCAAATTGGGAAATAAAAAATTATAGTGGCTTTATAATAACTAATATGATAAAAACTTAACAATTTAGCAGGCATAAACAAAATTTGTACAGGAAGTGATCATAGAATTGTGGCTTGTTGAGGTAAATTTGATTTTAAAATAGAAACAAAATGATTATCCAAAAAACAAGTCCAAATAAGTATTTAATAATCCTTTTATTTGTCTATTTTACTCATCTTCATCTGATAATTGTATTTTGTTGTACTTCAAATTATTAAGCCAAAATAGTTTGGTTTCTTTGTTTAATGGAATATCAACCTTTGTGGGTTATTTAATGCCAAAGCCATCCTTGATATAAAGAGCTAAGATATCAGTTTCTGTTTGGTTATGTCTTGGACCTTTTTGATTAAAGAAAAGAGTTTTTCTTAAATTCTGCCAATTCATTCTTTCTTTCACATCACCCTACCTTTTTTTTTCTTTCTTAATATTTTATACTTATCTTACTTATATTCTCTCAGCTCCTTCTCTAATAATATTTTCCAACTCTCCCTCCTATATATAATTCATATTATCTTTTTCTTTTAAGGTTGATATTTTCCCACTTTTTCTCTCTTTTTTTTAGTCCATATCTCCTCTCTTTCTTTCAATTTTAGTCGGTTTAGTTTAGTTTAGTTTTATGTCATATCAACCATATTGTAGGTTATTTGATGCTGAATTTGGTTTATTCATATATATTAGATATATATGATTTGTAAACATGTCAACTAAGTTAAATGGTTTCAAGTATTGCTAGGTAACTGGGCAATTGGCCTAATGAGTAGAGTGCTTGCCAATGGTCCGGAAGACCGGGGTTTAATCCCTGGTCATGTCATGCCAAAGACTTTAAAAATGGCACTTGATGCTGCCTTGCTAAGCACTCAGCACTATAAGATGAGGATCAAGGGTAAAGTGTAGCAATCCAGGAAATGGAGTAGCACTCTCCTCTACACCAGTAGCTATTGAAAAGGGAGCCTTAGGGTCACCCTCGACTAAGGTCACCAACTTTATTCCTATGTATCAATAACTATTCAATTAAACATCAGTCATTTGTTTTCAGACAGTTCAATAATCTAACAGTTCTATTTCAAACAATTCAAGTCATTTGTTTTCATATAGTCTAAATGTCAAACAGTTCTATTTGACCCATTGATAGGATCCTATCAGGTGCTATCACTCCGGGCGAGAGTGGACTAGGGAGTAATGGCAAGGAAGGGGTACTCCGCATTCTCCAAAACTCCAGTATTACTGGAGTCTCACCATCAGACTGTTTAACGTCATATCCAGGACTGCAGAGATGCAGTTGGTGTATTCTATAACCCCAGCTGACTGGGCTGTCTTTCAATTTTAGTCTTTTCCAACTCTTTCTCTCTTTTTAAAATTCATATCTCCTTTGTTTCTTGCTTTTGTTTTTAAATTCATATTGCATTTCTTTCTTTGATTATATTTTCCGACTCTTCCTTTCCTTTTTTAAATTCCTATCTTCCATCATTATTTCTCCCTCATTATTTCTCCTCTTCACATGAAATCTAAGATTGTGTTATCATGATTGATTCATTATTGTATAAAAGTACAACAACCAAATTATCAAATTTCAGATAACAAACACATTCAAGATTTTGGGAAATAATGAAACTAACATACATTACCAGTCAAAAGTAATTGGCCACCTTCAAAAATTTATATTTTCCATCCTAAAAGTGTTATTTCTAATGAAACATGTTAAGCCCCACAATATTTTTTATTTATTATACCAAATACAAATCTTCTTCAGTAACTTTGACCTTAGTATAACCAGATATTTTTTAAAAAATTGATTTAAAGACATTTTTCTTCTTTGAGCTTGAAAAAAATGTTCTCTAAAAGTTACATGAACTCACATTAGGCATATTGTATTGAATTACTACTTGCTCAATACTATCTGTTTTACCTATACTGAGTCACCAGCTTGCATGATAGAAGGCTGACTGCTCCAAACATTACAACACAACTAAACTATTGTCATGAAAAAAAATGTGTCAACATCCACTGTGAGGAGAAGACTCACTGAAGCTGGGTTATATGACAGTATTGCTGTCCAGAAACCAGAAGCAAAAGGCTCCAGTGGGCCAAGGTGTGCAAGACTGAACAATAGAGCAATGAAATAAAGTCCTTTAAATGGATGTAGTCTTCTGATCAAATAGGAGGGTCTATGTGGGGTAAACAGTTGGTGAAGGAGGCTCTGTTATGGTGTAGGGGGACTTTTACCAATTACAAAGTCAGAGATTTGCACCAGATGAAGGGCAAATTGAATCAGACGTGCAATCACTGCATACTGCAGCATCACACAATCTCACCAGGAACACAGCTTGTGGCTCAAGGATTTGTACTCATGCAAGATAATTACACAAAGCATATGAGTAAAGTACCAGAAGTACATTAATAGCAAATAGGGACAGCACGTCCTTCAACTAATGTCTCAGCCAACACAGGCAGTGACTTAAATTCTATTGAACTGGTGTGATATGAACTTGACCAAAAAGTCAGAGCTAAACAACCCACAAGTGTAGTTTACCTCTGACAACTCTTGCAGGAAAGCTGGACAGAGGTATCTTCAGTCCAACTCGAGTTTTTGGTGGAAAGAATGCTGAGAATCTGTGAGGCAGTGATAGAGGTCAAAGGAGGTCATTTGGATGAATAAAAAGTTTTACAAGTTTGTGTATTTTTTTTTAGTTTAATTTGTATTCAATATGGCTCAGGAAGACTTGCATTTAGTATGATAAATAAAACCATTGTGATACTTGTTTCCTGAAAAATAACACTTCTAAGGTCTGAAATAAAAGTTTTTGAGGGAGGCCAAATACTTTTCATGGGTAGTGTAGATGTTATGAGTAGAAATTTGATTATAATAATTAAGAAAAAAATAGATAAATTAAATGAAAATAGAAAATACTCAAAGCCAACATTTAATAAAAAGGAGGAATATGAAAATAAAACTAAAAGAGTCTATGTTGAAAGAATAGAACTAAAAAAACTCATGAACTTAAAAAAAACAAAAAAAAAAAAGGAAAAATTTGTACAAATTAATAGGAGCTTTCAAGAGAAGAAAAAATTCAAGTCATGGTTGACAAGCAGTTCATGTTGGTAAAGAACAGGTGATTTCATTCAAAGACAGAAATGATAACTGTAATTGCAAAATAATGAGGATTACCAACAATTCAAAACTATACTCTCCAAAAATAAAGAATATAACCTACAGTCTCTCCTGGAGATATTAATGATGTTTCAAATATAACGGAAGAAATGTTATCTTTGCAAGGAAAAATGAAATCCAGAAAAGCAACAAGTGAAAATGTTGCAGGATATGAGCTAACACTATTAAGTTGAATAAGCGGGCATAAAATTTGCTATCACTTCATACAATTTTTCTAGAAGGCCACATTCTTGAAAAAAAAAAATAAAAGGAAAAGAGATTTGAAATAAAAAAGGGAAAAAGACTTGGAAAATATAAAGAAAGTTTGTTGCCTCAAGTACAAATTGGAATTATTCCACGAAGGATGTTTTTTCCATTGTAGAAGATTTTTTGCTGAATATTTTTCAACTCAAGATTTAAATATTTCTTTAATTTTCAACTAAAGAACATTTACTTCCTCAAAAGAAAAAAAAGGAAGAAAATTCTTGAGCAGAAAAATTATCCTGAGCTCTATTCAATGCAACAAGAAAATGACAGCAGTTCAATGTAATCAAATGGACAGTAAATTTTGGCATCTTTTTATACATGTCAGTAAAGTTAATCGGCCGGTTAACAGACCTCTACATTGCTAACACTAACACCAGGTGGGTAAGAATTAAAAGCAACTTAGTTCCAAGGGTCCTTTCCTGTAGGTAGCACCTGTTCTGTTGCCTAAAAGGAATAAGGGCTGGGTTTATTATCTGGTGCCAAGGTACCTTTGAAGAGGCATGCTAAAATGATATAAGGAATTTTTTGCACTGCCCTTTAGGAGGTTCACCTTCTGAGTGGCACTCTACTTTAAGTTGACTTTTATGTTATATATTTTGTCCTTGTTGGGAGTCAAATAAATTGACTTGATAACAGATCTTTTACAAAAAATATGAGAAAAATTACAAAGGAGGATTAGTTATTTACTCAGTGTATATAAATAAGAAAATAAAAAAAATTCTATAGAGGCATTAGATTCTGTTATACAATAAAAGTGAGGATAAAGGAAATCGCCATTCCAGGTTCAAGTCTTGGATAAGCTTGTTTGAATTTCAATTTACACTAATGTTTTTTCTTCTCCTAGTATTCTTCTTAGTATTACTTTACACTCCTTCAATAATTACTGTGTATCACAAAAGTGAGTACACTCCTCATATTTCTGCAGATATTTAAGAATATCTCTTCATGGGACAACACTGACAAAATGACATTTTGACACTATGAAAAGTCGTCTGTATGCAGCTTATATAACAGAGTTAATTTATTTTCCCCTCAAAATAACTCAAAATATAACCATTAAAAGCTAAACCCCTGCCAACAAAAGTGAGTACACCCCTAAGAAACTACACCCCTAAATGTCCAAATTGAGTACTGCTTGTCATTTTCCCTCCAAAATGTCATATGACTCATTAGTGTTACTAGGCCCGTGTATTACTAGGCCCATGTGCATAGGGAGTAGGTGTGTTCAAATTTGTAGTGCCGCTCTCATACTCTCTCATACTGGTCACTGAAAGTTCCAACATAGCACCACATGGCAAAGAACTCTCTGAGGATCTTAAAAGACATATTGTTGCGCTACATGAAGATGGACAAAGCTACAAGAAGATTGCCAATACCCTGAAACTTAGCTGCAGCACAGTGGCTAAGATCATGCAGTGTTTTAAAAGTGCAGGGTTCTTTCAGAACAGGCCTCGGGTAGGTTATTCAAAGAAGCTGAGTGCACTTGCTGAGCGTTACATCCAAATGCTTTCTTTGAAATATCAGCGTAGGAGTGCTGTCAGCATTGCTGCAGAGATTGAAGAGGTGGGGGGTTAGCCTGTTAATGCTCAAATCATACACCGCACTGTACATCAAATTGGTGTGCATGGCTGTCACCCCAAGAGGAAGCCTCTTCTGAGGATGATACACAAAAAAGCCTCCAAACAGTTTGCTGAAGACATGTCAACAAAGCACATGGATTACTGGAACCATGTCCTATGGTCTGATGAGATGAAGATTAATTTGTTTGGTTCTGATGGCTTCAAGCATGTGTGGCGGCGACCAGGAGAGGAGTACAAAGATAAGTGTGTCATGCCTACAGTTAAGCATGGTGGTGGGAATGTCATGGTCTAAGGCTGCATGAGTGCTGCAGGTGTTGGAGAGTTATATTTCATAGAGGGAAACATGAACTCCAACATGTACTGTGAAATACTGCAACAGAGTATGATCCCCTCCCTCCAGAAACTGGGTAGCAGGGCAGTGTTCCAGCATGACAATAACTGCAAACACACCTCCAAGACAACCATTGTTTTACTGAAGAGGCTGAGGGTAAAGGTGATGGACTGGTCAATCATGTCTCCTGACTTGAACCCAATAGAACATCTTTGGGGGATCCTCAAGCAGAAGGTGGAGGTGTGCAAAGTCTCAAATATCTACAGCTCCGCGTCGTCGTCATGGAGGAGTGGAAGTGCATTTCAGTGGCTACTTGTGAAGCTCTGGTAAACTCCATGCCCAGGAGAGTAAAGGTAGTTCTGGATAATGATGGTGGCCACACAAAATATTGATAATTGACATGGTGTATGTTAATATTGACACCTTTCCTTAAGGAGTGTACTCACTTTTGCTGGTGGGGGTTTAGCTTTTAATGGTTATATTTTGTGTTATTTTGAGGGAAAAATAAATGAACTCTGTTATATAAGCTGCATACAGACGACTTTTCATTGTGTCAAAGTGTCATTTTGTCAGTGTTGTCCCATGAAGAGATATACTTAAACATCTGCAGAAATGTGAGGGGTGTACTCACTTTTGTGATATACAGTATATTATGAACATATCGTACATGGTTCAAGTATTCTCAGATTAAATTTACTTTAGACTATATGCAGCAACCAGTCAAGGATAAGTTTAATTCTGGATTCAAATCAACTTCCCTCCTCTTGTAATTTCATCTTGTATTGTATTCTATTGAGTTTGATAGGTTATCAAAATCAGCACTCAGTTGCCTACCAAGTTGAGTAAACTTCTGAGCTCAGAAGAAGGAGAATCATTTATGGCACATTGGAGCATTCCATTGTGTGCACATGGGCAAGTCCATTCTCTAGATTATGATTGGTTTGCTGGTCTATGCATGGGCGTATTTTGTTTTTGTTTTTGTTTTGTTTTACGGCATATCAACCACAAGAGGTCATTTAATGCCAGCTGGGCATATCTATGTATAAATATAGTTTCAATTTAATACTGTTGGAGGAACTGTATTGAGTTATAGCCTGTTTCATTTTTATCTGTTGACTGGACACTAGTTGGGATCCTTGAGTAAGTAAGTGTTATCGTTATTATCATACATGTTGTAGCTGTGCATGAGAGGTTGCCGAAATGTATGCTATTGAAAATTCCATAAAAGCTTATAGAAATGCATATAAAATAACAATCTGATGATTCAATGATAATAATTTGAAAAGGAGGGAGACAAAGAGATATGATTTTGCATCTATTATTCACTACATAATTTGAACCAATCTTTCAGAAAATAAACTGGAGAAAGAATTAAACTATATATAAATGGAGAATATGTAAACTATCTTAGATATAATTGCAACCTAGTACTTCTATCAGAATCATCATTTGAGTTAAAAGTAATAATAAATCACCTGAAGAGAGAGAGAGAGAGAGAGAGAGAGAGAGAAAGAAAGAAAGATTGTCTCAAATAGGCTTAAAGGTTCTTTGAGTGGAAACTTATGTTTTCTTTGCACCGTTAAAATATGAAATTACATCTTTAAAATAAGATGAATAGAAGATAAAAGTAGTGTTCCACTTTAATGAGATAAAAACAATCGGTTATAGAAATACATATGAGAATGATACTTTAACAATGGATACAATTGAATGCCAGTTCCAGGATACCCCTTTTGGTTGACAAGTTTTAACTCTCAGCAGAGATGCAGTCGGCTTATTCTCAACTATTCTGACGAGTCAATTGTATGTTTCTCTGCGTGAAAATGATGTTAAAAAATGATATGACAAACAGGAAAAAATATTTCTCAATAATTGCATACTTAAAAAAAAAAGCTTTCTCTCTTAGATCCAACTTGAAGTCATTGTCAAGAGAATGTAATAATTTTGAAAAAATTCTGTGTATTTATTTTTTAGCTAATAAAGTATGCAATGAAGAATAGATCCAACAATAAGACTTCAACAACACAAATGAGATAACATTTAGTCAAGGAGTGAGGCAGGAAATGGTATGTAATTTTTCATAAATTATCTATTGTGTGTCTTGAAATGATATTTTGGAAAATGAGCTAGGAAAGAAATAGAGTAAATATACTCAAAGAATATTTGATCCATATTAGATTTGTCAATGAAATAACCATTGAATAAGTGACAATGAAAATAGCAAGAGTATCAAATAGGTTTAACAATAACCAGGCATAAGACTAAAATAATGTTGAACTCTAATATTCAGAAAACAATGATAAAAGCACAAAATCATGAAAAACATTGCCAAAAGATTCTGCAGATGAAAAATACAAGATAGAGACCTATCAACAGGCGCCTTACCAATATACTTAAAGCATAAAAATGCTATTGTTGCATAACAACTGGAAACATGTAATTTTGAAACAGAATTAACTAAATCACTAGAAATGAAACTCAGTTTTACAAAGATCAATGAAAAGGGCAATGCAAGGAATAATTCAAAGAGATAAAAAAGAGCGATCAACATTAGAGACCAAGGTCAGAAATATCATAAAAGCTATTGAACTGCAAAAATAAAAGCAGGCAAGACACATAGCTAAAAAGAGAGGATATCAAAAGCTGTAAATATTTAATAGAAAAGTGCCCAAGAAATAACAAGCATAACAGGAAAAGACCTGACATAAAATGAAGGGATGAGATGATAGTTAAGGCATGGCAAAGGTTAGCATTATCAAGGTCATTATGAAAAGATATGGGAAGGGCCTTTGTTTAGCAGTGGACTCAAAACAGCTGCTGCTGCTGCTGCTGCTGCTGCTGTTGCTACAGCTGATATTTATGCTGATTCAGGTTCAGCAATAACGAAGCTTATTATGTTATCTTGCAGATGTTGATCACTAATATTAACAGCTCTTTAGTAAAAAAAAATAGAAAAATATCACAAGATAATGTAAACTGTAAATGCTTGTCAGATGTGCAATGAATATTATAAATTGTAGCATCCTAGTTGATTTTTTAAGCGTGAAAAAATATCCATAAAACAGGAGTTGACTTATACGGCTGGGTTAAAATCTAAACCTTTACCACAGAGAGGTCAACCAGAAGAACAGTGCTTCTAACAATCAATATAGACAGCTTACCTCTATGCCAGTAGACTGCCACCTACATTTCTCAACTCATGTTTAGTGAACATGCTTAACATATTAATATAGATTATTATCAACTCATAAGTCTGTTATACAAATTAAGTATTATATTTGTTAGGGGAGAGTTATCTCCTATAATGAATGATTGACTCTTTACAGAAAAAAGTGTAGTATCAGACAACAAGATGGCTGCTTGAAAATATACCATTTGTCTACAGTAAATTCTTGATCCAATACAATCTTGATGTATCCTGGTCAGTGAAAAATAAAATCAAATATTATTGTGTTAAGAATATATGTAATTGTTTTCTGTTATATTTTGTTGTTCCTAATGTTTTGAGTTATAACAATATTGATTCTCTATCACATGCTGTTTGCCACAGCTGATGCATTGACTGTCAATACTAAACTGAAACATCACAGTAACCTACTGTATATCTGGGGGTTAAGCTATACAGAAGGTCTAACCCAGAATTTTGATCTAAAAAGCTTGAGGTCAATTTATATGCTGCAGTTTACAATACTTGGGTAATAAACTAAATATCTGAAGATCACTGATATGAAATCTTATTGGGAAAAGTGATATATAATGGTGGAAAAAATCAATCGATTGATTTTAATAACATCTCAGTTGAGAGAATCACATTCATTGTACATTCCTATTTGTATTTTTATATAGCTGTTTCTTAAGAGGTTTTTGCACAGTTATATGTATCAATCATTATCTAGGACAAATAATTTGCTTGCTCATTCGGCTGGGGTTGTAGAATACACTGACTGCCCCTCTGCAGAAAGGTAAGACCCCTCCCCCTAACGAGTGTCCTGTATATGACACTAAACAATCTGATGGTGAGGTTCCAGTGATGCTGGGCTTTGGAGAATGTGGAGCACCCCTTCATTGCCATTGCTCCCAGGTCCACTCAAGCTCAGAATAGTAGCACCTGATAGGGCCCTATCTATAGGTTAAATATAACTGTATACTTATGCTAAACTGAATTGTTTGAATTAGAATTGTTTAACTAAACTGAATAGCTTGAAATAGAAATGTTTTTGACAATTAAAATGTGTACTTACATTTAAACTGTGTACTTATGTTAAACTGCATTGTTTGAAATTGATCTGTTTTTGACATTAAAACTCTACTTACACTAAACTGAATTGTTCAAAATAGAACTGTTTTGACATTTAACTGTGTGTAAAAAAATCTATACTTATTTTAAACTGAATTGGCTGAATTAAAACTGTTTGACTAAACTGAATAGCTTGAAAAAGAAATATTTTGACAATTAAACTGTGTACTCATGCTAAACTGAATTGTTTGAAATAGAACTGATTATTTGTATAAAAATGGATTTGGCGTTAAATAACCTACAAAGGTTAATATACAATAAAACCCAAACAACCAACCAACCAACCAATAATTTGCAGACAGTTGTATGGTTTCAAGTATTCCTATCTAACATAAATAATTTTTAAACAGATTTATTTGATGGCACTTAATAGTTACAACTAATTCTAGTCAGAGTGGAGGTGGGGTAAATGATGAGCAAAGGTACTTCCACTCCACAAGATCTCAAGAATAGGAGCCTCACCATCAGATGCTATATCTAGGATACTTCTTTTTTTGAGGAAGGTTTCTTACCTCTCCACAGGGCAATTAGTTTATTCTAATTCCAAACAATAGAGTGAAGGGTGATATATAATGCAGAATTTGGTTTGGTTTAGATTTTATAGCACATCAACCATTGTAGGTTATTTAATGCCAAATCCATGTTTGTACATATAAACAGATATATTTCAAACAATTCAGTTTAGCATAAAAAAAGTTCCATTTCAAACAATTCAGTTTAGCATAAGTACACAGTTTAAATGTCAAAACGGTTCTATTTCAAACAATTCAGTTTAGCATAAGTGTGCAATTTAAGTATCAAAACAGTCCCATCTCAACTTATTCAGTTTAGCATAAGTACACAGTTTAGTTCTATTTAACCATAGATATGACCCTATCAGGTGTTACCACTCTGGGCCTGATTGGACCTGGGAGTGATGGCTATGAAGGGGTACTCTGCATTCCCCAAAGCTCCAGCATTACTGAAATCTCACCATCAGATTGTTTAGTGTCATATAAGCACACTCATTGGGTGAGTCTTACCCCACTGCAGAGAAGCAGTTGGTGTATTCTACAGCCCCAGCCGACTGGGCAAAGAATGTAGAAGCATTAAAAGAGGGAATAAAAGAATCATAAATATAATGAAAATCAAAATGAAGAATATTCTTTAGATAATTACACAAGGTAAAGCATTCAGATTATTAAAAAAATGCTCTTGGCAGAAATCTGATAATGGGGAAGCTGGCTATAAAATAATGTGACTTTGATAAAAGCATACTTCCACTAAGCATTAAAAGAATCAAAAAAATCTGGCCATAACTTAGTTATTTATTCAGTCTTCATTTAATTGATACAGCAAATATTTCCTTTTACAGTATTGATCTTAAATAAGTACTGTAACATAATGGCCTCCACTACATTAGGCACTTAGGATAGTGGATGTGTCAAACATCTGTGGAGGTATAATTGACAAGTAACAAGTTAAAATCTAGGAAAGTGTTATATACTCTACCAATGAACATTAATGGGTATGTCCCGTTCCACATAAATATTTTGGACACTATTGTGAGGTGGGTAATATGCAGATTAAGTTGTCACCAGTAGCATTGGTTTACCTTCTTCACGCCACTGATAAGTATTGTATTTAGTTAACGTTATAAAGATTTCCATTTCATTTCCAACCTCTATTCTGGCATTATGTTTTTATTAGTAAACAATAGAAATTGCTATATGGAACAACTTATGCTTTATTTTGGTAAATAAAGTTTAGAATATTAAACCCAAAAGAATGATGCTTATATTTATCCTGAGCTCTGATTTTGTTATTTCCAGGAAATTTTGCTTTATAGTTGTTTTCATTTTACCAAAAACATTCAATTAAAGTAAAATTATATATATATATATGATGCTAAGAACAGCAACGATAGTGTACCTATTTATATTGCCTAAAATAAGGCCATTGAGTTGATGCTTTTAATTATCCAACCCCTCTATGATAGGCAGGATGAGACACAAGGTCAAGTGGGCTGCAGCAAGTAGGAATTCAGAGATTTCCTTCTTCTAGACTGGTTGTCTTTCTAAAGTTGAAATATCCAGTCTGCTCTACTATATCTAGGGAGAGAACAGATGGATTTATGCCATTTCCAAAGGCATTTGTATGAAATGAAATTCAAACAGACCTATCCAAGATTTGAACACTGGTTGCTAATTCCGTTTCCTACAATAATAACCTTTTTACGAAACATGCCTCCAGGTGGATTCAACATGTGGGTCTGATGTAATATATAACATATACAAGATTTAAATGTGGGCTCGTAAATATGTTCAAACATTTTCTTGGGAAGTCATTCTGTTCTGTAAACTAAACGAGATGATAATTCCATTCAAAACGTGTTTTCTTTACAACAATTTCTCCATTAATAATCATAAATCTACCGTTAAAACGCAGTTGTAGACAACTGGATTATCAGACCTTCAGACCTTAATGCTTGTTCAGTGAGAATGTTATTTGAAGAAAGCTTTTTAAACAGAAAGTAACGACCACATAAGTATTCATTCATTTCATGTCATCTGGGATTTGAGAGCTTTAGTTGAATTCAAATGGTCTGTTGGGATCCAGACTTGTCAGTTCAGTCTTTTTTAGAATGAGTGAGTCAGGCATGTTCTGATGATTTTAATGCTTAGATACTCTCATGGAATATGGCCAAATGAGGTTTAATTTTCAACATAGCCCTCCTAGTAGTGTACACACTTCTTCCATTGGTGTTGCTGTGCTTGAATCCCATTGATTGAAAAAAATTATCAAGAGGAAATATTTAGCCCACCTTCATATAAAATCATGCACAATATATGTATATTATGTTATAATACATATGTAATATATATTGAGAGGATTCAGTTGAAATTTATTTGATGTAAAAAAGTTTTCTTCTCTTCATAAATGATGTCTGGTAAGTCAAGATATCAAGTAAATAAAAGTGGGAATCAAACCATAATTTTATGTTCGTCAACTTCTTAGCAAGTGACAGCAAGATCCCTCTCCTCATAATATTACACTGAAACATACCCCAGATTTTCTATGATTAGTTTAGGTTAAGAATGAGGAACCTTTTCACATTTAATGGCAACACTGAAACAAAATCTAGTTTTAGTTGTTTACTTGTTGGCCAATGTTCTGGTAGACTGGGATTCAATCCTTGGTCGAGTCATAGCAATGACTCAAGAAATGGTTCCTGATACTTCCTTGCTTAACACTCAGCATTATAAAGGTATGGATAAAGGGTAAGTAGTTCAATACAATGAAAATAGTAGTAACCTCTCCTATACCTTGGTGTAGCAACTATAGAAAAGGAAGCCTTCTGGTTGCCCTTAACTATGATCGGCCAATTTACTTACTTTTCAAGGGTTTCAATAAAAATGGTTTGGGTTGGTTGGTTGTTTTGACTGATAGTGTATCAACCCATTTAGGGTCATTTAATGCCGAATTAAATTTTAAACAATTCAGTTTAGTATAAGTATAGTTTTTGTTTACAAACAGTTAAATGTCAAAACAGTTCTATTACAAAGAATTTAATTTAGTAAAAATACATAGTCTAGTTATATTTAAAAACGGTTCTATTTCAAACAGTTCAGTTTAGCATGAAGATGCAATTTGAATGTCAAAACAGTCCTATTTCAAACAATTCAGTTAGGCAAAAGTTCAGTTCAGTTCTATTTGACCCATAGATAGGATCCTATCAAGTGCTATCACTCTGGGCCAAAGTGAACCGGGGAGCGATGGCAATGAAGGGCAACTCTGCATTCCTCAAAGCCCCAGCATTACTGAAGCCTCTCCATCAAATTGCTTAGTTTCATATCCAGGACACTCTTTGGGTGGAGGGGGGTCTTATTTCTCTGCAGAGAAGCAGTCGGTGTAGTCTTCAGTCCCAGCCGACTGGGCAAAGTTTTGTCTGGGTTCTTTGCTTAATGGCATATCAACCTTCATAGGTTATTTAATGCTAAATCATTGTAGAAGAGAAGCAGTGGCACTATTTAATCTATAGTTGGAAGGATATTTGTCTTAAAATGAATGTAATAGCATGACTGATGTTCAAACTCACTTTATTCGAGCCCGTGGTCCAGAATTTTAGCTACTATGCACTGGGGACTCCTCACAATAAAAATGAAGATGCAAACAGTTTTCTCTTGCTGATGAATGATATTTGAAAACCCACTAGAAAGGCCAGCCCAATCAAATTTAAATGCTGAGGAATAAACATTGGAACCAAATCATAAATGCATGTATGTCAATTTTTTTCATTATCAAGACATGGATGATGATCAATGGCTTTTGAGTTCTGTTCAAAAGTAAGTGCAGGCAAAATTGACACCATAACATTACAATAGACTCCTAACAATTATTTACAAAAAGTTTATTTTGTTCTAAACCAAAGAGACACACACATGCACATAAGTATGAAGTGAATTTTGTCTTACGAGTTGGTAATATGAAGCATTGTTTACAGGAGAACTTTTTTCAAAGAAATCAATACTGATAGTTCCTTTTGCATATGACAAGACTGTCAGCATAACCTTCTTAACTGCTTGCTGTGCTCTGACTTTTTCCCTCTCACCATAGAGTTTGTTTCTCATCCATGAACTCTCTTTTTGACACATGTTCATAGTTTGGTCAATTGGTAAACATTTTTTGACTAGAACATTCTTCTTCAGATCCATCACACTTCCTTCTGTAAATTTCACACGGTCTGCATTTTTCAGCCACCAAAGATTTGATGAGTGGTTCACATTGTCATTTTGAATTGTTTCAAAACAAATATTTTTTCAAAATTTAAATGATTTTTGCAATAAACTAATTCAAAATAGTGCAGAGTTTACATTTATGGGAAAAAATTTGGAAAAAAAAAATTTGCTTTTATTCTTCAAATTCCCCATGTTTATTGACTGACCCTTGTACGTCTTAGACAAAAGAAAGGATGCAACATAAGTATATGCAGAGTTTTAAAAAAGAAGAAAGCATCCATAAATATATATAAATATACTGATGTTTGGTTTGCTTTCTTTGTTGAATGGCATATCAAAATTTATGGATTATTTAATTCCAAAGCCATACTTGTTGAAGAAGATTCATCTCACAGTTTAACTCATAGCAGGGAATATAAGGAAGTTCATGCCTTTCCCATGAGTATAAGTCTGAAAGCGAACATAATAGCATGACTGGAGTTTAAACTTACTTCCTACAATGTTGCCCTCCAGCATACTAGCCATTAGTTGACTCGGAATTCCATCATATATATATATATATATATATATATGTTTATCTGAAGGGTAACAGATACTTAAAGAAATAAAAGTTTGCAGAATTTCCATATATTATGTATTGTGCAGCCATTCATATGTACAGATTCTGTTTTGCTTATATAAATAATGTCCAGTTCAAGTTTTCTTCCCTCGGCTTCTTCTTTGGTGTGTCACTTCTTTATTCAAAATCTATAACAAGAAATGACCAGTTTCTGGACACCAGTAATTTCTCAGCATTTAGTAGCCACATTTACAAAATGTGAGCTTCACACAGAAATCAGTACTATTATTCCATGGCAAAAATCAATAGCCACTTTGAGAGTTTGCATCACACAGCAGATATATGGGATGGCTTTTGTCTTTTTGAAGCAAAGATAAAAATGCCAACTACACAAACACACTATATGGACACAGAATTGGTGAATGATATATGAGATATATTTGGAATCTATCCAGGCACTTTGTATATCTTAAGAACTGGCTGTGTGGCCTTGATGTGACTTGACACATAATCAAAGAAACCTAACTGTGGATGCATCAACAGACACTCTCCTATGAGTTAACTCATTCAACATTGATGTGCCACTGAGTGATCCTGCGTTTAGTGTGTGACTGTAACTGTTACAGTCAAAGCAAGAAAACAAGTAGATTCTTTATACTTCAGGAAAGATTTTTGTTCAGCAGACACTGCTTCATTCTAGTCTGTCCTACCCTGTTGGTCAAGCTTAAAATACACTGACTTTATTCATGGCAGGTGGTTAACCATCCCACCCAAAAGAGGTATCCTAGGTATGACAGTAAATTGCATCTGGAAGTTCCAGTTCTAGAGCACTGGGGAGTTTAAAGTACCCATTCATGGCCATTACTTCTAGTTCCAAAGGGCACTACTCCTTTCTCTGGACTGCTCCACTTACTCTTTATCTGTACCTCATAACACTGAGTGTTAAGCAAGGAGTCATAAAGTATCATTTTCCAAGTCTTTGGTATGACTTGACCTAGGATTGAACCAAGATCTCCCAGACCATTGGCACACACTCTAACCATCATGCATATATATATATATATATCATCATCATCATGTCGTGCCACCAGCACGAATATCCCTGACCATCTCTCGCCACTTCTCCCTATCATTCATCGCCTCCGGCAGGTCTTCTGTGTCCTCACATAGCTGCTGTATGTAAGTTCGGGTTGGTTGTCCAGCTTTTGCTTGGCCATATGTGGGGGTCCATAGGAGTACATCACTTACGAGCTCGTCCTTGCTTCTCCAGCAGTGTCCTGCGTGTGTGGCTCATCTAACCTGTATAGTTTTCGTGTTGGGAGGCAAATGGCCGTATAGTTGGTGTCTCGTGGGGTGTTGTCGCCAGGACTTGTTCAATATTGCTCTCAACATTCTTGTGTAGTTGCCGTCAAGTTTCTTCTCCAGCCGTTTAGTTAGCGTCCATGTAGTGCATCCATATAGCAGTATCGATACAACCGCTGCCTGGAAGAAACTGCATTTCATTTTATCAGTCAGGTCTGATTTCTATATGACTGAGAGCCTATCTATAGCCGTCCATGCTTTCGTCAGTCATGTGTCGATGTCGTTTTTGGTTGATGAGATGCTACTTCCTAGGTAGGTGAACACACAAACATGAGTATATATATATATATATATATATATGCACACACACAAAAATATGAAAATCTTATCTTTATATATAAACAAACATGAGAATCATACATATAGATTTTCGTCTGTATGAATGTGTGTATATTTTAAACTCTATAAGAATGTGTGTCAGTATATATATATATATTATATATATATATATATATATATATATATATATATATATATATATATGATTTTCATTTCTTTTTGTGTGTGTTTATATATATATATATATATATATTCATCTCTGTATGAATATGTGTAAGTATGTGCATGTATACGATTTTCATTTCTATGTGTTTGTATATATATATATATATATATATATATATATATATATATATATATATATATATATATGCATGTGTTTGGGTGTGTATACACAGGCAGTAAAACTTCATTAATACAAAGCCAAAGATTCAAATTTTAAAATCAACTTATTCTGTTTGAATTTCTAAGATGAGAAATTATTTTTATACCCTGATTTATAGTTTCTATTCCGTTCATCTTGGATGTTGTGATTATTAGTCAAAAATCAAATAAAATTCATTGAAAAATTTTGAGGAAAAATTCAGGTTTTAATAACGTGTCAAGTTAAAGATTTATTTATTGTGTGTGTTAAGCTTCTTATATCAAGAATAATTTCTCAAAGTGTTTTTCTGAGATATGGTGTGTTCAGAGATAAGATAAATACTTGATAACATTATATACCTAACACCTACCTTTTTCCAAAAGTAAATATCAATAGCTCAATCAATGTATTTAAATTTAATGCAATTAAAAGTTTTATGTCAACAATAGGTATATAAGTTCATATGAACAAATATGATTATATAAAAATTCTTAAATTATGTCTTCCAATAGATTCTGTTGGTTGGAATATCTATAGGTGGCCATAGCAGTAATAATATTGGCAGAAAAGTCCAAACAAACCCCTAAACTAACCCAGAAAAAATATACAGAGCTTTGATAGAGCTCAAAGGTAATACTCACACCCAACAAATAGGGGTGCCAAACTATCTCAAAGCTGTGTTGTCATTTCATGTAGATGCAATGTGAATATTTCATGGTATGCGAATCTAACACTAGCCAATTGGTTACTCTATTCTGTAAGATTCACTGAATCAACTTTTTGATTCTGTGTTGGACCAAAAATTTCTCAAAGGACATTTAACATCTTACTCTTCTTATTCACTTTAACATCCTCTGATGCTACACTTATTTCTCTCATAATTTTACCTTCAATAAGTCAAGTTGGCGACCTTAGTCGAGGGTGACCTGAAGGCTCCCTTTTCAATAGCTACTACACTGAGGTGTAGGGGAGGGCATTAGTCCTTCCCTCGATTGCTCTACTTTACCCTTGATCCTTACCTTATAATGCTGAGTATTAAGCAAGGCAGCATCAAGTACCATTTTTTTGAGTCTTTGGTATGACTCAACCTGGGATTGAAAAGTGCCTGAAAATTTAAATCTAGTTTTTAAAGATAAATTCATTTCAATCTTCAATATAACTATAAAAAAATATATTCTGTTGGTTGACCAATGTGATAACTTTAACTTACCTGAAACAAAAAATAATGGGCTGCTTCCCATCTTTCATGGAAGCAGCCATTTGTAATGTAACAAGGGTATTAGTGCTATGTAAAATGTAAACTGCCTTGCTTTGGATTTGAAATCCAGTCGTCATGTCTATTTTTAGTGATGATTACCATTACACCACAGACACCTCCAGGAAGCAATTGTAATCCTCTGATCCCCACCCTGGTCGTTAACTACATGTTTTCTTTTTCTTGCTGGACATGCTTGTTATCTTAGTGGGGTTCTATCATATTCTTTCAACCAGTCTGAGAGAAACAAGCTTACAATCTATCAACAAAGAATTGACACCATGATTTTAGTTCTAAACTTGATTTATTTAATTTCTGGTTCAGACTCAGAGAAATGTGTCTGAGAAAAGAGATTCTGAGATGAGGCTTGAGTTTTCTTTTATGTAGAATCTATAAAGGATTCACTCCCCCATATTGATAATTTAATGTCTTACTCTGAGACATAAGTACACATAAAGTAACAGTTGTAGAAAATGGGATTGGTGACTCGAATTCTCCAGTCAAAGAGAATTGCCCAATCAGCTGGGGCTGTAGAATACACCAACTGCACCTCTGCAGAGGGGTACCCCCCCCCAGTGAGTGTCCTTATATGACACTAAATGATCTGATGATGAGGCTCCAGTGATGCTGGAGCTTTGGGGATTGTGGAGCACTCCTTCATCACCATTGCTCCCAGGTCCACCCAGGTCTGGAGTGATAGCACCTGATTGGGCCCTATCTAACGGTTAAATAGAACTAAAGTGAATTGTTGAATTAGAACTGTTTGACTAAACTGAATAGCTTGAAATAGAAATGTTTTTGACAATTAAATTGTGTACTTATGCTAAACTGATTTGTTTGAAATGGAACTGTTTTTGACATTGAAACTGTACTTACACTAAACTGAATTGTTTATTATAGAACTTTTTTGACATTTAACTGTGTGTAAACAAAATCTATACGTATACTTAGCTGAATTAGAATTGACTGAACTGAATAGCTTGAGATAGAAATGTTTTTGACAATTAAACTGTGTACTCATGCTAAACTGAATTGATTGAAATAGCACTGATTATGTGCATAAAAATGGATTTGGCATTAAATAACCTACAAAGGTTGATATGCCATAAAACCCAAACAACCAAACCAGTCAAAGAGAAATAAAACTCTGAACTGAAATGAACTTGGCTTAAAAATTTACTTTATATCATTTACTACTTGTTGTGGAGGGGTTGGGCGAGTACATACAACAAGATGGAAGCTGGAATAGATGAGTGTGGAATACTTGCTTCAGGACTGATTCTGGAATTGATCTGACATGGAAAATAGGATTTCTTTTATGGAGCCCTCTGACAAAGAAGCTTCATCTTGCAGTGGGCATATGCAAGACATGCAGCCGGCTTTAGTGATCAGAGAGATGAAAGGAATGATGGAACATTTGATAATTTTGGCTCAAATGACTGTTTCTTTTCTCAGTTACTTGATAATTACTTTTACTCCTCGGTGTGAAGTCTACTATTCACACCCCTTTAATGTGTGGGTGTTACTGTAAAGCATAACACATTTCTATCAATTGCCACCTGAAAAGGTCTCATTGGCCAACTGTATTTCAGTTTTGTAATTCTTGGCTTACCCCTTTGGCTCAGTTTTACAAAGTTAAATTCAAGTTTATTCAAAATTAGTTTGGTTTGTTTTTCTGCCATATCAATCCTTGTTGGTTATTTAATGCCAGATCCTGTTTTTACATATATATTAGATACATGATTTGTGAACACATTTCGTAGATAAATACAGTTAAATGATCAAACAGTTCTATTTCTAACAATTCAATTTAGTATGAGTCAACTAAGTGAAATGATTCTAAGCATGGCTATGTATTACCAACATCAGTTATTTGTTTACACCCAGTTAAATGATCAGTTTGGTTCCTAACCATTCGATTTAGCATAAGTCATTTAAAAGTAAAACAGTTCTATTTGATCCTTAGATAGGACTCTATTAAATGCTACCATTCTGGGCCAAAGTGGACTTGGGATCAATGGCAATGAAAGGGTGCATCATCTCATAACTTAGACAGCCCATCAAATATTGTTTAAAAAAATAATTGGTTTGTTGGTTTTAGGGTATGTTGACCAAAGTTGAGTTATTAAATGCTAAAGTCAGTCTTCTTTTTTGACAAATAATTATAGTGCTTCAAAAAAACTAATGATAATAATTTCTAAATGGTAATATTTTTATACTAACGAATGTACATACTTGTGTATTCCAGCATGACAATAACTGCAAACACACCTCCAAGACAACCATTGTTTTACTGAAGAGGCTGAGGGTAAAGGTGATGGACTGGTCAATCATGTCTCCTGACTTGAACCCAGTAGAACATCTTTGGGGGATCCTCAAGCAGAAGGTGGAGGTGTGCAACACCAATCTTTCTCTTAAAAAAATAATGTTGATATTTAATGAGACATTAACCTATGTGGGTTATTTAATGCCAAATCTCACACACACACACACATATATATATATATATATATATATATATATATATATATATATATATATATATATATATATACATATACATATATGTGTGTGTGTGTGTGTGTGTGTGTGTGTGTGTACGATTTGTAAGCAAATCGTTTATATGTAAATATTTTTGTTTTTAAACTAATTTTTCAAGCATGAGACAAAGGTTAGTAAACAAATTGTTTTCACTGGTATATGCTTTGAAGATGGTCTTGATTCACAGTGTTGTGGACCAGTAAAGGGTCCGGAAGAAAGACTCAAAATTGGGATTATGTGAAACAAGTATATTGAATGGAAGTATAAATACAGCATAAGTAAAAGAGTGTTGAATGTCAGTCTGACTGCCAAAGTGTTAGGCTAGAGTTAACTCAACACTGAGATGAATATTCTCCTGGTATTCATAGTCAGAGGAAGAGTTCATAATAGTCCGTAAGGTAGGTACCATAACACACAGATATATCAATTTTTTTTATATATATCTTTTAGATTGAGGTTTGCAATTGTTTTGTTAATTTCATTATCCATACTTTCTACACTACAGGATGTATTTAGGGACCAGGTTGATCTTTGAGAGTTACAATGTTTTAGTTCAGTTCTATGGACTCATTTAATCATTTCTTGGAGTGATTTTGTTCTTGATGATGAGGGATTAGATATTTTCAGTCATTTTTGTCCTGTTGTTGGTTGTATAAGATTTATTTTGGACTGGAAAGAAAGGTTCAAATATAGCTAAGGTACTTCAAAAACAAGAGGTCATTCATTACATTGAATATGTTTTTGAAGACTTCAAGCTTACTGTCATTCATTTTGCCCAATAGTATATTAAGAACACCACTTTGTGGCTAAACATTAGGGATTGTTCATGGCTCAAGTATATACAGTATTCTTAATACAAATCATTTGCATGTAGTCCTTTACTTTCAAGAATTCATATCTTGCATTAATAATTTATGCACCATTATATGGCTTTAAGTAATCATTCCAATTCAATAATAATAATCTTTTGTTTACACAGAAGATATATGTATTCAGGTATCCCTAATCATTATAATTTTCAAATATTTGAATCAGAGATCGGAATCAACTGGTAAAAACATTCTGGATGAGAATGGACTAGGAAGTAATAATTATGACTCAACACTCTCAAAAGCTCCAGAATTGAAGACAGCATGTATCTGACCTCCTACCAAGTCAGAATGTGGCACAAGGCTATTTTATCGTGGACATCATGTGGGAATGGCCCAAAAATACTTGACCCCATTGTCATACGCCTAATGGGACGCTTCAGATGCCGAGCAATAGACCCACCCCTTCAAAGCAAGTAAATCCTGGGGGGGGGGCTCCCTAGGACCAAGTGTTCAATAGCCAACTAACTACCTGGCATGAATGCCAGGTGGGCTAGCTAATGAGTTGACTCCAGAATTGAAGACTCACCACAGAATCTAATTTTGTATCCAACCTTGGACATTTAAAAAAAAAAAGAAACATTTTTAGTATAATGAACCAAAGAATTGTGGCTTTTTAAAAAAGATTGTGAATATAGGAAATAAGATGAAGCGAATAATTCAATTTATATAAATAATTTGCAATCCACTTCTGAAATGTTTAACCATTCTGTCCTATTTTCCATAAAAAATACAAATCTTCTTATGCATTTTTTACCTTCTTTAAAATAAAAAAAGCATAATACAAACAAAATATTGCTTATTTTCTTCCATTTTGAATGTTCAAATCAGTAATTTAAAAAATTTATTGAAATTTTGACCTTTCAAAAGTGGATATTCATATAACAGCTCTTACAATAAAAAATTATCTTTAAAAAGGAACTCAAAATGAACACTTAACACTAATGACAAAAACTAAGTAAATTGTTTGTTATTGTTTATGTTCAGTCCCTAACATGGTTACAAGTCTTGCTAACATTAATAATTCTATTTAATATGAATCATTTGTTTGCACACAGTTAAATGGTTTCAAGTATTGCTGACACAAAATTCTATTCTACATAAGTCATTCATTTGGACTCAGCTAAATTGTTTCAATTATTGCTGTCGAACATTAGTAATTTGTTTGTGCACAGTTAAATGGTTAAACAATTCTATTTGACCTATACATGAGACCTAAATAGGTACTATCACTCTGGGTCAGAGTGGACCATAGAGTAATGGCAATGAATGGGTACTTCATGTTGCCCAAACCGACAAGCCTTGAGTCTTTCCATCAGATATTTTAGAGTCATTTCCTGAATTCTCATAGTGGGAAGGACTTATTCCTCAGCAGTGATGAAGTCAGCATATTCTACAGCTCCAGCAAACTTGGCTGAATACTTACATAATAGAAAGAATAGTGATACACTCCAAAGTCCTGGAAAAGAGACTGGGGTAACTAAAGATCAGAGGAAGAATCCAGACCAAAACATAAATGGTAAGATATTAACTAGGTTGAGCTACCATTGCCACTTGCCTAAGTCCACTTATATCACACAGGTGACAGTTTAAGATATGGTTGGTATTTTTGTCACACCTTATACATAACAGACCAGGATTTTTCTTTTTTGATTATTGACAGATTTATTACATGTAAAATTTGTAATGTATTTACTGAAGTTCTAATCCAGAATTTTGGATAGAACTTTTGATGTCAACTGATTTGGTCATTTCAGGATAAAATACTGAGGAGAGTCCTTGGAGAGTCTTTCTATCACTCAAAAACTACCAGTTAAGACTGGTGTGAAAAATTCACAAGGAGTAAAATAATCTTCAGCCAACACAAAATAATGGAATTTTAGATTGAAAATGATGCACTCATTGTAATGATTGAAGGGAAAAATAAAGAATAAAAAGAAAACAAGAATATAATTAGAAAACACTAATTGGAGTGGCTTTATTTATAGGCAATAGTGTCAACTCAGAACCACTAACTGCTTAATATGCTGATATTTGGTATAATTCCATTTTTAATTTTGCCCAGTCGGCTAGGGCGGTAGAATACACCGACTCCACCTCTGCAGAGGGGTAAGACCCCCTCCCAATGAGTGTCCTGAATATGTCACTAAACAATCTGATGTTGAGGTTCCAGTAATGCTGGGGCATTGGGGAATATGGAGCACCCCTTCATTGCCATTGCTTCCAGGTTCACTCTGGCCCGGCATGTTAGCACCTGATAGGGCCTTATCTATAGGTTAAATAGAACTAATGGCATACTTATGCTAAACTAAATTGTTTGACTAAACTGTATAGCTTGAAATAGAAATGTTTTTGACTATTAAACCGTACTTACATTTAAACTGCGTGCTTATGTTAAACTGAATTATTTGAAATGGAACTGTTTTTCGACATTGAAACTGTACTTACACGAAACTGAATTGTTATATATAGAACTGTTTTGACATTTAACCATGTGTAAACAAAATCTGTATTTATATTAAACTGAATTAGCTGAATTAAAACTCCTTGACTAAACTAAATAGCTTGAAATAGAAATGTTTTTCATAAACTGTACTTACATTTAAATTGCGTACTTATACTAAACTGAAGAGTTTAAAATAGAACTATTTTTATAAAAATGGATTTGGCATTAAATAACCTACAAAGGTTGATATGCCATAAAAACCAACCAACCAACCAACAACCCTTTTTAATTAAAATGTCCATAAGCTACATTATAATGATAAGGAGGCACATTAAACATTATGATTATTGTTGAAGGAAATGGAATTGGTGACAAAAGTTCAAATCCTGGATGAGGCAGTTGGTGTTTCACTTTGCCTTTGTTTTATACCAGAATTGAACAAAACAACTCTTATTTATAAAAGTATAATCAGCTTCTTTTTTTTTCCCTTTTATTATGAAATGTACAAAATAGTGATGGTGCAGCTTTTCTCTGCCTTTCTACCTTGTTCTGTTTCCACAAGACTGGTACAGGGGCAGCACAAAACATTTAATAATCTCTGCTTCTTCTTTCACGAGACTGGTACAGGGGCAGCACAAAATATTTAATAATCTCTGCTTCTTCTTTCACGAGACTGGTACAGGGGCAGCACAAAACATTAAATAATCTCTGCTTCTTCTTTCACAAGACTGGTACAGGGGCAGCACAAAACATTTAATAATCTCTGCTTCTTCTTTCACGAGACTGGTACAGGGGCAGCACAAAACATTTAATAATCTCTGCTTCTTCTTTCACGAGACTGGTACAGGGGCAGCACAAAACATTTAATAATCTCTGCTTCTTCTTTTACGAGACTGGTACAGGGGCAGCACAAAACATTTAATAATCTCCACTTCTTCTTCATTCTTCTTTCATGAGACTGGTACGAGACCAACTCAAAATATCTAATCATCTCAGCTTCCATGTTTTTTCAACTTCAGGGCCTTTTCAAGGCACTCTTTCTTTTTTGTTCTGTGATCATTCCTACTTTAAACATGAACGAGCTTGTTTCTTCCCATTACTCCTACTTTTACAAGTCTGTTTCTTTACACATCTCTGCTTTGTGCATCTAGCATTATCTCAAGGCATTTAAACATCTTAATTTCTTCATTTTAGTGTGTCTCACACAGCCCAGACCTCTCTCTACCTCTCAATCCCTGGGCCATCAGGCTCAAGGCCAGTGCCCAGAGCGGTATGACATCTAGTGACTCTTCTGCTGGCTCCTTCATTCTCACTTTGATTAAAAATCTTCAGTTGTAATAGAATTTTCCAGACACCCACACAATCCTCATAGTCCCTCTTCCTTCTGGCATGCCACTCACATAATTCCTATGGAATTTTTGCTGTGTTTTGTTTACATAAGAAAACAGGTGTACATCCTGTTTGCCACCAACATAACTTACATGGCCTGTCAAAGAAATCCTCTTGTCAGTATTTAACAGTTTGTCCTCAAGAAAATCTCAAATACTAATAATTATAGAACTAATAATGCAATTTAGGCACAGATTAAAGAATTTCCCAAGTTTTCCTTCAAATACTAATAATTCTATTCAACATTACTGTTTTGCACATGGGTAAACCAGTTTAGGAGAAAGAACATTTTTAATTCAAACCAGCTGTACTCCACTTAAACTTAGATGTTGCATTATATCTCCAGTGGAGGGATTGGGTAAATACATATTTTAGAATGCTCTGATTTTTCTATGGATATTTTATGAACACAATCAAAATGGTTCATTGTCTGATATTTTTCTTTGTGCCATAGAATTCAAATGTTTTTGAGAATAAATCAATTACCATTCTAATTTACAACTTAATAATAGTAGTGTGAGAACAGTGGTTGCACTCATCTTAATCATTATAATTTCTCAAGAAAGGCAATTGTTATATAGAATACTTTTTTTATAGGAATTTGAAATGTGTGGTTCTCATTGAGGCTACCACCAGCTTTTTCTTATAATGCATTAGGCTTTTTATCATTAACGGTTTTCGGACTATTGTCTTCATCTTTATAGTTATTTCCACACCATTTCGGTCGATATGTCCTCCAGGCTTCTTCAGGTGTTTGTCGAACTTGGCAACCTACACAGAACTTCAAACTACGTCTTTATTGAATCCACGTGGGTCGCCTGTTCTGATTCTGTTAGCCCGAACCTGGTACCAGTGTTAAGTATTCCTGTATTGTTTGATTGAATTGAACCTGCAACTTCCAGATGATTATCTCCTTAGAAGCTTAGGGAACAAACGCCTATAACCATTATGCTATGTGTCCTGCTGGACTCATAGTGTAATGGTTATAGGCTTTGTCTCAGAAATTTAGACAACTAATACGTATTAGGCTATTTGATTGATAACCTAACACAAAATATTTCAGTAAGGAAAAACAAAGTCCATTAAAACAAAAATGATATATATCTTATACACACATATTACATGCCATGACAACTGACCCAAACCATAAAAAAAGGTCACAAAACCTGTTCCACAGAACAAGAAGTGCTGAAAGGCAACAGTCAACTTAAATTTTTTCCTGGTGTAGGGAAAAGGTTCACCCAGGATAATTTGCATGCATGTGCTGCTTAAAAAGACAGAGTCGAAATAGAGGAGTCTTCTCTGACTGGTGTCTGCAACCAAAACCAGAGAGAATACCTCAAAATGTCTCATGACCAAGTCATGTGAGTGTCAAAAGCTCTGCCCATAACTCCCAAAAAAGGGAGAACACAATGTTTAGTTCCCAAACACTTTTATTCATTAGCAATTCTAATATAGATTCTGCAAATTTAATGTGACTCAATATGGTCACCAATGGCGAATTTTAAACAAGTATTAATATAATAACAACGATAATTAATAATAATAATAATAATAATAATAATAATAATAATAATAATAATAATGATATTATTAGAAACAACTAATGAGGATATTATAAAAAGAACTAATGATGATATAATTAATAATGACTAATGATTATATTATAATATTGAGAATTAATTATGATATAATAATAATGATATCAATAATAAAATAATCATAACTAATGAGGATATTATGACAAATAAGGACTAATTATAATGAATGATATTATCATGGAACTTATGAGTATATTATAATGAGAATTAATAATGATATTATTATAAGAAGTAAATAATGATGATATTATTTTGGTACAAGTACTGGTAGACTGTGGTAAAATTTTGTCCATCAAATTCTTGAACTTTGTAATAAAGGCCAAGCAATATTTCTGGGGAGAAAAATATGTCTTATATGACATTCATATAATGAATTAAAAAATATGAACTTGAACCTAAACCTAATTTGTTTATGGAGAGTTCTCCATAAACAAATTATTACTCAGGAGTCAAAGATTAAGATAATGTCTTCATGATTATTTTCAATTTAAAAAAAAAATTTTTTTCCTTAGCTTAATTTTTCACAAAATATCTCCTGGGTTCTATTATATATAAACAACACTTCTGTTGAGAAATTTTATTTCATAAAATTTGTGTTGGAGGAAAATCAACAAACAAGATCCTCTTTAAGATGATTGATTTTTAAATTACTGTTCTATGATGGTCAGTCAATCCCAGTTTAAATGGTCAGCAGTTGGACATCCAAGTTGTGATTTCTCATTATCAACAAATACACTGGTCTGCTGCCAGTTGATAAAAAAGCATCAATCTTCTTTTGTAATAACATGATGTCAATGTATTCCGTTCATTCTGGCTCTTTGAAAATGTATTAGTGAAAAGTCAAATGGTCTTAAATGCAATAATCATGGACGAATAAAACTCAGCTAAAAATTGAATAGATGAAAGGGACTGAATTGTAAACAGTAACAAACTTTGTGTGCCTTAGCTCACTGGAACGTTTTGAAATTGTTTTGCTTCATCAACAGGGGTTTCTGCCATATAAACCAGCTTCACTGAGTCTTCTCCTTGCAGTGGATGTTGACACATTTTTTTACAATATTGGTTCAATTGGAGCAGCCAGCCTTCAGTCATGCTAGCAGGTGAATCTGATGAAATTGTCCACTGCATAGGTAAAACAGGTTGTATCTAGCAAGGAGCAATTCAACACAGCATAGTCTTAACTGGTATTTAGTATAATGAATAAAAACGATGTGGTGCTAAACTTGTTCCATAAAAAAAAACACTTTTAGGATGAAAAAAAAAAAATTGAGGGTGGCCAATTATTTTTGACTGGTAGTGTAGACACTCCATCAAAATTGTATATGTTTTGGGTTGCCTTTGGTATGGTTTTATGGCATATCAAACATTGTAGGTAATTTAATACCATATCTTCTTTATACATATATAGTAAATATATAGGATTTATAAACATGTTTTGTTGATAACCATTTTTAATGAACCTGAGCTAATTTTTTTTGCACACATTTAAATGGGTTCAAGTATTGCTATACACCAGTAACAATTTAACATCAGTCATTTGTTTGCATACATTTAGATAGAAATGCATGATATGTAAGAGATTAGTTTGTCAGTAATTTCATTTTTAAGTGGATTAGAAGTATTTTTTTGCACACAATACTGCTATTGTTTCTACACAGTTAAATGGTTTCAATTATTGCTCTTTGACACTTATAATTCAATATTCATCATTTGTTTGAAGACATTTAAGTGGTTAAAAGTATTGCTTTTTAACACTAATTATTGTATTCAGCATTAGTTATTTGTTTGCATACAGTTAAATGGTTCCAAGTATTGCTATATATCACTAACAATTCAATTAAAAATCAGTCATTTGTTATACTGTTAAATGATCAAACAACAATTCAATTTATCATGTCATTTGTTTGTACACAGTTTAAAAGTCAAACAGTTTTATTTGACCCATTAATAGAGTCCCATAAGATGGTACCACTCCAGGCCAGAGTAGATTAGGGAGCAATGGTGGTGAAGGGGTACTCCTCATTCTCCAAAGCTTCAAGTGCTTTAATGTCATATCCAGGTCATTCGTTGCTCTTACCCCTCTACAGACATGCTGTGTATATGTTTTGTGCAAAGATTTTTTTTTTAGATTGTTATGAAAAAAATAGTAAAAAGAAGACATGCCTCAAAAGGCAAAACAAATAACTTAATAAAAACTTTAAACTTTTCCCTTACCATTAACATAACCAAAAACATAAAAGAAAAAGAATGATAATTTATCTGAATCATTAAGAATTAAAGTGATGATTGACAATGTATGTTAATAAGCATATTAGCTATTTATTTAAAAAAATTCCATATTGAAATAGGATCTTGTTTAACCTCAAATCTAGTACTTGGTAATTCTTCATTTCACTTTCAAAGTTTAGTGAAACTTGTGTTAGGAAGACTACCTGCTAATGAATGTACTACTTGAACATTCCTGTTTAATGTAAAGTATGGAGGAGGCTCCATTAGGGTGTGAGGGACTTTTACCAATTACAATGTCAGGGATTTACACCAGGTAAAGGATTGCCCTGTTGGCTGGGGCAGTAGAATACACTGACTGCAACTCTGCAGAAGGGTAATATCCTCCCAATGAATGTCCTGATATGACACTAAACAATCTGATGATAAGGCTCCAGTGATGCTGGAGCTTTGGGGAAAGCAGATTACCTCTTCATAGCTATTGCTCCCAGGTCCACTCTGGCCCAGAATGGTAGCACTTGATAAGACTCTATCTATGGGTTAAAAAGAACTAACTGCATACTTATGCTAAACTGAATTGTTTGAATTAGAACTGTTTGACTAAACTGAATAGCTTGAAATAGAAATATTTTGATAATTAAACTGAGTGCTTATGCTAAACTGAATAGTTTGAAATGGAACTGTTTTTGACATTGAAACTGTACTTACATTAAACTGAATTGTTAATACTAAACTGAATAAGCTGAATTAGAACTGTTTGAATAAGCTGAATAGCTTGAAATAGAAATGTTTTTGACAATTAAACTGTACTCATGCTAAACTGAATTGTTTGAAGTAGAACTGACTATTTGGCATTAAATGATCAACAAAGATTGATATGCCATAAAATTCAACCAACCAACCAACCAATCAAGTGAAGGACAAATTGAATCAGACTTGCTATCATAGCATCATGTAATCCCATCTGGAATGTGAATTGTGGCACAAGCATTTGTACTCATGCAAGGTAATGACCCAAAGTATCATAGTAAACTCTGCCAGAGGTACATTAAAAGCAAAGAGGGGCAGCACATGGGATCATCCCTTTCAAGATAAATGCTGAGTGACACAGTGAGCAGGTTGCAGAAAAGAAAAACAAGACGGACAACCAGTTCAATGATTGACAAAAATGTTGGACTTTCTTAATTTGACAAACAAACCAGAAGAAAATAGACACTAAGCAACAACACAACAACTAACAAGCTAATACCAATAAAAAGAATATCTTTTAATATCTGGTTCTAATTTTTGTGACTATTTTTTTGATAGAAAATAAGTACCCACAATACAGAAGGAGTAACTTCATTATCTCAAAGACTTTAAAAGTATAAAGTCTGAGATACTTTATCTTGATAACATAGAAAATATGGAAGAATTTTAAACATTCTACTGCTGGAAAAAATTTGTGTGATCCTGGTGCAATTGTATATCTCTAATGTGTTATAAGTCTATCACACTAAACAAATTATTATTTTTCTCCAAGACACAATATACTAAGTGATAAACTTTTATTGACTCATAGCATTTCATTTAATCTGTAACTAGAGAGTTTTATATATGTCAACTTCAACTTCCATAATTGGAACTTCAGTCTTATATATATGTACTCTTGCTGACCTAGTACATTGGCTAACTGGCTCATTGGCCTAGTCGGTAGAGTGTTCGCCAATGGTCCGGGAGATCTGGGTTCAATCCCAGGTCGAGTCTTACCAAAGACTTTAAAAATGGTACTTGATACCTCCTTGCTTAACACTCAGCAATATAAGGTACATATCGAGGGTAAAGTGGAGCAATCCAGGGAAAAGAGTAGCACCCTCCCCTACACCTCGGTGTAGTAGCTATTGAAAAGGGAGCCTTTACTTCTTACTACATTGGCTAAGATGACAAATTTTGGATCACTGCAAATCATATTAAAGTCTTCATTTTCAATTAAAAATTACGATGAAGAATTACTATGAAATAGAAACCCATGTAACAGAAAAGATTGGTTTGGTTTGGTTTTATGACATATCAACCATTGTTGGTTATTTAATGCCAAGTTCTGTTTTTACATATATACAAACTATATATGATTTGTAAAGTTATTTTGTAGATACATTTTTAAACAAGCATGAGCTGATTCTTTTGTACACAGTTAAATGGTTTCAAGTATTGCTATGTAGCAGTAACAATTTAACATCACTCATTTATTAGCACACAGTTAAATGCTTCCAAGTATTACAATGTATCACTAACAATTCAATTAAACAGTCATTTGTTTACGCACAGTTAAATGATCAAACGGTTCTATTTCTAACAACTCAAATTAGCATTAGTCATTTGTATTTGCATTCAGTTTAAATGTTAAACAATTCTATTTAATGTATAGATAGGACCCTTTTCAGGTGCTACCACTTCAGGCCAAAATGGACCTGGAAGTCATGGCAATATAGGGTCACTCTTCTTTCACCAAATCTCTAATGGCTGGAGCCTCACTATCAGACTGCTTAGTGTCATATCCTGGACTCTCATTTGAGGAGTCTTACCCCTCAGCAGAGATGCAGTCAGCTGGGGGTGCAGTGGAATACTACAGAACCCCCAGCTGACTGGGGCTGTTACAGAAAAGAGGTTTATCAATTCTATTTGTAGCTCATCTTAGAAAATTGATATCAGTCAGTGAAAAATATTATGGAGTTTTATCGAGAAAAAAATTTTCTTCTGTAATTTAACTGCCTGACACTTATTGATTTGAACATGCTTTATTTTTGTTATTTTTTTACTGGATTATTAGTTCTGATTATGCAATAATGCCATGTGATTATTTTACATCTTCATCTTGAAGAACATCCTGAAACTTAATAAATCACGATTAATCAAATGTAAATATTCATTTTAGCAAGACAGATGATCCATTAAGTTTTTCTTTTAATATTTGGAAAATTAAATTCTGAGTGGTTATTTACATCTTGCAGCAGTATGGCTTCCAATTGGTCATTATTTAATTTTATATCTTCTATTTAGTGCTTACCATTAAGTCTGGATTACTGCTAATGATCCTCTTGATTGGAAACCTCTTTTGATTTTTTTTTGTATTAAATTCTTCTATCATGTGCAATAAGTAAACATACAAAGTTTGTTTAACTTGAATTGACTGATTATCAATAGAGAATAGACAAACAAAGTCTTCCTAATTGCTCATATAGATCAGGAGATATATGAGAAGAGCAATTAAGTTGATGACTGCATTAATTATTATGGGCAGTCGGGCTGTTTACTTACCCTACACATCCCATGAAAAAAAAAAAACTTCATACATTTTCCTCAAATCCATTGACAAAGTCAGAGAATAACAAGAAATGTCATCTTAAAAAATAAGAAATCTGCATACTTGTATATTCAGAGCTTTTAATACAGCACTCATGTAATTAATGGGTGAGGAATAATTAGTCCTAATTGGACATTATCCTCATCTTGCAAATTGAAAGATGATTGCAATGAGGTCTTTCAGGATTGAGAGTCACAAGAAGTGTCCTTTAAAAAAAAAAAAACTCATTTGCTAGAAAACATTTGATATCTTCTCACTAAAGTTTTATTATTTTTTTGTCTCTGGGTGCATCCAATAGATCATTAAATGTAACTTTCAATCACAAACTGGGCTCTTTAGCTCTATCAATGTATATGTGTGTGTGTGTGTGTGTGTGTTAACTTACATTATATATATATATATATATATATATATATATATATATATATATATATGCACACACACACTACCACTCAAAAGCTTTTGGCAACCCTAAAAAATTTTTATTTCTCATCCTAAAAGTGTTATTTCTGATGAAACAAGTTAAGCACCACATTTATGCATATGTTTATACATATATTTATATATATATGAAAGTAAATATGGATCAAAATCCGACAGTATGAAGATAGCAGAAAGACAATCATAATAAATTCACTTATTTGGATTATGTTTTTCTGCTATCTTCATACTTTCGGATTTTGATCCATATTTACTTTCATGCTGTCCTTTTGGAAAAACAAATACCAAATACATTCTTACACGACATCTAACATGGATGACTTCAAAACGATCTGTATATATGAAAACTTACTTGTCTTTGCGTATTTCTTAATAAACAGGAAGATTTTTTTTTTTTTTTTTTTCTTGTTTCTTTGGGAAATCCAACATTTTCAAATATATTTCCACATGCCAGACATGTTCTTTACTCTTTTGAATTATGGACACTATGAGCACATTTATATCTTTTCATTGTATACTTTTCATTTGTTCCTGTCATCACAGCAAGCATCCATCGCTATGTGAACTATTCTGATATCCAAGTCCTGATGATGGTTACTGAAATTGAAATGTTCAATGTTAACTTTAATTCATAATAAATTCACCTATTTGGATTATGTTTTTCTGTTATCTTCATACATTTATGTATATATTTATGTTTATATATATATATATATATATATATATATATATATATATATATATATATATTCAATAAACTAAATACAAATCATCATGAGCCAAATAAAACACAACTGAAGCTAACAAAACACAAAGAATATTTTAAACTTTTGATTCATCAAAATGACCTCCTTTGACCTCTATCACTGCTTTACAGATTCTTGGCATTCTTTCCATCAAAGACTGGAGGTGGAATGAATATAGTTCTACCCAACTTTCTGGGCAAGAATTGCCAGAGTTGAGCCACACTTGTCGGTTGTTTAGCTCTGACTTTTTTGTCAAGTTCATCCCACACCAGTTCAATGGAAATTAAGTCATCAGTTGAAGGATGTGCTGCTCTTCATTACTTTTAATGTACCTCTCGCAAAGTTTACTATTGTGCTTTGGGTCATTACAATGCATGAGTAAAAATGTTTGAGCCCCAATCCGCATTCCAGATGAGATTATGTGATGCTTCAGTATGCTGTGATTGCTAGGCTGATTCAATTTGTCCTTCACCTGGTGTAAATTCCTGACTTTGTAATTGGTAAAAGCCCCTCACATCCTAACGGAGCCTCCTCCATACTTTATGGTCACTTTGATTCTTCAGGCCAAAGGATTTTATTTCACTATTATCTAGTCTCTGTATGTCTTGGTTCACTGGAGCCTTTTATCATTATTTTCCTTCCTTAACAGTGGTTTCTTGACTGCAATTCTGCCATATAAGACAGCTTCATAGAGTTGTCTACTCATAGTGGATGTTGACACATTTTTTTTTGCAATATCGGTTCCGCTGTGCAGTGATGTTTGGAGCAGTCAGCCTTCTGTCACACAAGCTCGTAACTGATGAAATTGTCCCCTGCTCTTGTTGTCGACCAGTCCTTCTTTTGGTCTTGTTTTGTCCCTTTCCTGATATCTCCTCACAGTATAATACACGTTAGTTCCAGGAAATTTTATTTTTGGTACCAAAGTAAAATGCTTTCCAATTGATTTTTCAAAAGATATCTAGTTATATTGAGGAAGACTTGTATTAAGTAAAATAAATAAATAAATGAAGACATTGGGGTGCCTAACTTGTTTCATTATAAATAACACTTTTAGGATGAAAAATAAAAATTTTTGAGGGTGGCCAAATACTTTTGACTGGTAGTGTGTGTGTATATATATATATATATATATATATATATATATATATATATATATATATATATAAACAGTGAGAGATAGTGCAGGTATCTATTTTTCTCAAGGGCATTAATGATAATAAATGTTAGCAGACTCAGCTGATATTTGAACCTGGCAATTATGTCTTTTACACAGGTAAGCATTATATATATATGTGTATGTGTGTGTGTGTGTGTGTGTGTGTGTGTGTGTGTGTGTGTGCCCATACTTGATTCAAGAAAAATGTTTTTATAATAATTTGCGCATTCACAATAATATATATATATATATATATATATATATATATATATATATATATATATGGAAAAACCTGAAAAAAATCCAATTGTATGAAAATGTACATTGATGAAAAAATACTAAGTCTTTTGAGGATTATTTTGTTTGATGAAATATTTACGAACATTAAAACTTTTGGATTTTTGCCTTCAGGGTGCGTAAGTTGTTAAATGAAATGAAGACAATAAGAATGTTTTAAAACATTCTATTACCATTGGTAGCATTCTGTTTCAAATTTGGGTGATGTAATTAGCCTCGTAAAATTCATTTTTAAAAAAAGTTCATATCACATCAGTCTATTAACTGATGTTAATATATGTATTATTGAGTACATATTTACCTATTATAAACATTCCATAATATATCTATCAGTGTCTATTTGTGGTAACCTTCTTTGGCTATTTGTTTATTAATCTTTCTTAATATATATAAATGATGAAGCCGAATTATCTCAAGGGATTTTATAACTTTTCAACACCAATCTAACCAAATAAGGAAACAAATTGAAAAAAGCCCAATCTTTGCATAAAACTATTGTGGTTTAAAATGATACTAGATTTCACAATTTTTTAGTGTTTTTTTATTGTGTATATAGTCTAACATCTTGGAATATTTAAAATAAATTTTCAAATGCTTTTTACATCACACAACTTTGAAACAAAATGCTGTCCATGGAAATAGAATGTTTTCAAACTTTCTTGTTTTTTGTTTCATTTAATAACTTACACACTCTGATGAAGGACAAAAAACTACAATGTTTAACTGGGGCAAATATTTCTTCAAACAAAATCATCCTATGAAGATCTTACGTCTTTTTATTTCAGTACATTTTGATACATACACACACACACACACACACAGGGTGAGAGAAAAGTAACTCCCTATTTTAAAATTCTTATCTATTTTTAACTATAACTTTTACAAGAAATTAACCAGAAGCATTTAAAAATAATTCCTTTTCAATCATCCTGTTTATATATATATATATATATGGGGGGAGAGAGAGAAGGAAAGAAATGAGAGAAAGTGATGAAAATCAGAAGAAAGAGAAAGAGAAGGAAAGAAATCAGATAAATCAGAAGGAAAAAAGAGAACAGTTGAGAGAAGCAAAAAAATGAGAGAAAGCGAGAGGAAATCACAGAGAAAACAATGAAAAATAGAGGGAAATTAACGAGGAAAGAAGAAAGAATACAAAATAAAAAATTAAGGTTAAGCATAAAAAAATCTCAGAAACTGTAAAACATATATTTGAAAGAACAAAACTTTGTCATTAGCCACAACTGATAGATCAGATCCTCCCATTAGTAAAGCCGGAATTTAAGGTCCTTTACATCACAAATTTAAAATATTAATTGAATCTATTCATTTTGTTTTTGATATAGCGAACACAATTTTCTGGCATCTTTCAATTGTATGTATTTACCCAATTCCTCAACCACCACCAGAGTGTGACAGAAGATCAACTTTTTAAAAGGAGCACCATCCTTTTCCTAGACTGGTTGACTTACCGAGGCTCGGTATATTTGCCTATAGCTGGAGGGAGAAGAGATAGAGTTACACCTTTCCCAAGAGCATTTGCACAGAGTAAAATGCAATCAGCTTCATCAAGGATTTGAACTCGGGGCACTAACTCCATTTCTGAACACCACAACCATTACACTAAGCAGACCTTTTTCTTTAAGGAAAGGGATCATCTTTTTTTTATCATTGTAAAACAAATAAAACAAGCTCTTTTTTGCCTTGACTGGCTTTTGCTATCTGTAAACAGTTTAAGTTTAACCTCATAAAACATCTAAAAAACGTTCAATATTATTTCTTTATCAAACTCTATTTTATCAATGTAATAGTTATGTACGGTAGACTCTTTACATTGGTATTTCTTTCAGATCAGTTAATGTTTGGATTACTTTGAAACTTGATCTGAATTTTCTAACATCTCCAATATATATATATATATATAGTCACTGTATAGGTCTTGACAATGTTTTATTTTCTTATTTTAACTTATTTACATTATTCGGCCTATTGTCCTCATCTTTTTTACCATGTTTATCACAATGTTTTGGCCGTTGTATGCTCACTGTTGTAGACTGTTATAGTTACACAAGCCATGTTTAATGGATGTCAGTTATCAGTTATCTCCTGTTAATTTCCCATCTGAAAGTTCTCCACTGCTTTCACCGGGTATTGAACTCACACTCTTTTAGGTATGTCACTGTATCTAACTAATGCCATGTGTGTCATGTTTCAGAAGTGAAATTAACCGGAGATAACTGATAACTGACATCCATTAAACATGGCTTGTGTAACTAGAACAGCCTACCCTGGGGAGCAAAATAAAGGGTTAAGTTCAACATTCCAACCACCTGAAGAAGGCTGGAGCGTACAAGGCTGAAACATTGTGATGGACATGGTGACAAAGATGAGGACAATAGTCCAGAGAATGTAAATAATGTATATAATTCCTCATCTCAGAAATACGGACAGATATTGTTTTAACTTTCTGATCTTTTTAATATTTTGATTTTGATTTTGATTTTGTTTTGTTCTGCTTCCCTTTTCTTTATGTACATTAATTGCATCATAAATTATTGGTAAATCATATCCAACCTAATTCTTACTTTTATGTAAACCTTTTAGGAGACAAGAAGAATAGGTAGTCAAGTCAATTTTCAACTGCACATATTCAAGTACTTATACACATATATACATATATAAACCCAAACAAAAGCACAACTGAATTAAAACTTAGCTTTGGTGTTGATGTTCTCATTTCGAAGAATAGTTGACTCTGAAGTTTTATTCCCTTTTTTTTTTTTTGAAACATTGGTTAATTGAAGCGACGTCTTTTAAAAGCGTTGTTTTTACATGTTGAAAAGTTTTTGTTGACTGTGTCTTTTAAAAAACGTCTGCTTATTCATTCATAAAATTAATAAATACACAAAGACAGCTTTTTATTCTCAACCAATAAAAAACATCCTTTTAATTATTCCTAAAAATTAATACTTAATTTATTCATTTATCTATTATTTATTATTATTTATTTATTTAAATTTTATAAATAGTTTTGTTTTATATTGCAAAATTATATTGAAGGAATATTTATTTCTAACGAAATGTATGATGTTTGTTCTTCATTAAATGAATCTGTATGAACCTTTCTAACAAGAAAACGACAGCAAATGAAAATCTTTGCATTAATTTCAGCAGAAACATTCATAATATGAGTAACTCTTTTTTCTTTTTTTTTGTTATGGGTGCAGCATTTTTTTTTCAGTCCTTTATGTTTAGAAATTCTCAGATCTTTGTAAATTCCCAAACACCTTAACTGAGCAAAGAAACAAATAAACAAAAAAAAAAATCACATGGTGTTGAACTCTGTGGAACTTGGCGAAAGCAACAGAGGCAGATAAGCTGATATTTACCCAACCCCTTTAAACTCTCTCATTTTCCGGTGAAACTCTGTCAATTATTTGGATCTTATCACAGTCAGGGGTGGGCAATGTGTACTCTTTTCACTTTAGATATGAACCACCATATCAGATCTTTCAACTTCACTTTTGGCTATGACTTCTTTAAGAGGGACTGCTGATTTCCTCCTATCTTATTCCACAATCTTCATAAATTCTTGCTTAATTAAGATTTATTCATTAACAAATGCTGTATAAAAATCAATAACATCTTTCCAATGATGCACCAGCTTAATCATGCCATTTTTGTAAAAGTATCTTGGTTTAACTGAATGTAAAAAGGATGATTTTTAACTGTTCATGTGTGTGTGTGTGTGTGTGTGTGTGTGTGTGTGTGTGTGTGTGTGTGTGTGTGTGTGTGTGCTCATACAGAAATACCCAAACAGGTCCATGTTGTCTACATGCTAATAATAGTATTATACACTTTTTATAGAATTTTCTTTCTTGCATTTTATCTCTTGCATATATATTTATATCTATACATAAAAGAAGTAGAACCCTCCCTTATTCTTTGATGTAGTAGCTAATGAAAAAGTAGCCTTCAGCTTGCCCTCGACACTGGTTGTTAACTTTATATATATATATATATATATATATATATATATATATATGTGTGTGTGTGTGTGTGTGTGTGTGTGTGTGTGTGGTCATGTCTTAAGTAATATTTGAATTCAAAATCAGATGAATATTTAAAACACAATTTTTAATTAGAATTTATTCATTAATATAGCGTCTTTCATTATCAGGAAGTTCTTTCCATTAATTCATAAATGTTATCTGACCATTTTTTAACTTCTTTTGGTTTGGTGAAATAAAAAATGGTAGAGAGGTTAATTCTTACTTTTTTATGTTTTACGAAAAACCTAGTCAATCATAATGAGCCATCTTTGGTATTTTTGATAAAGAATTTGTCAATCCCATTAGCATCACCAATTTTCTTTTTTGCTTTTTCAACATTATTAACTTTTCTAATCTTATAAAACTGAGGTTCTCTACAGACATGTCCATTTTTAGAATCAAATTTGACTGTTTTATTTACTGGTATGTCAACTCTGTAAAGTTATTAAAGCTCAAAGTTGTTCAATATTTCAAAGGTTCAGGGACTTTTTGAGAGGGTTAATTTGGTTGGGTTTTATGGTATATCAACCATTGTAGGTTATTTAATACCAGATCCTCTTCATACATATGCATTAAATATATAGGATTTGTAAAACATTTTATAGATAACTTTCTGAAACAAGTCTGAGCTCCCTTTTTCGCACCGTTAAATGGTTCCAAGTATTGCTTTATAACAGTGACAATTTAACATCAGTCATTTGTTTGCACAGTTTGTTCTATTTGATCAATAAATAGGACCCTATCAGGTGCTACCACTCCAGGTCAGAGTGGAGCAATTGCAATGAAGGGGTACTCATCATTCCCTTAATCACCATCAAATTGATTGATGTCATAATCAGGATACTCATTGGGGGAATCTTACTCCTCAGCAGAGATGCAGTTATTGTATTCTATTACCCTGGCTGACAGAGGATTAAAAAGACTATATGAAGATATATGTATAAAGAAGATTTGGCATTAGATAACCGACAATGGTTGATATGTTATAAAACTCAACCAAATAAAACCTAACATTTAGGTATAGAATAATCCCAGATGGGTTGCCATGCCATTAAAATCAATTGAAAGTTGTTTCACCATTTTAGTCATAAAAATGAAAACTAAAATTTCATAACCAAAGAAACTTTCAGTAATGGGTTGCTTGACAATATTTTTGTTCTTATACTTTTAAGATTTTATTCTTCATCTTTTTTTTTCAGCTTTTGACACACCTATGGGAATGCCATATGGTGTTATAAATCTAAGGCATGGGGTACTCTGTGGAGAGACAATGATCACCTGTATGCCTGGGATAGAGACATTCATTGTGGAGTTTAGAACTCTTATTAGATTAACGGGAGACCTGATCTCAGCAACTCTAAAAATGTTACTCGGATATAAATTTAGTCAATTTACACAAACTTTTTTCCTTTTCTTTTTCTTTTTTTTATTTTCTTGATATTTTTAACTGTTAGTATGTTAATAAAACTTCAGGTTTGAGTATTTGAGAATTTGTAGAAATGCCAGAGTTTTTTTTCAATAGAATGTTTTTATTTTTTTTCCAGAAACAGGGATATTTGAGTATAGGTATTTTATGTTTGATATTTATTGAAATCCTATTTTTTTAAAGCAGCTTTATTTCTTTCAGAAACTGAAATATGTTATATTATATATCATTATGTTGACACTGTTGAAATGTTCCATGACTTAATTGTTTTGCATTGTTCTAAATAGATTACTTTAAAGTTACAACCGTTTATCCATGTTTTACTATGTATGGTTCCTGTCATGCTACACACTCACACACTAATTTGGTTTGGTTGTATTTTATAGCATATCAACTCTTGTGGGTTATGTAATGCCAAATCATATATTTGTATGTTGTGTATTTGTTATATATATATGCAATTTCTTAGCAAGTAGTTTGTAGATAACTTTATTTTCAAACCTACCCGAGATCATTTGTTTGCACATAGTTAAATAGTTGTTTAGATGGATTTTATGGTATATCAACCCTTGCTGGTTATTTAATACCAGATCCTCTTTATACACATATATTAAATATACATGATTTCTAAATGAATAGTTTGTAGTTAACATTTTAAACAAGACATTGCTCATTTGTTTGCACACAGTAAATAGTTTTGATTATTGCTATCTAACACTAATTATTCTATTTAATATTACTAATTTGTTTGTACACAATTAAATTGTTTTAAGTATTCGTAAGATGAATAATTCTATTTAGTATTAATCATTAGTTTGCACACAGCTAAAAAGGTTTTAAGTATTGCCATTTGACACTCATAATTCTACTCATCATAACGTATTCCTTTGCACAAAAGCTAAAAAGGTTCAAGTATTAATATGTAGCACTAAAAATTCTGTTTAGCATCGGTTGTCAATTCTTAGCCCACAAATAACTAAACAGTTCTATTTGGCCCAGAGATAGGAGCCTTACAGGTAATTCCAATCAGGATAAGAGTGAAAATGGAAGTAATAGCAATGAAGGGGTACACCACATTCCCCAAAGTTCCAGAATTGGAGCTTCACCATCAGACAATTTTGGACATGCATTGGGGTGAGGCTACCCTTTCTGCAGAGGGGCAGTCAGTATATTTTACTGTCCCAGCTGATTAGGCCTAGCTGTCAGAGGTTTTTATCAGTGACTATGATGCATATTCAATGTGTTAGAGAGTAAGGGATAGATTTTTTACAGTTTTTCAGGTGATGACTTTTTAAATGGAGGTCTTATTGGGTGTTTGTGGTTTTATGGTGAATGTCTGTGATAATTTGGCCATTTTGAGTTTTAATGAGAAGGTTTAAAAATATGAGTTCTTTAAAGCTGTATTCCTAGGTGAATTTTATTTTAGGGTGTTGGTTTTTGAATAAGTTGTACAAATTTTTAGTGTTCCCCATGGGCATTTCTAAAATAGGAAGCAGTTATCAAGGTATTCTTTCCATAATCTAAAGTTCTGTTTTTAGATTGTTGTATATTTTACCTATAATTTCAAATAGATTTTCTTCTAAGTATGCTAAGATTAGGGTGAAATATGTTAGTGCCATTTTAGTTCCCATAGCTGTTCCTTGGGTTTAGATGTCATTTATGTTATAGAATAGGAAACAGTTATTATTTAGCATTAGTTCTTGTCCATTTTTGTTAAATTTTGGATGCCATGTTCCTGTGTATTTTTCTATCCAAAAAGAGAAGGCCTGTTTTCCTAAATCAAGGGGCTATCACTTTGTGAGTTTGTGATGTCAAATGTAACCATGAGTGTATCAGGATCAGTTTTTTTGTGGTTGAAAATTTAAAAAGAGGATATCATCTCTCATGTAGCACTTACTCTTATTCAGAAATGTTTGTAGTAAATATCTATTAGTTGGGTGAGTCTCTTGGTAGGACATGATGGTCTTGCTTCAAAAGGTCTAAATTTGAGGTCGCTAGGGTTTGGAATTTCAATTCAGATTTTTGTCTTTCTACAGCTATTTTTATATCCTTGGATTTGTGGACTTTTGGTAATCTGTAAAAATTGCTCATTTTTAGTATGTAGTTAATTAAGAAATCCTTTTCTTTTTCAATGTTTCATTTTGCGTTTTGCAGAATTTTGTGATTTTTGATGATATTATTGTCTCTTCTTGAGATGACATTTAAAGATGACAATCACATTTTGCCTATTGTACCAAGGGTAAATGATTTAATTAGGCAGGAGGGTTAGAAATATTATTTCAAGGGAGCCAAATGTTGTTTTAAACATATAAAACCTCTTTATAAGATTTTATGTCGAATATTGTTCACAGGTCTGAACTCCAGTGACTCTTGGCATTTCCAAAATCTGATGAAAAAGACAAATTATTGAAAGGTGCTCTGAGGTGGTAAGAGTAATGTTGTTTTGTCTCTGAAACCATGCCTGACCCACCCCAGAGGCATCAGCTAACTAAGGATTTGTTAACACAGCTGTTGTTTTTCTCCTTTCAATCTACATGTCCTTATAATATATATTTTACAACTTTTATTATATATATTTTTTACAACCTTTATATATATATTTTTATAATTACACAAGTATTCATATTTATCCCAGTCTTTGAATTTCTTCACTTTCTATCATCTGTAAATTCTGATCATAACATCATACTGACGTTTTTATGTTAAAACTCTATAAAAACTTTTATGTCCACTATGAATGGAAGTTGTGTAAAGAGAATTCCAAAACCATTTTAGTGCTTGAAGATGTTGATACTGAAGAATAACATAGTTCTTGTAATTTCATGTCTGTTTTTTGGAAATTTGCCTTTAATCATTATTCAAATGGTGTATAAAGTTTTCTTTGCTTTTCCTCTATGTGTTTGGAAACCCTGTTGATGGGGCTTAGAAATATACTGATTGTATCTACGGTTGTGGGGTATGACTATTCAAAGAAAAGTACTTCATGCTCCCCAAATATGGAGCCTCACTATCAGATGCAGTTTAATGTTTTTTAAGGCAAGGGTTCTTACTGTTCTGTAGGGGATAACATCAGTGTATTCTAAACCTCAACAACAGGGTTCTTTGTTAACACACAGTTAAATGATTAAGCAGTTCTATTTCTAACAATTTAATTTAGCATTAGTCTTTTGTTTGAACTCAGTTGAAATGTCAAACAGTTCTATTTGACCCCAAAATAGGACCCTTTCAGGTGCTACCTCTCGAGGCCAAAGTGAAACTGGGAGTGATGGCAATGAAGGGGTACTCCTTTATGGTAATATTTGCTTAGTAAATAAAGTGGAATTATTTACACCATGCAGAAAAGGATTTAAATTTGGTTTGGTTTGGTTTCATGGCATATCAACCATTGTAAGTTATTTAATGCCAAATTTGGTTTATTCATATATGTTAAATATATACGATTTGTAAACTAAGTCAACTAGCTCCAAGTACAACAATGTATCACTAACAATTCAATTAAAAATCAGACATTTGTTTACCCACAGTTAAATGATCAAACAGTTCTATTTCAAATAATTCAATTTAGCATATCATTTGTTTGCTCTCAGTTTAAATATCAGACAGTTCTATTTGACCCATAGATAGAATTCTATCAGGTGCTGCCACTCCGGGCCAGAGTGGACCTGCGAGTAATGGTAGTTAAGGGGTACTCCACATTACTGGAGCCCCACCATCGTATTGTTTAGTGACATATCCAGGACACTTAATGGTGGGTGGGGTCTAGCACTCTAAGGAGGTGCAAACAGTGTATTCTACACTCGACTGGGCTGTACATTGGTTGAAAAGTTGTGAATACAAGTCAAGATTGTATAATGAGACTAGATTTTGATCAGATATTCCAAAAGTGTGACAGATAACCAACAAAATCTTGTGGTATTCTAAGCTACTTTAAGAGCTCTCTAGGTTAGAGGTAATAATGCTTTTCATTGCAAAGTCATACCTGACCCTGGAGTTATCATCTGATGAAGAATTTGTCAGTAGCAGCACAGCAGCTGTTTTTGTTATATGATACATGTATTTACCAACCCCTCCAAAGGATGCGACAAAAAGTAGATCTTTAAGCAGAGTTTAACAGGTTTGAATTCTGTCTTCCTTCTCTTAGACTGGTTGCTCTGTCAAGGTTAAAGAGACTAGTCTGCCCTACTATTTACCCAGAGCTGAGAGAAGAATAGTTGGATTCATGCATTTATAAAGGGTATGAGCACAATGTAAAATGCAAAGAGTATCATCCAGGATTTAAACTCATCATGACCATGTCCTATGTTGGTAACCAGTTTATCACAGGTGCCTCTATAGGATTGTGTAGATACAGACTCATCAGTTCTTGGCAACTATCTGTGAGAAACTAACTGTTACCAAGCACTGGTAACTGTACCAATGCTATCCTAAATTAAATATGTACTCTCTATTTATGATAGCAAGCATTCTTAATTTATAAATATTGCGAACTACATAATCAATATTTAAGGTGAGTACTCTTCACAGCACTGGTCCCCTAATTCCTGAAATACTACCCTCTCATGGAGCACTTGTTTTAAACAAAAAGTTATATCAGGGACTAAGTAAGGGACAGTATATTCTCTGATGGTTGGTTGGGTTTTATAGGATATCAACCTTTGTAGGTTATTTAATGCCAAATCCATTTTTATACAAATAATCAGTTCTATTTTAAACAATTCAGTTTCGCATGAGTACACAGTTTAATTGTCAAAAATATTTCTATTTAAAGCTATTCAGTTTAGTCAAACAGTTCTAATTCAGCCAATTCAGTTTAGTATGAATATAGATTTTGTTTACACACCGTTAAATGTCAAAAAGTTATATGTTAAACAATTCAGTTTAGCGTAAGTACAGTTTCAATGTCAAAAACAGTTACATTTCAGACAATTCAGTTTAGCATGAGTACACAGTTTAATTTATTTTTCAAGCAATTCAGTTTAGTCAAACAGTTCTAATTCAAGCAATTCAGTTTAGCATAAGTATGCAGTTTAGTTCTATTTAACCCATAGATAGGGTCCTATTAGGTGCTATTATTCCGGACCAGAGTGGACCTGAGAGCAATGGCAATGAAGGAGTGCTCCACATTTTCCAAAGCCCCAGCATCAGTGGAACCTCACCATCAAATTGTTTAGTGTCATATACAGGATACTTTTTTTTTTACCCCTCTGCAAAGGTGCAGTTGGTGTATTCTACAGCCCCAGCCAGCTGAGCAATATATTCTCAGAGTAGTGTTCAAAGAAAGTGATGGTTGAAAAGTTCTGATACTGTGATATGAAAACTGATGACAGCAGGTGAGAAAGAAACACTGGAAAACCTACATTTTATCTTTAATTGTTTAACATTGGATTTTAGCTGTGGTTACGTAGAAGGTGGTATGTGTGTAACCCAAACACATGCTGCTATGATCATTCTGTGCATATTTCTCCTCAAAGTCCTGCAGTGATGGAAGAATGGTGACATAGACAAACTTATTATCTGAAAGTATATATATATATATATATATATACATGGAGAACAGCTAGTTAATTTAACATTATTCATCTAATTGCCCGGACTACTTTAGGCAAAAAAAATGATCTGGATAAATACAAAGTTCAAAAAGGATAAGAGAAAAACAATCTTTTTTTGAAAAGAAAGGGTAGCAAAAGGGATTTATTTTTAACTTGACCCGGAACGAATGGGAAAGAGAAAGAAAAATTGAAAGCTTGTCTTTTCATATTGTTTCTATTACTTATGCCTTGAATAGTTTAAAGGGGTATGTAATCTAAAAAGATTTTCATTAGAAATGCTTGTATAGATTTGCTTTAGTCACATATTTCTTGTCTGTCTTCAAATATTTCAGTATATCTATTCTGCTGGAAAACTTTCTTTTCTAAAAATAGTATTTCACTTTCTATTAAGCCTTATCTAACAAATAAATAAAATAACTCTTATATTTATTATCCTAGACTTGAAAAAAAAATCAAAAAATAAAATCAGTCCAGTTTGCAAAATAAGATAGTTTGTCAGTGAATTTATTATACAATTACCTCCACATTTGTACAATATATAAAACCATACACATTTTATAATTCTTTTTATTATTCCTTGATTTTTCCTAGACATTTTTAGTAATGTAATTTTCTCAACTATCCACATAAACATATTCCAATCCCAAATTTAACAGCCCAGTTGACTGGGGTTGTAGAATACACTGACTGCATTTCTACTAAGGGATATGACCACTCCCCAATAAGTGTCCTGGATATAACACTAAACAATATGGTGGTGAGACTCCAGTAATGCTGGAGCTTTCAAGAATGCAAACTAACCCTTCATTGCTATCACTCCCAGGTCCACTCTGGCCCAGAGTGGAAGCACCTGATAGAGTTTAGTCAATGGGTCAAATAGCTATGATTCCATATTGCAAGAGGTCAACCTGTGTTGTTGGATTTAGAAGCTGGAAACAGGTGACCGTCAGATATGTTTTTACAGTATTTGAAATATTTTTCTGGGTTAGTGAGTGCAAAGGAAATAACCCTTGAACTTGACTTGATTTAAGATGCATTTTCAGCATGGGAATAGATTTTGATTATGAAGAGATGTGCATATAATGACAGGGTTTTTGATGTTACAAGTTAGTTGGTGTTTGGACTGCGAAGAGAATGGATTGACTTGTATTGAGAGAGACAGAGCACACATGTAATGTTGATAGCAGTTGGCTGAGATATAACTACATATAAGCATAGAAGCACTAACAATTCAACTCACATTTCACTAAGTTTCTAAAGTTAACTTAAGACTGACACACATTAAACCAGTTCAGACACTATATTCTATTTTGCATTACTATAGATGCCTTACAATAGTTGATAGCATTTGACTTAATATACTGGAATTAAACTGTTTATATTTAATCAACTGGCATTATTGTTCTTTTGGAGAAAGGATCGACTTATCCTGTTCAGAAAATTCATCACAAGAAAAGATTACCATGTCTTATCAGTCGAGGAAACAGCCGTTTTTTTTTTGAGCAAATAAGTATCAGAACACATTTTGAATATCAATCTATAGGATCAACGAATGAAGCTGAGTCTTTGGGATGGAGACACAGAATACTTCGACATTGTTGCAGGAGTACTACAAGGAGACACACTAGCCCCGTACCTCTTTATCATCTGTCTAGACTATGTGCTTAGGACTTCGATCGACAAAATCAGAGAAAATGGCTTTGAGCTGACTAAGAGAAGAAGCAAAAGGTACCCCGCAAAAACAATCACGGACGCCGACTACGCTGATGACTTGGCGTTACTAGCGAATACGCCTAATCAAGCAGAGACACTACTACATAGTCTGGAACGAGCTGCAGCTGGCATTGGCCTACATGTCAATGCAAACAAAACCGAATATATGTGTTACAACCAAACAGGCAACATTGCCACACTAGACGGAGCCTCTCTGAAACTAGTCGACAAATTCACCTACCTAGGAAGCAGCGTCTCATCAACCGAGAAGGACATCGACACACGACTGACGAAGGCATGGACAGCTATCGATAGGCTCTCGATCATATGGAAGTCGGACCTAACTGATAAAATGAAACGCAGTTTCTTCCAGGCAGCGGTTGTGTCGATACTGCTATATGGATGCACCACATGGACGCTTACGAAGCGGCTGGAGAGGAGGCTGGACGGAAATTACACAAGAATGTTGAGAGCAGTATTAAACAAGTCCTGGCGACAACACCCCACGAGACTCCAACTATACGGACACTTGCCCCCCATCACAAAAACTATACAAGTTCGACGAACCAGACACGCAGGACACTGCTGGAGAAGCAAGGACGAGCTCATAAGCGATGTACTCCTGTGGACCCCCACTCATGGATGTGCAAGAGTGGGACGACCAGCACGAACTTACATACAGCAGCTATGTGAGGACACGGGTTGTAATCCTGAAGACCTGCCGGAGGCGATGAATGATAGGGAGAAATGGCGAGAGACGGTCAGGGATATCCGCGCAGGCGGCACGACATGATGATGATGATGATAAATACCCTACCATTCTGACAGCTGTGTAGAGAGTGAGGTTTCAGAATACAGGGTCCGAACTGAGCTGCACATCGACAAGAAATACAATGTGCCTGGAGTAAGAAGGTTATGTTATATTGGCAGTGATCAGTGTGCATGACCCCAGCAGTGGGGTTTAAGTTTATACTTGCACCAAGATCAACTTTCAGTAAAAGTGAATATTTACAAATTCTTATTTAAGTTGTTGAAGCAAAATCAACTCTTTCCTCCCTGGAACCAGGCTGATGAATTTCATATTTTGAAAATGGATTCTGGTAGAAGATAGTCTGTTCAGGTTCAAATTGAAAAAGTTTAGACCAAAGATTAATAATTATGATACAAAACATTTCAAATATTTTATCACAACAGAATTTCTATTTACAAACATGTATATTAGGATGGTAAGATACTGTTAAAAGCCATATGTTTTTTATTTTTAAATAGAGGAATTATATATCATAAATTGAATTACCATGACCAGAAAATCAGGCAGAAACTGTGTGCGACATATGGAACCACTGGACAGCTGTTTCGGCCTTATTAGGTCTCATCAGCAGTGTATATTGTGATCTTTCCTTCTGGAGATCAAACCAGTGACCATAAAATGAAGAGCCAAAACACTATCACTGAGCTACTGGTCCACATCGCACACAAGCATTGCCAAATTAACTAGTCATGGTAAATATGTGGCCAATTAACCTAATGTGTCTTGTAGTTACATCCGTACTCGAACAAGAGACAGAGTCATCTCCAGGGCTACGTCTTCCCAAGAGGAAGTTAATTTGGCATCAGTTGTGTACGATGTGAATCAGTAGCTCAGTAGTAGAGTTTTGGCTCATTATTCTATGATCTCTGGTTTGATCTCCAGTGGGAGAGATCATGTTATGCTCCACTGATGAGACCTAATAATGTCAAAACAGCTGTCCAGTGGTTCTGTATGTCGTACACAGTGTTAGCCGGATTTTCTAGTCAGGGTAATACAATTTATAATACTGTTAAAAGCTTTGTGGTTGTGTATTTAGAAAAACTGATATGGCAACAGCTTATAATGCCTCATGTTATAAAAATGCAATTTTTGACTAATTTATAGTTCGTATGACCAATAACTATGTAAAGTTATTTTGTGTCTTATATGCGATGGTAATTCATTAAATAAAGTAAATTTGGCCAAAGGAGTTAGCAATTGGAAGCACGGTTTAGAGTTGCATCTTTTCAAGGAAATCAATAGTGATTGGTTCTTTCCTGTCTCAGAAGACAATCAGCATGATCTTCTTTACTGACCGCTGTGCCTGGAACTTTTTCTTTTCAGGAGAGTCAGTGTATTTCTACTCTATCGACTGTCTTTTCAATTCAGACTCATGGTAGAAAACCCATGTCTAGCCCATTTGTAACAATTTTTTTGGACTAAAAATTGCTTCTCCAAATACATCACACATTCCTTTTGTAAATTTCACATGGTTTGCACTTCTCAGCCACCAAAAATTTGATGCCTGGAGCACTTTGATTTTTCACCATTTAGAATAGCCTCAAATCAAATATTTTGCAGAGTTTAAACTAATTTTAGCTCTAAACCAATTCCAAACAATGCAGAATTTACATTTATTAAAAAAAAATTCATTTTGCTTTGTTCAAAAAATTCCCCTAATTTGTTGAATGGCACTTGTTTATGAAGTATGTTCAAAAAGTATCAACATTCAAGCTGTGTTACCAAGACAGAAATGAACCATGGAATATTAATTTTTCATTTGAAATGGACCCATTGGCATCCAACACGCTTATTCAAATAAGTTTTCCATAGCTTAAGGAACCATAAAAAGTCATCTTGTATTTCTTTTAATTGCTTCAATACTTTCTCCGATGTAGGGTTTGTTAGTATAGAACCTTCTGCACTTGCATAATCTGGTTTTTCACCAAAAACTGCAGATCAAAAAGTACATGGGGCTAGGCCGAGGTCAGGGGCAAGCTGTGTTACTGTTTTTTTATCTGACTCCATTCTGAGGTTATTCTATTTTTACCCCACGTTGCCTTGTTGATGTAACTCCTTGAACAAGAAGGCCCCAAAAGAAATATATGAAAGAAGACAGCAACAGATGAGAGACAAAGACTTTTTAAAAATTTTTCCTTTATTTCCTGGGTTCAACAACCATTCAATGGGTGAGGAAATTTTCCCTGAATACAATTTAAATGGTTGAATCCCCCAGTCAAGGTGTTTAAAAATATGTTAATCGCTTCTTGGTATATGTGTGTCCTCATTTGATAAAGCTTTAACAATGTTTGGGAGTTTGTCCAACTCCAGTATTTTAGTTCGTAGTTCGATAGATCCATTTCATAGCTTTTGTATTTTGGCATACTGTTAAATGAGACGAGTGCTACAAGTGAAAGGTTTAGCCCAACGTGGTACCTAAGAGCTGCCACATTGGCTTCACTAGCAGCTGGGAGATTTAGATGTTGTAACTCCGCCAGTCACTGCTGAAAGAGAGAATAAGCTTTCTTCTTTTGTCGGGAGGTCCCTTTTTCTTTACGCATGCATTGTCCCTTTTCCTGTTAGAGGCCTCTGGGAGCTTCTGTATATTTCAATAACTTTTTTTTCGATTCAACTTATTTATTTATTTATTCCCAACAAGTATTAAGAATTGGTACTCACTCACATCCAAAGTTAAAAGCTGTGCTCATATCTTCATTTGGATTTTAAAATTAAAAAAAAAATTGAAGTTTCAATCTTGATACCATTTTTTTTTTACAACACCATAAATATATTGTCATACCTTTAAGAAAGCTCTATATCTATATATAAGGAAAAAGATTTTTACATTCATCACAAATTTCTGTTAAGTAACAACTCAAAAGATGTCATAGCTTCAATAAACCACTTTGTAATCAAACTTACTTTCATTGATATTGTTCAATTCCTAATAAATTTGTAATTCACAATTCAATAGATATTATCCTGTCTATAATAAATTTATATCTGGACTAATAATTAAAGTGAAGAAAATCACTATAGAATCAATGGTTGGTTAACTTCACACAATATAAATGTAACTGACAGTTTTATAATTTATCATCATCATAATTAAGTCATGCTGCTAGTATATATTTCATTGGCCCTTTCTTGGTATTTGTCTCTATAATCGATGGCTCCAAGGAGGTCTTCTACACTACATCCTGTGTTGGTACAAACCTGTTGTAGGTAAGTGCTTGTTGGTTGGCCAACACTGGCATGTCCATGTGAAGGGGTCCATTGGAGAACGTCACTCATGAGTTTGTCCTTGCTTCTTCAACAGTGTCCCACATGACTTGTTAATCTTATTTGGATGGTTTTAAAGATAGGAATAAATGGCCGCACAACTATCATTTCGTGAGATGTTGCTTCCAGGATTTGTTCCATATAGCTTATAGCATTCTTGTGGAGCTTTGGGGAATGTGAGAACCCCTTTCATTGCCATCACTCCCAGGTCCACTCTGGCCAATAGTGGTAGCACCTTAATAAGGTGCTACCACTATTGTAAATATTTTGTTGATAACATTTTTAACCAAGCTTTATCTCTGGGTTAAATAGAACTGTTTGATATTTAAACTGTATGCAAATTGAATTGGAATCATTTAATCGTGTACAAAAGAATGTGATAAAGCTTGGTTAAAAATGTTATCAAAAAAATATTTACAATTCCTATATATTTTATATATATATGTATGAAAAAGATTTGGCATTAAATAACCTACAATGGATGATATGCCATAAAACCAAACCAAACCAAATCCTATATATTTAATATATATATATAAACAGGATTTGGCATTCAATAACCTTCAAGGGTTAATATGCCTTAAAACCTAAGCAAACCAAATCCTATATATTTGATATACATGTATGAAAAGTATTTGGCATTAAATAACCTACAATGGTTGATATGCCATAAAACCCCAGCAAACAACTTTTCGATAATAATTTGAGTTGATGGATATTGCTTCTTATCTTTTGATTATCATTGCTAACTAAAAATCATAGAATGACAATCTGACATTTAAGATTAGAATCAACCAAAATTAAGAAAATAGAGATTCCAACAACAACAGAAGACAGTTTTATTACATTTTTGCTACAAAACAAAAAAATTGGATGATGGCACTGAAAAAATTGAATTTCAGCTAATCAAAAGAGAGATCACTATCCAATCAATGGACAGTGTCGTCTTTTTGGAGCCACATCAACAATCAACAAATTTTATTCAGATCCCCACCAAAAACTTTAGTAGCTGGCTGTATTTAAATGAACACATTCAATTCGCAAGGGTGTATTTTTGGTGAGTCACTTGTCCCCAGAAGAGACAACAAACATAAACTTCTCCTCACCTCTTAAATGGCTAACATTTTGGATTGCAGAAATGAAAACTCATCTATATTTGGAAACTAATCAGTTTGTACAGTATCACCCATAAATAAGTAAACCGAAGACAATTCTTTCATGAAAAGTTTATTTTCTTCTAATCCAAAGATAACAAGAATTTATCATTTTTATTGAAACACAATCCAATCAAAATGGATATTATTTGGCATTATTTATCATCAAACTCTACAGCATTGAAACAAAATATAGATATGTAAAGTAAGAAAACAAAGGCTCCCTTTTCAAAAGCTACTACACTGTGGTGTAGGGGAGGGTGCTACTCCATTTCCAGGATTGCTCCACTACTCTTGATCCTCACCTTATCATGCTGAGTGCTAAGCAAAGTGGCATCAAGTGCCATTTTTGAGTCTTTGGTATGAGTCCACATGGGATTGAACACTACTCATTAGGTCAATGCATAAATTTGTAAAAGTCCATTATTAAATAGACCTGTAAGATATACTTATTCATTTTTTTATTACAGAAATGTTATGATTTCATTACTTACATCAGGATCAAGAAATTACGAAAATTCAAGTCAGAAGTTAGTTGACTGATTGATTTTAATGGCATATCAACCTTTCTAGGGATATTTTATGCCTAAAGGTTAGGAAATCATGTTCATTGTATTTCATATTTACATTTTACTTGACCTATTGATGGGACTCCAAGAGGTACAACTACTCTGGGCCAGAGTCGACCTGGGAGTAATGGTGATGCCCCTGATCCTCCCCACCATATACCATTTAGTGCCATACCCAAGCCACCATGTCAACAGGATGAGTGGGCTAATTTTATCTTCTTTCTCTAATATTGTTGGCTCTACAATATTTTTGTATTGAACCTTTAATAAGACTACCTCCTCACAAATCATCTTGTACAGCCCTGGTTGTTGTAAAAGGGATTATCTTATTTACTATAAAAAGATAGACAGACTGACAACAATAGTTCAACCATGGACCAAAAAATAGGACTTGCTTTTCTTAACCCAATATACTGGCAAAGGCAAAAGAAAATGAACAGTATGTCAGAACAATATGAACACTATTTCATTTGCAACTGTCGACACAGCCATTTTTAGTTTTTAAATGAAGGGAATTTGCATTTGTTTTAAAGTTATTCATAGATATATTGAAGTAAATACTGGATTGTAATCTGACAATATGTAGAGAAAAATTGATGACAAGGTAATCCAAGTGCAAGGAGAGATTTATTGAGAAGTCGACACTATAGCGTTTCAGTTCTACTGAACCATCATCAGGACCATGATGAGTGATATTAGCGATGTTAAGTCAATGATGGATGTTTAAAAATGCAAAATACAAAAACCTAGATATCTGTATATATACAGAAGTAAATAATGGAAATGAATCTGACAATATAGAGAAAAATTGAAAAACAAGGTAATCCAAAGAGAAGAATTGAATGTAAAAGAAAGTCTATGTTAAAAATGTTCTAATGAACCATCATCAGGAGTTGGAAAGGCTCATATTGAGTGATGTTAGGTCACCGATGGATTTTTAGTGAAATACAAAACAAGGAGAAAGTTATATATACAGAGAAAGAGGTAACTGTTTAATCAATAAGTTAGCATTCATATTCAAAAATATGTCTCATGACTGTTTAAGAAAATGATGTAGAACAAATAGAATCATCAAGAAAAATTATATATATATATATATATATATATATGAAATTAAATGACATTATTATTAAGATTTCTTAGTTTATTTCCAGGAACACTTTGTCATTTTAATATATTTTAGTCCATTACAATTTGTGATAACCAGATGGTAATAAAAAAAATAAAATTCTAAAAAACACAGACATAAGGTAAAAAAAACATTATTGCTCAATTGGTTTGGTTTTATAGCATATGAACCATTGTAGGTTATTTAATGCTAAATCCTCTTTATACGTATATATTAAATATAAAGGATTTGGTTTGGTTGGATTCCGTGGCATATTAACCATTGTAGGTTATTTAATCCCAAATCCTCTTTATACATGTATATTATTAATATGATTTGTTAACATTTGTGAAAGTTAAATGGTTCTAAGTATTGCCATGTATCACAAACAATTCAATTAAACATCAGTCATTTGTTTATACACATTTACATGATCAAACAGTTTTATTTCAACTAATTCAATTTACTGTAAGTCATTTGTTTACATACAATTTAAATGTCAAACAGTTCTATTTGACCAATAGATAGGACCTTATCAGGCGCTAACACTCCGGGCCAAAGTGGACCTGGAAGCAATAGCAATGTCAGAGTACTCTGAATTCCCCAAAGCTTTAAAACTGGAACCTCACTATCTGATTGTTTAGTTATGTCCAGGACATTCAGGGAGTGGTGTTACTCCTGTCAGTGAATTCTACAGCCCCTGCTAACTGGGCTGGTGGGGTAGGAACGAGTGAGCTTTGGTATCAATGATTTACAGGTTGGTCTTTGTATATTTGTCATATCTTAGTACCAAAACTCAGTGCTACAATTATCAGAGAATGAGGAACTCAATTTGTATACTTATAGGAGATTATTATAGTTTAACATATCCTCTTACTAAATAATATAAAACAATTCACCACAAAGTAACAACAAAACATTAATTCCCTGAATGGACTTTATAGAAAGATTACAGAAATTACAAGAAATACTAAGAATATGTTATAGAGAGAAAGTCAAATCTAGAGTCGAGTTGTCTATAGAATGAAAATTGTTATATGAAGACTTATGTCAAAGCATGATACCATGCATGGTATGACACTAGGTTTGTTGAGATGAGAATACCCCCTGTTGAGAGATGCACACTCTTTTGCGTGCTTTTAGTTTGTCAAGGCTGGAATGAAAAGAGAGGATTTCAACTTTGCCTCATGTTTTACAATGTTACTTTGATCATGCCACCTAGCAGCCATTGGAAGGACTATTCTGGACAGCAAGGGATGCATTCTCTATAGTAGAAATACACTTCTTTTCATATCTCAAGAGTCAATACTTAACAAAGCCTCATGATGACAACAATACTAACCACGACTGATAAGCAGCATTATTATTGTCAGTTGTAACAATAAGATTTCAATATATCCAACATCAGTATTGCATCAACATTTCAAAAGTGAAATGAAAGCTACAGTACCAGTCAATGTTTAATTTCCCCCAAAAAAGAATGCTTGATAGATAGGAGCGTTAAATGTTAAGATAAATAGATATGTATTTACTGAGTGTAAGACAGATATAGATGTACTTAAGAGGAGACAGATATGAGCATACTGAAAGTAAGATATATAGAAATGAACTTATTGAGGATGTGATAGAAATAAATTTACAGATGATAAAGGATAGATATGTGCACATCAAGTATAAAATATATAGAAATGAACTTATTGATTGGTTTAGTTTGGTTTTATGGCATATCAACCATTGTTGGTTATTTAATGACAAATCCTCTTAATACATATATACTAAATAAATAGGATTTGGATTGGTTGTGTTTAATAGCATATAAACCATTTCAAACAATTCAGTTTAGCATAAGCATGCAGTTTAAATGAAATAGAAATGTAAGTACAGTTTAATTGTTAAAAAAAAACTATTCACTTTATCAAACAGTTCTAATTCAAGCAATTCAGTTTAGCATAAGTATGCAGTTTAGTTCTATTTAAACCATAGATAGGGTCCTATCAGGTGCTTCCATTCTGGGCCAGAGTGGACCTGGGAGTGATGGCAATGAAGGGGTACTTCACATTCCCCAAAGCTCTAGCATTACTGGAACCTCACTATCAGATTGTTTAGTGTCATATCCAGGACACTCATTGGGGTGGGGGTCTTACCCCTCTGCAGGGATGCAGTCAGTGTATTCTACAGTTCCAGCCAACTGGGCAGAACTTATTGAGGAGGATATAAATAAGAACTTACAGATGATCAGAGATAGATTTGTGTATAATAAGTGTAAGATAGATGTAAACATACTAAGGTTAAGATCAATATATTTGAACTTACTAAGTGTAAGAAGACAAAAATTCACTGAGGATTAGATAAAATCATATTAGCAGAAAGAGCAACAGGAATTGAAGATCAAATGCCAGAAGAAAGAACAAAGTTCTTTAGACAAAAATGATATAAAAACACATATAAAAAAAAAAAAAAAACGAATTCCAAAAATAGTTGTTAGAGAATAGTAAATTGTCAAGAGAAAGATTTTTCTATAAACGTCCATATTAAGTATGTTCCAAAAACAGTCAAGACTGGAAGTCTATTTACTAAGACAGAAATGAACAATAAATGACATATTAATTTTTGCACTTATTCCATTGAGATTTCTGTTGGTCAAAGTATCTGTGAAACTTTTCTTTTAATATTGTGAGAAAAATTACAAGGAGCCTGGTCGAGTGGGTATGACGGATACTGCACTTGCATATACCTATGTTTTGTCAAAATTGCTCCAACCAAAAAGTATTAAAACATATCTAATAATTCTATTTTAATTTGGTATTGATTCAGGTAAAGGAATTTTAGATCTATAGACATCACTTTATTATACAAGTTGTTCTTCATTTAAATTTTATAAAATTTAAAATTTCAGTCTCAATATTTTTTTATCACACTGTATAAACAGATAGATAAACAGGTTAAGATTGATAGATTGATAGATATGGATGGACATATAAACAGCTAAGATATGTATTGACTGAATGAGATAGAGGGTAATTGATAGGTTGGTTGGGTTTTACAGATTATCAACCCTTGTAGGTTTTTAATGCAATATCCTGTTTATACATATATATTAAATTTATAGGATATGTAAATAAATAGTTAGTAGGTTTCATATTAAACAAGCCAGGGCAGATTTGTTTGCTCACAGTTAAATGGTTTTAGTATTGCTATATTGCACAAACAATTCAATTCAATTCAACATCAGACATTTGTTTGCACACAGTTAAATGGTTTATTATTGTTATGTCGTGCAAACAATTCAATTCAACATCAGACATTTATTTGCACACAGTTAAATGGTTAAACAGCTCTATTTAACCCATATATTGGGCCTTATCAGGTGCTACCATTCTGAGCTGTAGTGGACCTGGGAGTAATGGGAATGAAGGGTAACTCTGCATTCCCCAAAGCTCCAGCATCACTGGAACCTCACCATCAGATTGTTTAGTGTCATACAAGGACACTCATCTGTGGGGGGGAGTCTTACCTCTCTACAGAGGTGCAGATGGCGAATTCCACAGCCCCAGCCGACTGGGCAACCCATAGATGGGACCCTAACAGGTACTACCACTCCAGATCAGAGTGGACCTGAGTGAAATGGCAGTGAAGGGGTATTCCACATTCTGCTCATCTCTAATACTGAGGCTTCACCATCAGATGCAGTTTAATGTCATATCCAGGACATGCACACAATTAAATGGTTCCAAGTTTAGTAAATGGTTAAACAGTTCTACTAACAGGTACTACAGCTCTAGGTCACAGTGGCAATGAAAGGGTTCTCCACATTCTTCAAAGCTTCAGGACTGGAGCTTCAGCATTAGATGGTTTAGTGTTTTATCCAGTACACATTGGGTGGGATCTTACATCCTTATGGAGATGCAGACGGTGTATTCTACAGCCCAGCTTACTAAGCTGAGGCTAATAGATTATGATAATATAATTATATCTAATAAAATAATATGCCAAACAAGATAAATTGCCATGCAAAATATGTGAATTAATTCCCAAATATAGCCATATTAACAAATTTCTTTGACATCTATTACCACCTAATTGATTTCCTATTGTATCTTCTTGTATTTAAATTATTCAGAGTTCTCAAATTAAATTAAATTGAATAAATCCTAACTTTTTTTTTCATATGCATGTGACTAATTCATCACAGAATAAATATGGTTGATTAGCCACTTTTACTCAAATTTCCATTTGACGATGGTGGGATTCACATGAAATTAAGTAAGAGACTTGAAGAGGACATAATTTGGATATTTCAAGTGACATATATATGTATGTATGTGTTTCTTAAACTAAGCTGCACTTAATGAATCACTAATATGGAAAACCTGAACAATGTCAATGTAATGTATAGAATTACAAACCAGAAGATATGTTTTTAATTGGAATGCTGTACTTGTTTAAGATAAAAGGAAATAAGAAATTAAGGACAATGATAATGAGCTTGAGAAGTAAGAATAAAACACCTTACCAGCCAATTGATCTTTCACTAGAGATAAAACACTTACCTGAAAAAGAAAGAAAAATTAAGTTATTCAACTACGTGAAATATTTCAATTATCAATAGAAAAACAAAGACAAGATTAACAATACACTTGGTAGATTGTATAATAGCACTGTTTTCATTGGCATCAAATATAGGTCAATAGAAATCTATGCCTTTTCCATGCATATGTTTACATTGGTTTCAGTAGATGAGATATTGCAACCAAAGTGAATGAACTGGTCTATTAATTTCAGAGGCTCACCATTAAATGAGAAGATTTTGATTCTTCAAAGCTGAAGTTGTGTAAGTGCTACTATATGTTTGCACCAAAATGCTTGGAGAAAAAGCTAAATGAGAACTACACAAAAATACTGCATGCTGTTTTGAACAATTCCTGAGAGCCACACCGAACAAAACGGCAGCTGTATGGCCACTTACCTCCTATCACTCAAACCAAGTAAGATGGGCCAGACATGCTGGATATTGCAGGGGAAGTAAGAACATCTTAACTCATAATGACATTCTATGGCCTCTTATACATGGATACAAATAATTTTAATTCTGCTTGTTACACATAAAAAGTAAAAGATTTTCATTTTATTGCAGATCTTTAAATGTATAATAATGAAAATATTAATTATTCTGATTTTATACAGGCATAATTCTTTCATGCTTTTTATCCTCTATACACAGTATTTGGGACCATGCTTGTTTCCATGTGCCATGAAGAGTTACTGCAAGCCACACTTGATGGATGTCAAGGTAACAAAAATTCTATCTTCGTCTTGCATGTATTCATATACTTGATGGGTTAGGTAAATGCATAGTTTCACATTGTCGCTATTCCCCATCCACTATCACGGCAATTTGACTGCTACGGATCATCTTCAGTATGAGCAGGAAGCCTTTATCTTAGAAAATTTAATCCATTCCTAAGAATTCAGGATAAATCAGATTGCCCTTTTTTTTTTTTGAGATGATGCTCAAGGCAACTGGAAGAGATGACCTTACTGATGCTGTTTGTCAGCTGCAGACTGACAGTCGACATGGGCTTGGCAATCATCAACAAGCAACATTTCTCTTTCAAAAGTGTGGATCCCATCAGTAGACTTGTTTTATCCATTAGGAAAAAAATGTTGCCATTTTCAGAGATGAAAAAAAAAGCATTCCTTTTTCTCTTTGAATTCCAAATCCTTCTACTGGCACCAATGATAGAAGAATTCTCATTCAAGTCAGAATTTTGAGAACTTTTTGGAAGACATTGAAACAACACAATCTTACTACTGCTACTTTCTCCCAATTTGATTTTGATCCAGATTAAGATGATCTTGTCAAATATCAATAAATTTTTTTTTTGTTTTTATAGGAAAAGTGAGAACAAATTTTTCTGTGAAGATTTTTAATTCCTCACTTTATCAACTGCTTAAATCCTTACATAAGGTCCTTAAATGCCACTACACATCCACTTAACAGACAAAATATCTAAAGAAATTATTCAAAGCCCCTGTCCCAAGATATAATTTACCAAAATATAAAGCTTAATGATGGGTCATTAGGAGGAAAAACTTAGAAAATTTCACCTAATGAAATAAGCTGCTTTATATTGAAAAGAAAAAAAATATAAGCAGATAAATATAATGGCAACAATAAAAAAATACTCAATAACCATGAAATATTTGCTAATTCAATTTATTAAAAAAAATATAATTTGACAAAGGCATATAATGTTCGTATGTCAAATAACTAACTTAAAAAATAAAGTTTATAAAATTAGAATTAATTGATATGTTTACTGACAATATCTTTTCAAACTTCCAGAATTTTCTTGCCACAAAACTTTTCCAGAATAAGTTTTTTAACGGAAAAAAAAATTACAGCTTCTTATAAAGTTCATATTGTTTTATATTCTTTGTTGGAATTCGTTCATAAGAAGCAATACTATGACTTGAAGGGAGATTATATGGCATTCCATTTCTCTCAAGTGGTTAAGTCCATTCTCTGGACAGTGATTGGTTGCTGATCCAGTGAATGGGTATATTATTGTGTGCATACACTGGCTTGCTAAGGATGTCACAGGGTTGGTATTGGGTTACAGCCCAGTTTATTTTTTGTCTGCCAGCTGGGGGTGTTGAAGCGATAAGTATTGTTTATTCAGCAAGTTAGAGTAGTGACTTCTACATTCTTCTTTGTAATTTTTATTGTCTTCAAGGTTTTTGTTGGTAAACTTTGATGATTTCAAATAGTCCTTATTTCTTTTTTCTTTAATGCTGAGACTGGTCAGATTTTATCAGTGGTATGTCCTCCTTAGTTTTTTTATATTCTTGTATTTCAATAAATACTTAAAGTTCATTTTTTGATAATTTTATAAAAAAAATTTTTCATGGCATAAGATATTAAAAATATGACAACTTATGTCTACACTCACTGTGAGAAATATTCAATGTATATGATTTTTTAAATTACCTTTTATAAAATAAAAACTTAATACACACTTTGTGTAAAATATTTATTTGAATAAATTAAATACCATTTATTTATAGTATTCAAAATTAAATTGAATTTCCTTCAGTGAACATCCAATATGTTAAAGAGCCTTCCTGGTTTGAACAAATTAAATTGAAATAAATTATCCTTCCTCAGGTAGGATAAAATTCCATTAAAAAATTGCAAGCCTTATACAGAAAAATTATCTTTTTGTTGTTGTTTAATCAATAACTTGTGGTAATCATTCTAAAATTTGAATGAATAAATCCAGTTAGATGGATGAAAAAAATTTTAGTTGCTTTTCTTTTGCAACAAATTAAAAAAAAAAAAAATTCAAAGTCGAATATTCAATTCTAAATTACAAAATTCATTAAAAGTGATAAATATAAAATTATCACCAGTTACAGTTAAGGGAGATAATTGCTGGGCCCTTTTTGTGTTTAAATAATCTTATGTGATAGCTACTATTACTAATATCATGAAGAGATAATATTTTAGACCGTCTGATTTATGCAAAGGAAACATGTTCTGTCTTTAAAATACATCATTTTTTGCTAATCTTCAACTATAACAAAACAAAGTTATTCAAAAACTCAGCCAAAGTTACCAAGGTGATAAAACAAACTTTGAAACTTTCTTGGTTATGATTCATAACTTGTAAACAAATGTAAAGTTGAGGGTAACCTGAAGGCTCCCTTTTCATTAGATACTACACCTAGGTGTAAGGGAGGGCACTACTCCTTTCCTTAGGTTGCTCCATTTTACACTTGATGCAGACCTTATAATGCTGAGTGTTAAGCAAGGAGGTATCAAGTACCATTTTTTGAGTCTTTAGTATGACTCTTATCTGGGATTGAACCCCAGTGTCCTGGGACATTGGTGAACACTCTACTTGTTAGGCCAAGTCCTATCTAAAATTAAACTGAGAATTCTTATTTTCACTTTTTATTTTATATTCTCTTAAATAACAATTTCTTCAAATTTTCTAAACCAATTATAATTTTAAAAAATTTTCACAAGGAAATATATATACATTTAATAGTACTTAAGATGTAGAATTATTTGTTACTCAATACTTGCTTTTTAGGCTGCAAAATATCAAGTCAATATGCTCTGCAAAACTACCTTGAAAAGGCTTTACAGTTCAATAACACTTTTTTCTTAATTGATTTACTCATTGGTAATTACAAACCAATGTCTCTATTCTTGCAAAAATGGTAATATCTCAGTAATTTTGTAATAGTCGGACATTGGCATTATGGTTAGAGTGTTTGCCAATGGCCCGGGAGACCTTGGTTCAATCCCAGGTCAAGTCATACCAAAGACTCAAAAAATGGTACTTGATGTTACTTTGCTTAGTATTCAGCATTATAAGATACAGATCTAGGGTAAAGTGGAGCAATCTAGGGAAAGAAGTAGTGACATCCCTTACACCTCGGTGTAGTAGCTATTGAAAAGGGAGCATTCAGGTCACCCTTGACTATGGTTGCCAACTTATTTTATTTATGAAATATCAGTTATCTTATGCCTTTTTGCATTTTCTTGTTTATGTTCAGTACTTTCTGAATATCAAACTAAAGGTAAAAATTAACAATTGATCTCCTGATTCAATGATGGCTAATTTTTTACTATATATATATACACACACACACACACATATCATACACTCTCATTTAACATTTAAGAGTTCCTCAAAGAGGATATTTCTTGGTTATGTATTTGTGTTATATATTGACCCTTGACTGAGCCGTCATTCAGAGATGCACCTGTGTAAATAAGTGGAAGAAGAAGTGGAAGCAAGTGGGCGTTATGAAAGAATATAGGCAGATGCCGGCGGCCGTTGATTCGGTTGGAACAGGAAAGTCAGCCAGCTTGCAGACTGAGAACGATCTGCTAAGGGCTGTTGCCCACGGCGACCCCCGGTTGAGCAACTCCAGCTAAGATGCAGAAGAAGTGTCAAGTGGGTTCTTGAAGATAACACAGCATGCTCTGGTCAAGAGAAGAAGTTGGGTCAATGTAGCAGTCTATCCCTGTCTCCACCCATCTCTCACACACCACAGAAACATCAACCCTTTCTAGAATAAAGAGTGAGAGATTATATTTTTATAAAGATGTGTGTTCGTTCATTCATTGAAGTTTGTAAATTATATTTGATTATGTTTCTGCTTATATTTGTATTACAGCTATACAACATTTGTCATCTCATTGGATCAAACATTTCTGGCCATTAAAATTAACAAATGATATTCTTTTTGCTATTGAATAATTATGAAATGTTATTTTTCAAATAACATTAAATTCTACTTTTTCAAGTCTATCCAATAATATTTGATGTCATCATAACAATTGATTTTCTCATTACCCTGTAGTGAGATCAAGTTGTATGACCAATGAATAGGTGAACTGTTTTTTATGTCCAAGTTGACTCTCATATATCTATAAAATCAATGTACATAGTGATTACAAAAAAGATTACACTTAACATCTTTATGTTCATTGCAATTTTCTGTTTAATAACTTAACAAATATAATATCTTCAATAAACTTCTTCATTATCAATTTTGACAATATTTTTTGATTCCTAGTAAATTCATCATTCAATCCAATAGATACTGTCAGGTCTCGAATAAATTCATATCTTGACTAATAACTAAAAGAAAGAAAATCACTCTAGAATCAATATTTGGTTAACCTACAGTTATAATAAAAATCCTATAGAAAATAGTTTTAGCATTGTTGATACCAAAATAAAACAATTCATTGATAAACCTGAACAACCTAACAGACAATATCCTAAACCATAAACAATCAATAAACCTATACTACAAAAACCAGTTTCATAGTAATTATAAAATAGATGAACATATATTAAAAAACCTTATCCAAAACATGTTCTCCTTACTGACCCTACCAAAAAAGTTAGACTTATCATATACAACAGCAAATTAAAAACCTCCACCCTAATTATTTCTAATAAAACTTCCCCCCTCTACTGAACTCGTCCCTTGGGAGACTGTGTCTCCAAAGAAAATAGTGCATGTATTGGTTTTACTACTACAACTCTTTCTAGACGACTTACAATGCACCTTAATGATTCTAGCACCATACCCTTACATCTTAAGACCCATTCTATTCCTAAATCCAAGTTTTGAAAAACCCTAGTTGAAAACACCACTATAATTGCACACGAAATTGATAAGCTACGACCACAAATCCTCGAAGCCCTACATATAAAAACAAAAAACCTAAAGTCAATAGAATTAATTTTGAAAATAGCAACAATGTTTTGAAATGCTTTTAGAATTTTTTTTTTTTTCATATTCCGTATTTCTTGATAGTATTTCCATTGAGATTGTTCTGTTTTTTAGATTCATCAGCAACTCAGTTTTATCCAACTCTGCATTTGCATATTTTTGTTATGTTATAAAAAAAAAAAAACTTTCAAAACTCACTAAAAAAAAACAACACTCTTTACACATGCAAGCAACCCCTGATGATGGCTAATGAAGTGTTCGAAAGTGCTCGGGACAATTTTGGTAAATTCATCCACCAATTCCAACCTGAAACCAAGACACTTATCAGGAAACTCGAAAGGATCTTAATTAAATTATACTGACAAAATGTGTCTTTACTATTTAATCAAACATGCTTAAATGAATGACTGCTGCCTAACTACACACACACACACACACACACACACACACACACACATATATATATATGTATGTATATAGGTATGTATGTATGTATGTGCAGGTAAACATAGAATTTTAAAAGGCCAAAACTGTATCTCCTTCCATTACTTAAAGTTTCACATGTCCCCAAGATTATTAGAGAGAAACATTTTTTCTGTTTGTTTATCTTCATTGGTTAGTTGGTATTTTATGGCATATCAACCCCTGTGGGTTATTTAATCTGATAATCTTGGTAACACAGGAAAGACAAAGTAATTGAAGGAGTACCAAGGAGTTATTTTTTTAAATTTTAGATTTTCAACCAGTTCTACTCTGAAAGCAATTAACACTCCAATTTACTTTTCAAAAACAAATTGTTATTATCAATATTATGGATGATTATATACATGAGTTGAGTGTTCGCCAATGGTCTGGTGAGCTGGGGTTCAATCCTAGGTTGAGTCATACCAAAGACTCAAAAAATGGTAGTTGATGCTGCCTTGCTTAACACTTAGCATTATAAGGTAAGCATCAAGTGGAGCAATCCAGGGAAGGAGTAGCGCCCTCCCCTACACCTTGGTGTAGTAGCTATTGAAAAGAGAGCCTTTTGGTCACACTTGACTAAGGTTGCCAACTTTACTATACTTATATATATAAAAAGCAGTTAGCTCAATTAAAAAAGAATTCTTGAAATTAGTATGATTTGGGTAAAAGTATATACTTATATTTGGCTGGTTGATATATAGGAACACAATACAGTAGAACATTGGTAGTTGAACATAATTCATTCCAAAATTATGTTTGACAATTGATTTGTTTAAAAACTGAAACGATGCTGCTTGGGTAGACTTGTTCAGCTGTGTTCGAATCGCATGGGCAGTCATTTGCTCAGGTTCTGTTTTTATCAACCTGGGTGTTTGAACTCTGAAAATTTGTTCAATATCTGAGGGATTTTTTACTTAAAATTTTTGGTTGAACACTGAATTGTTCAACTTGAGAGTTGTCCAATAACTGAGGTTCTAATGTTCATGTCTAATATCTACAAAATTGTGTACACATTTTTGGAAACACCAGTATCCTTCACTAGTGTAAACGGTAAAATATTAGGTTTTCAATTTGAATAATTATAATAAAATCAAAAATATAAATATAATAAAATTACAACCACACTAAATATTGTAATTTGGATATGTGTGAAATTGACAGTAAGAATTTATTCAACCTCTCCCCCATGAGAAGCACATGACATAAAGTCAAATTTTAAGCAAAGTTTGAATTCAGACTGGTTTTTACTGAGGATAAATAACCTAGTCTGACCTACTATTAAACCATGAATAGGTTGGGAGGAAAGGGAAGGATTTATGCCTTTCTCAAGGGCATTAGCAGTGTGTCAAACAAACAGCCTTGTCCAGATTTTCAACTTGTATCACAGATTGCATTTTTAATCATGCTAATAGTTACACTAAACAGGCTTCCTGTTGTGAAGCTGATCGGTTTGTTGGCTGGATTTTATGGCATATCAACTCTTGTAGGTTATTTAATGCCAAAACCTGTTTGAATATGGTGTGGTGGTTGTCCATCGGATCTGATGATGACGTTTGTGTTCTACAACTATATTGAATATATATAATTTGTAAACACATATTGTTGATAACATTTCTAAATGAACCTGAACTCATTCTTTTGCATGCAATCAAATGGTTTCAAGTATTCCCATTCAACACTGACAATTTAATATAACATCAGTCACTTGTTTGTTTAGTTTTGTTTAGTTTCTTTGTTTAATGGCATATCAACCTTTGTAGGTTATTTAATGCCAAAGCCATTCTCCTTGAAGAACAGTAGTGGTACTATTTAGCCCATAGCTGGAAGGATAAGGGGGTTCATACCTTTACCAAGGGTATTTGCCCAAAAGTGAACGTAATAGTGGGACTGGTGTATGAACTCGCTTACTACGATTCTGCAGTCCATCGCTTTAACCATTACACCACGAGGACACCCCCTGTTACTTGTTTGTGTACAGTTAAATGGTTATACATATACCATTTGTGACTCAATAATTTGTAGGTAATTCTATTTTTAAATGAATTAGAACTAATTTGTTTGCACACTAATATTGCTATTGTTTCTACACAGTTAAAAGGCTTCAATTCATGCAATTTAACTATTTCTATTTGATATTAATCCTTTGTTTATTGGCAGTGAAGTGGTCCCAAGTATTGCTATTTAACACTAATTATTCTATTTAAGATTATTCATTCATTTGCACACTGCCAAATAGTTCCAAGTATTGCTATACAATACTAATAATTCTATTTTGCATACAGGTAAATAGTTTCAAGTATTCCATCCTAATAGTTTTATTTTCACTCAGTTAAATAGTTCCAAGTATTGCTATGTATCACTCACAATTCAATTAAACATCAGTTATTTGCTTACACACAGTTAAATGGCTAAACAGTTCTATTTCTACCCATTTGCATAAATCATTTATTTGCACTCAGTTTAAATGTCTAACAGTTTTATTTGACCCATAGATAGGTCCTCATCAGGTGCTACCACTCCAGGCCAGAGTGAACCTGGGAATGATGGCAATGAAAGGGTACTCTGCATTCCCCAAAGCTCCAGCATTACTGGAACCTCACCATCTGATTGTCTAGTGTTATATCCAGGACACTCATTTCGTGGGTGATCCTACTCTTCTGCAGAGAAGCAGTTGTTGTATTCTACAGTTCCAGCCAACAGAGCAATTAGCACTATTTGCAGCTGCATTTTTTCAAGTGATCCACTGTGATATGTCTTTTTGTGTCCCTGAAAACTGTAATCATAACTTTCTTTGCTGATTGCTGCACCAGAACTTTTAAAGTCTTTTTAAAGTGAAATTTTAAACTCATATATTGTCAAGTATTTTAGATAACTGTCACTTTTTAACACTTTTGTTTGAATGATATTTGTGTTTATTTTAGCCTTTATGATTCGTCAGAAAACCCTTAATGATAAGATTTAATTACATGTAAAGTACAAAAAGGGATCTTTTTGTACTTTACATGTAATTAAATCTTATAATTTTTTTTTTTTTTAATTTTTATTTCTTTTGCTGCTTATCACAACTTTTAGATAAGAACTTATCACTTGCTGGCTATTTCTTCTCATGATTATTATTGCTTACTCACAACTACAGATTGACTTCTGTGTTAAAAGTGAATAGAAATGAAAATGAAAGACATACTAGTAAAGAAAACAAACCAACTAACGATAACAATTTCTTTACTTTTATTATCATATGATTTTGGCTACTCCATCCTTCAGTTTAAAGGTGGGTTTTCATTATATAGTAGTTATTGTGAGGAGTTCAATCTAAAATCTAAGTATAATGCTAAATTCTATCATTTCTTAATGTCTGTCAAGTGATCCAAACTCAATCTTTATCTTTTTTTGGAGTGTATGAAGTAGAAATTTAGCTGAAAATTTTCTCAACAGGCAAACAGATTCAACCTCTTCCCAATAACTTTTTTGCCAGTCACTAAAAAATCTACACTTCAAAAAAGTTTTTTCTTGTGCTCACATTGTTAGTATTAGCAATAGTCATCAGAGGGTCTTAAACATGAACCTCTTGATGATGTTTACTAACTTGTAAGTCCTCAAAAGACCTATACTTGTATTTCTTGCCATAAAACAAGTTGGACAGGTAAATTTATGGTTATTTCATGTGACACATTTTCTCTGAGCATAAAAGCATATTTCAAAATCATAAGATAAAATACATTATAAGAAATGGAAGCTTTTTTTAAAATTTAATTTGCTTTCTGTTTTCATCTACAGCCAATTTTCTGTGTTCTTCAGAGTTAATGACAAGTTAAAAGCTTCATCGACCTTGTTCTGATAACAGAAATAGCAATTTGAAAATCTGATCTTGGGGCTAAACCTGCAAGTACCAAAACTTTAAAAACATTCACCTTCCCTATAATAATCTATGATCTCAGAACTGTGAGGAGTTCAAAACAGACAGCATGGTGCCACTTTGCGAAAAATCACCTTCAGTGTAAGTAGTCAATGGTACTATCACTCCATATCGTAATTGCTTACTGTGGTGAAAAGTTAGCTGTTTGTTAAAACTCAGTATCAACTTTTAATCCAAAATCTTTACACCTGCTCTCTTCTTGTCAGCAAGAACTAAAACCAGAGATTTCTGAAAGTACAGATTTTATACGAGTACAAGTAAACAAAGAATGAAACCCTGTGATTTGTTCTCTTTTATTTACTTGATTGCAAATATTTTAGAGACGTGGGTTCAAAAAGTATCAAGAATAAAGCTGTATTTACCAAAATAGAAATGAACAGTGAATAAAAGGTACATTTTTCCCAACAACATGAGATGCATTGAAAATGTATCAAGACTGAAGCTGTATTTACCAAGACAGAAAGGAACAATGAATGAATCACTGATTTCAAATAAAGTCCTGAATGTTCAAATGCATATATTCCAGCAAGTGTTCTATCAATCAAAGGACCTAAGATAAAAATATAAAAGAAAGCAATAATTCTTAGTTGGTGGATGTGTATATATATATATATATATATACACACACACACACACACACACACACACACACACACACACACACACACACACACACATAAATATATATATATATATATGCACACACACACACACACACACACACACACACACACACACACACACACACACACACACACACACACAAATTCAGGTAGGTAGGTAGATAGATAGATAGATGGTAATTTAGTAGCCTAATGATAAAAATGATAAATTTTTATGGAAATATTTATATTTCAACCTCCTTACTGATTATTATTAAATAGATATAGTTAATTGAAATCATAATTATATATGAATTATTAGTATTACTTGGGAATACTTGAAACCATGCAACTATCTGAAAATTATATTAGACAAGAATACTTAATAACATAACTATGTACAAAATAATTATCATAGACAAATAAGTACAATGAATATTGAAAATATATTTATGATTACAATCCAACATTTACAAATGAATGAAATTTCAGTATTAGGTAACCCATAAAGAGTTTATATACCATTAAATGAATAAACCAAACCATTGCTCAGTCAATTGAGGCTGCAGAATACACCAACTGCATCTCTGCAGAGGGGTAAAACTCCCCCATCGAGTGTCCAGAATATGACACTAAACAATCTGATGGTGAGGCTTCAGTAATGCTGGAGCTTTGGAGAATGTGGAGTACCCTTTTATTGCCATCACTCCTAGGTTCACACTGGCCTGGAGAGTAGCACCTGATAAGGTCCTATCTATGGGTCAAAAAGAACCTAATAGTGTACTTATGCTGAATTGAATTGTTTGAAATAGAACTGTTTATATGTATAAAAATGGATTTGGCATTAAATAATCTACAATGGTTGATATGCCATAAAACCTAACCAAACCAAACCAAACCAAACCAAACTAATTCATAGGTTGTTGTAAGATAATGTTCTATTTTCAATTCTTTGATCATACAAGTATCATGTAATAGTCTGACAAGTCTTTTCAGGCCCATAGATTGCTATGCCAAGTGGTTCCCCCTCATAGAATCGTGCTCAACAATTGTTGGAAAACTAAGTTGTGCCCATCTCCTCTCCAAGTAACGTGACAATCTGACCCGACTTAATGGTGTAGGGGATTTGAAATCAGAGTTTTTCTTCCACTATAAATAAGATTTTCTGATCTTTGGTTTTGATCTACTTTTGAAAAAAAATAAGGGCTACAAAAGTTAGAGATCAACTTGCAAATGCTGCAAACATGAAAAAAAAAATGCACTGATGCATTATAATCAATACATATGCAAATTTTTGTCAAAAAGTATGATTGAAAAATAAACTTAATGCTACTTTTCAGTTTTTAGTCAGTAAGATGGCACATTTCTTTTGCTTCTTTCAATAAACTCTTTGTATAGGATGTGACTCAACATTGAGCTTCATAGTTGCTGGAGGTAGTTTTTAAGTGAATGAATAAAAATAATTTGGAATATACTTTTTAAATGCAAAAACCAACGAAAAACAGATTTTATGACATTTAAAAAGAATTTGTCTCTTTAATTCATTGTCAGTAGGTATTTCAAAAGCTATGGAATTACATAAAGCTATCTTACATAACAGTCAAAGTATTCAATTGATTTTAAAAACATTTTTTCTTTTTCCTCTCTGTTATTATCCTTCATTTTTTTCTTTTGAAACATTTTTTCCCTGCTTTTTTTTCCTGTTCTATTAAAAAAAAATTCTATATTTTCATTTGCCTGTCCCACAATTTTACTTGAGTCATTTACTTTTTCCTCAGTTTGTCTTTCTTCCTTGAAAATTTAAAAATATTTTTTTTCTTTTGATCTAAATTCTATATCTAATCTATACTAATGAAAAATGAAATTATAACCACTTGAATATTTACTCAAAATTTCTCGTTTTGTAAACAATAAGAGCTTCAAGTAATTCTTCATAAGATAAAACCATTTAGCTCTAAGCAGATTATAAATCATTTCTTTTCACATAGTTTTATGTTTCATGTATTCCTATCCAATGCTAATAATTTTCCTAGAGATTATTTGATCTATAAATGGGACCCTAACAGGTACGACCTCTCCAGGTCAGAGTGGACCTGGAAGTAATGATAATGAAGGGGTACTCCACATTCCACAGATCTCCAGAACGTGACCCTCATCATCAGATGCAGTTTAGTGTTATACCGAGGACACCCCAATTTTTTGGAGTGGAGGTCTTACCTCTCTGTTGGGAATTAGTCAGTCTATTGTAAACTCTGCTGATTGGGCAGTCTCTCTCTCTCTCTCTTATTTTCTTCTTAATTATTCTTTTCTTATTTTTCTCTTGTTCACTCCTAATTCTCTTGCTTTTCTTGCCTTCCTTTCTTTTACGTCCATGATTTCTAAACATGTGGCCTCTGGTTCTTGAAAAAAGAATAACAAATTTCAATCATATGTTAAAGTGAATATTGTATTGCATCATCAGGCCAACAGGTGATTGTTGTTTTCTCTCAGTTGTTCCTGGCAACATCCACAGTGGATTTTACACTATGATGAAAAAGAAGTATACAAATATTAGTTGTCTGAATTTCTGAGATGAAGCTTGGTGATTTTTATCATTAAGGGTTTTCAGATTATTGTCTTCATCTTTATTGCTATTTTTGCGTTTCGGCCGATCTGTCATCCAGCCTTCTTCAGGTGTTTTTCGAACTTGGGAACCTACATGGAACTTCGAACTACATCCTTTATTGAATCCACAAGGGTTGCCTGTTCTGATTCTGTTAACCATAACAAGTGTTAAATATTCCGGTATTGTTACTTGCCTGCAGTCAGGATTGAACCAGCAACCTCCAGATGATTGTCTCCTTAGAAGCTCAGGGAACCAACGCCTATAAGTTATGGTTAGCAGAATCAGAACAGGCAACCCCCGTGGATTCAATAAAGGATGTAGTTTGAAGTTCTGTGTAGGTTCCTGAGTTTGACAAACACCTGAATAATGCCAGAGGAGATATTGGCCAAAACATTGTGAAAATAACAAGATGAAGTCAATGGTCCGAAAACCCTTAATGATAAAAAGTATACAAATATCTTTTAATCGTTTTTATCCCACTTTCTTGTCTCCAAACTAGCTTTGGGTATGTGTATTTATGAGCAGTTGACTAGAGAAAGGAAAAGTGACTCACAAGAATCTTTATTCTTTCTTCTGAATATGTTCTGACTAAACTGTAAGGTTTATTCCTAGCTGTCTGACAAGATATTCAGCCATTTGTTTCTCTTCTTTCTTCTCTTCTCTCTCTCTCTCTCTTTTTCTCTCTCTCTCACTCTTTCTCTGTGTTCTCTCTCTTTTCTTCTCTCTCTCATTTTCTCTCTCCGTCTTCTCTCTCTCTCTGTTTTCTCTCTCTCTCTGTTTTCTCTCTCTCTCATCTTCTCTCTTTCTCTCTTTCTCTCACTGTCTTCTCTCTGTCTTCTCTCTCTCTCTTTCTCTCCATCTTCTCTCTGTCTTCTCTCTCTCTCTCATCTTCTCTCTCTCTCTCTTTCTCTCACTGTCTTCTCTCTCTCTCTCTCTTTCTCTCTGTCTTCTCTCTCTCTCTTGTCTAGCTCCTAAAACATGATCTCAAAATGGTAGAACTTTATATTCCTTCATTTCTCTTTCCTTGCTCTTCTTATTTCTTTCTAATTTTTAGTTTGTTTTATTCTCTTTCTTTCTCTTTTTCCTGGACTATCTTTCTTTCTTTCTTTCTTTCTTTCTTTTTCTATGTTTTTCTTTGACCTTTTTTATTTTTCTCTTTTCCCTTGATTTTCCCTTTATAATTCTTTCTTTTTCTCCTCTTTTTTTATTTTTCCTTTTCTCTTGCATTATTTGTTTTTTCAGTCATGATAACATAAACATCAGTTCCTAGTTCACTAAGGGAGAGCCATACAAATGGTCATTCTTTTATGGAAGAGGTATCTTGTTAAATATTAAAACAGTGAATTCTTTAATATTCTTTCTTTTTAAATTTTATGATCTGCTGTGGATAAAATCTCTTTCTTTAGTAACCTACACCAAAGAGTGTTAAGAAGAGCTATCTTCTAACATAGATCAAACTGCAATATAATGAATCTATACTGTGTGCCTGCAGAGAGTGTTTGATGGTCCAATAAAGTATTATAGTAAATGTAATTATAATCATTGATTGCCAATGACAGTCTGAAAGATTATTTGTTTCCATCAATTCTGTTAGAACCAAGTCAGATGAAAGAGAATTTTAGTGAATATCTTGGAGGGTTTGGTTAAAGATTTGCTTTCAAGGTAGTGTCTTTAATCTTGTCCTTTCTTTTTAAGTATTTAATCTCCCCCTTTTTTTTCATGACCCCTTTCTGTCTCTTCCCTTCTCTCTCATTGACATTCATCCCTTCCAGATGCTGTTTTTTCAAGTGCTTCTTATAGGTCATGTCAGACATTGCTCCTTGTTGTAGAGGAGATGGGCACTATTAAGTAGCCTCATGAGCAGTAACATGAAGAAAATTACTTATTATGTCATCTGATTGCCCTTATACGTGATTAAAAGCATCCAAGTTTATTTTTCTACATTACTTTCAATTGCACCCTTGTTTATCTCTTTTCTCTTCAATTCCTTCTCCATTTACTCTTTTATCAAATTCTTCAGATGATATCCTGGGTAGGATTTATTAAATCAAAATGTTCATCCATTCAAATGATTAAAGAAAAAATGGTACAGAAAATTCTGGAGGTAGGAAATAATCACAACTTTATATTTATGCTGATTGAATTTGAGCTATATATACATATCTAGCCAACTAAATTATTTGGTTTTTGGCTTCTTTGTTTAATGGCATATCAACCTTTGTGGGTTATTTAACACCAAAGCAATCCTTCTAAAAGAACAGTAGTGGTACTAATTAACCCATAGCTGGGAGGATAAGCAGGTTCAAATCTTTCTCGAGGCTATTTGTCTAAAAGTGAACATAGTAGTGCAACTGGAGTTCAAACTTGCTTACTACAAATCCACAGTCCTGTACTTTAGCCATTACACCCCAAGGACCCCCAAAACTAAATTATATATATATATATATATATATATACATATATATTATGTACGTCTGTACCTTGAAGCTTCTATTCAGGATTTAAAATTTTCCGAGGCACATGTATTTGAGAAAGCCAGTTTTAAGGAATTAGAACTTCGTTGAAAACTAGGAATGATTTGAAATCTTTCTCGATAAACAAACAGAACATAAATTCTGCACAATATTTCTAATAAGTCAAATGATGTAATTTAAAACAACAAATGCTGATTCATTAATCAAGCGGCTAAATTTTTCTTATCATAAACAGCCAACTTTTTCTTGTTATACAAATTTTCCATAGGTTTTTATATTTTACACTATAGCTGTTTTGAGGGAATTAGTTTTTAGTTTTTGGGCACACATAAATGAATTACGAGACTTTGCTTTAACAACACACAATAACGAAAGTTCTTTATTTGCAGCTTTGAGGCGGTTTGTTCTTGGTGCTGCAAGACTCGTGGTGGTTAGGCTTGTTGGTTTTGGAGACACGATAGCTTAGCGGGATGTTGAGATGGCAGCGTGTCGTTGGACGTGTGAGGGAAGTATTCAAGGTCACCGTGTAGTTTTGTGTGTCTGGTATTTGGGGAGAGTAGGCGTTATCTCCATTAATGTGGACCAGAGGTGAAATGGGGGCTAGTGTGTCGAGACCGAAGTGGCGCTCGGATCGACATAGTAAATTTTTGTGGTGCTTGTGGAAGGCATGCTGAACGTATCTAATTCATATTCAACTGGGATTCCTTGGTCTAAAATAGATTAGACACAAAGAATCCATAAATTAGATGGTTCCCTCGTTGAGTGTCCATGTTGCTGCTGCTAGGGTTAAAGCCACAGTGAGATGTCCCCACTGGGTGGCTTGTTTAGCTAAAAAGCATCGCTAAGCAAGGACGACCAGAGACAAGTCTGTTCTGGTCGCCGTCTCAAGCTGAAGAGAGAGAATTTGGCCGCTCACCCGTTTTGCTAGCCGGAAATGAAGGTCTGGGCTGAATAGGATATGTCATCCTGATTGGGTGAAATTCATTGTTGAATTAAATTGCGCGCCAAAACAAAATACGAGATTTTCCTCTTCTCTAGAACACTTTTTACACAACCATCGTTGATTTAACATCACTAATATTATCCCTCATAGTCTTGATAATGGTTCATTAGAACCAAAATGCTATAGTATCGACTTTGCTTCTCAATAAACCTCTCCTTCTACTTGGATTACCTTATTATCAATTTTTCTTTACAAATTGTCAGATTACAATCCCATATATATATATAAATAATTTAGTTATATATATATATATATATATATATATATATAATGCAGTTTGCTAGATTTAGAAATAATGAGTGCTCAATATCAATGATAGAGAGTATGTATCTGACTTAAGATAGCATTGACCAAGTCAACAACACTTAGTGACTATCATTTTCTCACCAATGTAATCATCAGACCATTGAAACTGACAGTCAAAAAGTGCCATTGACTTTGTGTCTACACTATTATAACTCTGTGTGTGTGTGTGTGTGTGTGTGTGTGTGTATTTACCAACCCCTCAGCACAGATAGGATGTGACACAAGGTCAGTTTTTAAGGAGAGTTTAACAGGTGGGAATTCAGAGCTTTTCTTCTCCTAGATTGGTTGCCTAATAAAAGCTGAAGAACCCAGGGAGGATAATTGGATTCATACCTTTCCCAAAGGTTTTAGTTCAATGTGAAATGCAATCAGCTTTGTCCCGGAATTGAGCTTGTGTTGACATGACCATTTTCTGTAAAGATAACCATTATGATATGGGAACCTCCAGTGTGTGTGTGGATTTATCTCTCTCTCTCTCTCAATATATATATATATATATATATATATATATAATAATTCACACACAGAGTTTTGACTTTTACTCATTCCTACTTGACTATTTGACCCCTCCTGACATAAACTATGTAAGTATTTCAGGTGCATTTGGTTTGGTTGTGTTCAATGGCATATCAACCATTGTAGGTTATCTAATTCCAAATCCTCTTCATACATATATATATATATATATATATAAGATTCTAAACACATTTTGTAGATAACATTCTTAAATGAACCTGAGCTCTTTTTTGCACACTGAATAAAAGTTTCAAACAATTCAGTTTAGAATAAACATAGTTTTTTGTTTACACCCTGTGAAATGTCAAAACAGTTCTCTTTCAAACAATTCAGTTTAGCATATGTATGCAGTTTAAACATATAGATAAATGTAAAAACAGTTAAATTCAAACAATTCAGTTTAGCGTAATTACACAGTTTGACCCATAGATAAGTTCCTATCAAGTGCTACTACTCCGAGTCAGAAAAGACCTGGGAATAATGGCAATGAAGGGGTACTCCACATTCCCCCAAACTCCAGCATTACTGAAGCCTCACCATCAGATTGTTTAGTGTCATATCTAGGACAGATGCAGTTAGTATATTCTACAGCCCCAGCCACTCTTTGGGTATGTCACTGGATCTAACCAAGGCCTTTATCCATTGTACCATGTGTTCTTGAGGACACGTAGCTCGTGGAACTAGAACAGTCTACCCTGATAAGCAAAATAAAGGATTAAGTTTGATATTCCAACCACCTGAAGAAGGCCGGAGTGTACAACGGTCGAAACATTGTGATAAACATAGTGACAAAGATGAGGACAATAGTCTGAAAAATGTAAATAATGTACATAATACCTCATCTCAGAAATATTCCTATGTGATAGAAATACTTGAAACCATTTAACTCTGTACAAATGAATGAGCTCAGGCATATCTAAAAATGTTTTTACAAAATAAGTTTACAAATCATATATATTCAGTATATATTTCTAAAACAGAAATTAAAGTGACATATTGCAACTAATACTTTGATATTTTTATAATCATCAAGCAATACTATTCCGAAAAATTATAAATTTTCTCATTATATATGTGATAGAGAAAACTTGAGTCATGAAATAGCTTCCTATAAAAAAGGAAAAAAGAAAATTTTAGAAAATTAGGTTCCTCCTTTTCTGATGGAGTTTTTTTTAAAGAAAAGTCTAAAATCTATTGTAAGACGTCAAAAATACTAGGTTACTTGAAAGATGAATGGACTTGTTTTTTTATTTTAAACTCTTTTAAGATACCCTCAACTTTTGCTAGCACCATGTATATATTTATAGTGATAGGGGAGTGGAAGATGGGAATATATATCTAAGTTCATCTATAATCTGTATATTTGTGTCCATTTTGTGTGTATCTCTGAAATGGTACCAATTGTATGTTAGCACAGAGTTGTTCCATAAAAAAGATACACCTAAATTGGTTTTTGCCAGAAAATATCAATGTGTATGTATATATATATATATATATATATATATATATATATTGCTTCTGAAGCTTAATGTAACAAAGAAAGAATCTGGTTAAAAACGTATTTCCATAGAATAATTCTTATGGGGATCTTTGATGTTTCCATAAATTCACTTATACTCTGATAGCAACTTCTATGAAATTGATATTTTTAAGGAAAAAGATTGAGTAATCCAATATGTGTATTTTCTTTTTAGTTTTTACAAATGTCATCTTTTTTTTTAATGGAATAAATAGAAAAGAGTTAAAGAGGCCAAAAACAAACTTTCATCTTTGAAGAGACTTCAACGTGCACGGAACTCTCTCTCAATATTTGACTTTGATTTTACTAAATCTATAGTCTTATGCACGAATATATACAGACACTTGTAGATATAAACATAAATATAAAAAAAAGACTTTTGCATATATCTTGAAATATAAAAGAAGAAAAAATATTCAATTAAAAGAAAAACCAAAAATCATGTTTCGAGTTAATCATTGGTATTGATAAACTACAAACTTTTTGAAATACCTTTATTCTTTACGTAAAAGCCGCCTTTATCAGCCATTAAACTCTGCGTCAAGTCATATTCCGTTTGTAGACTCTATGTAACAAATAATTATCAACAGAGAAATATAAAAGGCTAAGTACTAAGTTGTATTTAATTATCATCCTAATAAATGACCAATAACTAAGCTCAACTAGATATCTACATGTATGTATATGCTAGTAAGTAAAGTTGGTGACCATAGTTGAGGGTGACCAGAAGGCTCCTTTTTCAATAGCTACTACACCGGGGTGTAGGAAAGGGCACTACTTCTTTCCGCAGATTGCTCCACTTTACCCTTGATACATACCTTAAAATGCTGAGTGTTAAACAAGGAGGTATCAAGTACCATTTTTAAAGTCTTTGGTATGATGTAACCTGGAGAGAGAGAGAGAGCGAGAGATACACAAACAGGTATTTGCTGTGTACTGAGGTACAAGGAGGTCTCTTGCACAGATAAATCTTTCCATTGAGCTGGGGTGACAAATTTTGAAATGCAAAAGATTTCTCGATCAAAGAAATCCATTACAGATCAATAAATGGCAAGCAAAACAAGACTCTTAATATCGTTCAACTTTTTCTTTGTATTTATACAGAAAATAAATGGTGGAACACTTGAGTTAAAAGCTAGGATTTTATTGGAAAAATAGTAATGAGTGATAAGTTTTTAAAAGAGGATGGAGAAAGATAGAAATGATAAAAAGAAGAATAAAGGAAGGCAAGAAAGGAAGAGAAGAAGGAGGGACAGCAAAGAGAGAAAATGGGTGGGAAGAAAAAAGGGAATAAATGAAAGAGAAAAATTGAAGAAGGAAGGAAAAAAGGGGAGAAAAAAAGAAAAAAAAAAGAAGCTAAGAAATAAAGGAAAGAGAAGAACAAGTGAATGAAGGAAAGGAAAAAAGAAGGAAGATAATCAAAGGAAGGAAGAAGGAAGAGGAGAACAAAGTAAAGAAGGAAAGATTGTTTGGTTTGGTTGGTTTCATGGCATATCAACCATTGTTGTTTTAAATAAACAACAAGCCAAATCTTGTCTTTACCAATATATTGAATATGTGATTTGCAGACACATTTCTAAATGAGCTTAAGCTCATTCTTTTGTACACAGAAAAATGGTTTCAAGTATTTCTATGCAACAGTAACAATGTAACATCAGTCAATGTTTGCACACAGTTAAATGGATGTACATATATGATTTGTAAGTGAAAATTTTGTTGGTAATTTCATTTTTAAATGAGTTGAAACTAATTTGCTTGCATTCAAGTATTTGCTATTGTTTCTACACAGTTAAATGGTTTCAATTATTGCTTTCTAACACTAATAATTCTATTAAATATTTATCATTTATTTTCACACAGTTAAATGGTTCCAAGTAATACTATGTATCAAAAACCATTCAATTAAATATCAGTCATTCGTTTACGCATAGTTAAATAATCAAACAATTCTATTTCAAGCAATTCAATTCAGCATAAGCCAACAAAGTTAAATGGTTTCAAGTATTGCTCTGTATCACTAACAATTCCATTAAACATCAGTCATTTGTTTTCACACACTTAATTGATCAAACAGTTCTATTTCAAATAATTCAATTTAGTGTTCGCCCATGGCCTGGTTAAATCATACCAAAGACTCAAAAAATTGTACTTGATGCCACTTTGCTTAACACTCAGCATTATAAGGTACATATCAAGGGTAAAGTAAAGCAATCCAAGGAAAGGAGTAGCGCCCTTGCCTACATTTTGGTGTAGTAGCTACTGAAAAGGAAACCTTCGAGTCACCCTCGACTATGGTTGCCAACTTTACTTACTTAAATGTCAAACAGTTCTATTTGACCCGTAGATAGGACCCTATCAGATACTACCACTCCAATGCTATTGCTCCCAGGTCCTCTCTACATTCCCCAAAACTCCAGCATTTCTGCAGACTCACCATCTAATTATTTAGTGTTATATCCAGGTCACTTGTTGGGTGGGGCAATGCCCCACCCAACAAGTGACCTGGATGGGATGCACAGATGTGACCTGTATGGGACCACAGATGGGATGTGACCTGGATGGGATCCACAGATGGGATGCACTTGGTGTATTCTATAGCCCAAGCCAACTGGGCTGAGGAATGATGGGAAAGAAGATGAAAAACAAGGAGCTAAGATGGAAAACCATGGCTAGAAAATGACTGAAGACAATGCTTAGCATACTCTCACTCTTGGTTTTTAACTTAACAGTATCCTTCTCCTTGATAGGTTGTCCACCAAGGTTTAAATTAGATAAGATTAGATTAAATCTAGGTGTGAAATTGTTTTGTTTCAGATCTTATCAAAGAACATTTCTCAAGTAATGGAAATAGATTATAACAGATTTGAACCTAAATAGAACTTAAATTCCATAAGTTAAAGTAAAGATACCACTGACGTCAGAATATCACAAATTTGGCTTGAAACACCTTTACCCACTCACACACGTATTCAAAAATAAATCTATTATTCCAATATATATTTTTACAGAGTTGGTTGAAAACTTGGTTAAAAAGAGAGGAAAAAGCATTTTATTGATCAAAGCCAGTAAAATATGCAAACTCAATAAAAAACACTACATCATGCATGAAAAGATAGTTATTCATCTTGATTTAGTCACACTGCTCCCCACCCCACTAACGAATCTTTTGAATCAATAACATTTTTTGTTTGAAGCCCCATTCATTCACCTTGCTCCCATTACCTGATGATAAATGGAAAATTGCAGATTAAAACATCTGATAAGTTCTTGCAATTTAGGCTGCCTCCTCAATGTGGGTAGAGTCGATTATACATTACGTCAATATCTTCTTGATATTGGCTAAGTTTAGATTTGTACAGTGCAAAGCCAAATGCTAAGGAAATGGAGATAGCAAGATGGTATTATGCCAATGTTCCAAATGAAAAGAGATTGCTTGGAAAATCAGCATTAAATAGCTGGCTTTTACCAATAAAATTTGACTATCAGCTTTAAAACAGGCCATATTATCAATATTGTCACCTTGTAATTATAATGAACAAAACATATCCTGTGTTTCATTTAGTTCATATGTGTGTGTGCATATATATATATACTACAATATATTTCAATAATGAAAATTAGAATATAAAATAAAATAAAAACTTTGATACTTATAATTATAATGAACAAAACATATTGGAATGATTTTTTTTTTATTAATCGTTTTTCATTAATTATATTTTATCATTCAGTTTGGTTGGGCTTTGAACTATTCGGTTCAGGTGCATAGTCATTGGGTACAGTTTTCCACTTGCGCATAAAGGATATGACAATCAGTATTGTTATAATAAACCCCAGACAGAAAATGGGGCTGGAGTCTGGATAACATCATGCCTGGAAGAGAATTTGAGGATTTTGAAAAGAGTCAGTTGAGTTGGGTTTTTCAGATCTCTACTGACAAATCTTTAACATCACAAGATGCACTGTACGTTGAAATGGGGTCAGATAGTATGGTTAGCATAGTAAGAATTGTGACTCTCTCGTGTTGAAGAACCGAAGTCAAGAAGTTAAAACCTAAAACAGCCGAGTCCACCTGTTTGTACATGTATTGTGTGTTCTGTTTTTGTGTTTCATTTAGTTCAATATTTTTGCTTAGGAATTATTATAATGAAAACATTATATACATAAGTCAATATTAGATATTTAAAATCCTATTCAATTTCATCTTATAAATGAGTTTCACAAATCTAAATAAATCAAATGGAGTGCGCATATGTGTGTGTTTATATATATATATATACTACAATATATTTCAATAATGAAAATTAGAATATAAAATAAGATAAAAACTCTGATCCTCAGTTATGATTTTTTATCCTATCTATATCTTTTTCATACTTGAAATATATATAATGATATTGTCCTATATTTTCATGCATTGAGCATTTGCAAGATTTTTCAAATTAAAAAGGATTTTAGCACCAAATTATAATTATATACACTTATTTATACCATACATCTTAGTTGATGCTTCGGGATGGGTCGTCAGTGATGTTTCCTTTGGGATCATGGGGGGTTTCGGGTCTTTCAACATCAGACCCCCTCACCCAAATGACCCAGTTGGCATCGATCTAACTCCAACTCCCATCCCAGCAGCCAACCTGCGCATCCACACAAGGAGAAAACAAAAAAAAAATGACCACAGAAAAGGCTCTATATATAATTTTGCAACAGCCAATCAGAGCTAAGCTCTACTGATGACTTCTAAATCTTTCCTTTAAAAATCGGGAGGCCACTTTACTCTGCTTCTTTGCCACAATGGGGTCGTTATTCGATTATTTGTTCATTCCGGTATGTATATATATATATTATCACCTATAAATAAATGTACCTTGAATAATTTCTTGAAATGTTCATTTGTTTTCTAAACAAAAGTTCACAGGATTTTCCCATTTCTAGTGAGACATTATACAAAGTATCCCGTATTATTTATTACCAAAGTCTTCAACACAAGTTATGTAATTATTTAGGGACTGTTAAATATTCTCATTTTGTAAACTGTTTTACTATAGAAATGCACAACAAATAATAAAAAAAATGTGCTTGTCAGTGATCAGAAATTAGAGTGTTTGCCAATAGTCTAAGAGACCAGGGTTCAATCCCTGGTTGAGTCATACCAAAAACTCGAAAAAAGATACTTGATGCCTCCTTGCTTAACATTAAGCACTATTAGCTACGTATCAAGGGTAAGTGGAACATCGATGGAAAGGAGTCGCACCCTCCGCTTGACCCTGGTGTAGTAGCTACTGAAAAGGGAGCTTTCGGGTGACCCTTGACTACCGTTGGCTAATTTACTTACTGATGGATTGATGGTTATATAAGTAGAAATAAAGGTCATGATTTATGTTATCAAAATAGGCTAACTTAAACACAAGCTTTGTTTCTTGAGGCAACAATTAAGAAACCATGACTGGTTGATTTTAATGGCATATCAACCCATCTCGGATTATTTTCTGCATAGGGGTGAAAGAATCATATTCATATCTGCATTATTTGGGTAGTTGTTTCTTAAAAGCCATTCCAGCCCAGTCAGCTGGGACTGTAGAATACACTGACGACATCTCTGCGAAGGAGTAAGACCCACCCTCTTGAGTCTTCTGTATACAACATCAAACAATCTGATGGTGAGTCTCCAGTCTCGGAGCTGTGGGGAATGTGGAGTACCTCTTCATTGCCATAGCTCTTAGGTTATCTCTGACCTCGAGTGGTAGCACTTGATAGGGTCCTATCTATGGGTCAAATAGAACTGTTTGACATTAAAACTGTGAGCAAACAAATGACGTAGGCTAAATTGAATGGGTAGAAATAGAACTGTTTAATCAGTTAACTGTTTGTAAACAAACAGCTGATGTTAAACTGAATTGTTAGAGATACATAGCAATACTTGAAACTTTGTTGACTTATGATTACAAATTATATATATCTAATGTATATGTATAAACCAGATATGGCATTAAATAACAAACAATTGATATGCCATAAAACCAAATGTAAAAGTCATTCCTCAAGTGATCTTATTCAACACAAATAGTTTTCAAACAGATCTATTCATCTGATAGACCCTAACAGGAACCACTATTCCAGGTCAGAGTGGACCAGTGAATAAGGATTATCAAGGGATATTCCATACTCCCCAAATCTCTAGAATTGGATCTTGACTATCAGATGTAGTTTAGTGTCATATCCTAAACACTAGTTCTATTTGACCCATAGATGGAACCTGAACAGGTACCACCACTCCGTGTCAAAATGGACCTAGGAGTAATGGCAATGAAAGGTGCTTCACACTTCCCAGATTTTCAGAACTGGATCCTCATCATCAGAAGCAGTTTAATGTCACACCAGGGAAACACTAAGTGAAGAAATACAATTTTATAAGCAATATTATGACAAGGTACTTTTAGTCATGTGACTTGCAAAGGGAACTGAGGCTGGAAAAGAATGGTGCACTTATGAAAATTTTTCCAGGGTTCATCTGGTATTCAACTCGTCTTGGAGGCCTACCTCCTTGATAATACCTGCTTAGCGGGGCTGTACCAATCACTAGGCACCTGAAGCTAACCTAAAGGAAACCAAGCATTTTTTGTTACACCCACACGAGACTCACTTCTTGCATAGCTTCCTTATTATAAAATGACCTTGTGTCAAATTTCACTTGATGAGAAGTTGTATAACTCCATTATTTCAAATCATTTCCTCATTATATAAAGGAATAAAATGTACCATCTTGTTTGTTTATTATTTTTGTTGTTATTCATGACCTAGATAATCGAAGACATCCTTGTCTCAGCCACCAATTTGAAAACATATTTACATCAACAAAAAAAACAAAAACAAAAACAGCTGTTTACACAAACTGTTGCATTGATTTTGACAAATTTCAATATATTGATTTCATACATTTTATAGTGCATGTATTGATTTTTACCATTAAAATATGTGCCAATTTCCAAACATTCCCTGTGTCTTGCTTTCTTCTAATGGCAGTTAATCTCATCTAATGTGTCCTTTTGAAAAATACTAAATCTGTCTGTAATCTTTGATCAATATTAGTTTATATGTCTTTGAAATGTACTTTTGTTTCTTCAGGGGAACCAAGCTGAAGAGAAAGAATAATCGAATTGATGAATTGACCTTTTTTTTTTGCTAATGGTATACAAGATAAGCGACTTCTTTTAGTAACTTATTAGTAGCTTAATGTAAGGCATTACCTACTGGTTACTCATAGACCAATCAAAGTTAATGTACAGCAATATTGTTAGGAAACCCATACAGTGGTGTAGGATTGTGTTAAGGTTGTTCAGCCAAATATTAATTAAAAGTGAGGGTTTTATTGTTTTCATACAATTGTACTATGATACACAATTGCTAATCAAATTAACATGTTTTTTGTTTTCTTTTTATATGATTAATTGCTTTGTTTGAACATACTCTTCAGCTAATTTTCTGAATGTAAATCATCCACTCCACAAGGATTAAAAAATTATTTGACTGTGAAAAAGTTAAAGAAATAAAGTCAATAATATGTTTAGATTTACGTTTGAAGGAATTTGTGCTTCTATCAAAAGATTCGTTACATCCATTCTTTTCATAAAGATGTTAAGTTGCAAGGAGGTATTGCTGTAGCATAGTTACTAACTACTGCTATATCAACTATTGCTAATCCTCAGTTGGGCAAAGGGAGAAATACAAAAAAATAACTTGCCTCAAATATTAGAACTTCTGTTGCTTTACTCTCTGCATTAAATTTCTTAGGCAGTAGAAGTAGATGGAAATGAATAACAGTCACAATGTGTGGTGTAGCTCTTTTTTTCAAGTCGGGACCAACTCAAATAATATATTTGAAAGGTTCACTCACGCTTTGTAAATATAAATGGTTGTCTCCTCATACCCCAGTCACTAAAAAAAGGGAGCAAATTAAGAAACCCAGTGTCTTTTATTGGGGTTCACACAACACCCAACCCCTACTTCCATCTTGCATGGGGAACAACATCTGGTTGATTGGTTGTTTGTTTGGGTTTTATGGCATATCAACCTTTGTAGGTTATTTAATGCCAATTCCATTTTTATACAAATTGTCAGTTCTGTTTCAAACAATTCAGTTTAGCATAAGAACATAGTTTGTCAAAAACATTTCTATTTTAAGCTATTCAGTTTATTCATACAGTTCTAATTCAGCTAATTCAGTTTAGTATAAGTAAAGATTTTGTTTACACAGTTAAATGTCAAAACAGTTATATATTAAACAATTCAGTTTAGTGTAAGTAGAGTTTCAATGTCAAAAACAGTTCCATTTTAAACAATTCAGTTTAGCATAAGCACGCAGTTTAAATGTTAGTACAGTTTAATTGTCAAAAAACATTTCTATTTCAAGCAATTCAGTTTAGTCAAACAGTTTTAATTCAAACAATTCCGTTTAGCATAAGTATGCTGTTAGTTCTATTTAACCCATAGATAGGGTCCTATCAGATGCTACCATTCTGGCCCAGAGTTAACCTGGGAGCAATGGCAATGAAGGAGTGCTCCGTATTCCCCAAAGCTCCAGCATTACTGGAACCTCACCATCACATTGTTGAGTGTCATATCCAGGACACTCATGGGGGGAGTTACCCCTCTACAGAGAAGCAGTTGGTGTATTCTACAGCCGCAGCCAACTAGGCAAAGCAATGTCTGGTCAATCCCTTCCAACACTAAGATGACTAATTAAATCTGGTGACCACCACAATTTCTTCTTAACTGTTATTTTCAGTCATTTCTATAAGGATAACTTTGGCATTAAATAACTCATGAAGGTTGATATGCCATTAAAACCAAGGAACCAAAACAAACATGGAAGTAAGAAAATTTTCTTGAAGTCATGAAATGGCTAGTAAATTATTCCTGTCAGCTATAAATACTAAACAGACTGTATGCATATTATTTCTAGAACTCGGGTGTGTGTGAAGTGCCCGTCATTGCCAATACTCCTAGGTCCACTCTGACCTAGAATGGCAGTACCTGTTAAGGTGGCATCTGTACATCAATAGATTTGTAATGGCAACTTATTTTTATTAAGACTAGTTACTTGAATTTCTAATTGCTTACCAAGGATTATAATTAATATTCAATTTTTATGTTTTATTTTTGCTACCCTGTCAGCTGGGACAGTAGGATACACCAATTGCATCTTTCCTGAAGGGTAAGACCTGCACCTAACGAGTGTCCTGGATTGACATTAAGCAATCTGACAGTGAGGCTTCAACCTTGGAAATTTTGTGAGAGTGGTAGCTCCTGATAGTGTCCTATCTATGGGTCAAACAGTACAAACTGTGTGCAAACAAAAGATTGAAGTTAAATTATAACTGCTATAAAGCAATGCTTGAAACCATTTAACTGTGTGCAAAAAAGACCTCAGGCTTGTATAAAAATTCTTATCAACAAAATGTGTTTACAAATCATATGTATATTTGATATTCATGTATAAACAGGATTTGGCATTCTATAAACTACAATGGTATATATTTCATAAAACCAAACAAAACCACACCTTTTGGTTTCTTATTATCTTTTATTAATGGAGTCGCCCCTCCTCTACATATCGGTGTAGTAGCTATTGAAAAGGGAGCCTTTGGGTCAACCTCGACTATAATCCTTTGCCAGGTCTTTCCCCATGACCTAGAGGAATAGAAGGTAGTAATTATATGTACTTATGTTTCTGCTGCCTCTTTTGGATGATATTTTTCTGTCACTGTAATTTATCATTATTAGTTACTTGAAACCATATGACTGTGCACCAACAAATGATTACTGGGGATGTCCCTGGAGAGTAGTTGCTGATGTGCTGACCTACGACACTGTAGTAAGTTAGATCCAACTCAAGTTGCACTCACTTTAGGACACATCATGAAAGATATGAACCCCCTTACCCACTCCCCGCAATGGGTTAAATGAAACATTATACTTTCAGTTCATTTTTCTTCCAGGTACTTGATTTTTTTAGGTTTCTTTGATTTAATGGCATATCAACCGTTGTAGACTATCTAATGCCAAAGCCATCCATCTAGAAGAACAATAGGGGTACCATGTAAACCATAAGGATAAGGGGGTTCATACCTTTCCCATGGGTATTTGTCTGAAAGTTGACGTAGTAGCACAACTGGAATTCAAACTTACTCACTATGATTTTGTGATCCATCGCTTTAACTATTACACCACGGAGACACCCCCCTAGCTTTTTTTAAATAGCTCATTTATTTGCACCCTGAAAACATTATTTCACAATGTTATATTATCTTGCAAATATATAATAAAACACAATTTTATTGCATATCATTCTTCTAAAGTCCAGATTGCATTTTTGAAATTCACCAGCTGTGACAATCAGGCTTTAGTAGGGTGTATTCCAATTCCTGCTGTAGTTGTTTATTTGAAGCTGAAATCAAAAATTGGTCAGTCATCTCATAAGATGTGTAGCAATAAGATACTGAATTGTCAAGAGTGTATGACAATTTTAAATGCCAGTACAAAAAATGTCTGGAAACTTATTGAAGGCACCATGTATATTCTTCATGCAAAAAAAAACCTTTTATTGAAAGTGTTTACCTCAAAAAATAAAATCATTCAAGAAAAACCTTGATTTAAAAAAATACCGCAGACAAAATAAAAGATCTGCAGTCCAGAACCATTTTTTTTAAATAAAGTTTACAAAATAAAAATTAACTATTTGTGAATTATCCAACTTAAAATACTAAGTAAAGAGAACATTATTAGCAATTACTTTAGCACACTGGGGATGATAAGTTCCTTGCACAGATCTGTTTTTATTCTTTTCCTTTCTGCTAAAACAGCTACTGATTTTTGTCTTTGTTCTTTAATATTGTCACCTATTATTGTCAACAAATTCTCAATAACATTTAAGTTGGGACTTTCTACCAGCCATCTCATGTCGTCAATGTTTTCTTTCATTCATTTATCAGTGTAACAGGAGATATTATCCTACATAAAAATGGCTGGCTGATTGGAAGATTCTTGGAAAGAAGGAATTGGATGTTGCACAGATCCAGTGTTGTCTCTTTCTGCATTTCATTCATCTTGCAGTTTTTCCCATAAGCCAGTTACAGAGTTTTAGTTTCATTCACTAACCTTGTTTCGTATTATCTTGATAATTTATTATTGAAGAGCTACAGTGACTTTGATGTGCTGGCAGCTGATGCTACATTAGAAATATTGCAATTTGTGTTCATATATGTATGTGTATGTATATATACATGTGTGTGTGTGTGTGTGTATATATATATATATATATATATACAAGTACATGTTTGTGTGTATGTGTGAATGTATATTTTTATATTGCCATATTCCTATGAGAAACTTGTGCTGTGACTTTGATGTGCATATCTGGCATGAAATGCAATACTGGAAATATAGCAATTTATGTTCATATATGTATGTATATCTGCATGTGTGTATATTTATGTGCATATATCTGTGTATATATATATATATACACAAACATTTACATGTATATGTGTATATTGCCGTATTCCTATGAGAAACTTCAAGAATGTGACTAAGAAATAGAAAGTAGCTATTTTGCCCGCTTTACTTCTTGAAATTTCTCTGCCTAGATTATGTACAATGAACGTCAATAGATCAAATGAACAACGTTTCACACTAAAAAAGCCGAGAAGCAGAATATATCCTGCAGAAACTATTACTGATGCAGACTATGCAGATGATCTAGCGCTTCTTGCAAATACACCTGCTCAAGCTGAATCTCTGCTGCATAACCTCTGCATTGGTCTCTATGTTAACCCAGATAAAACAGTTGATAGCCTGGAACAAGTAGCGAGACATCTCAGTCTCTACAGATAAAACAGAATTCAAGTGTTTTCATCAAGAGGGAACAATCTCATTAAATGCAAAGCCTCTGAAATTAGTAGACCAGTTCATATCCCTCAGTAACAATATCCTTTCTACTGAAAGCAATATCAACATATGCAAGTAAAGCATAGACTAGCATTGACAGGTTAATAACCATAAGAAAATCTGCCCTCTCCACTAAAATAAAATGGGAATTCTTCTTAACAATAGCCATGTAAATACAAACTGTATGGAAGAAACACTTGGAGAAGAAGCTAGATGACTTGTTTGACTTGGTTTGCTTTATGACATATCAACCATTATAGGTCATTTAATGACAAATACTTTTTATACATAAATATTAAATATATGATTTCTACACAAATTTTCAAGAAAACATTTTTAAACAAGCTCATTTTTATTGCACACAGTTTCACTTAATCTCAAACAATTCAGTTTAGCATAATTTTGTTTATACACAGTTAAACAATCAAACAGTTCTATTTCAAACAATTCAGTTTAGCATAAGTACACAGTATTTTGTTTATACACATTTGTTTGTTTAAATACAATTTTTCGTTTACACACAGTTAAATGTAAAATCAATTCAATTTAACATAAGTACAGTTTAAATGATCAAACAGTTCTATTTCAAACTATTCAGTTTAGCATGTCAACAAAGTTAAATGGTTCCAAGTATTGCGATATATCACTTACAATTCAATTAAATATAAGTCATTTGGTTTATACACGGTTAAATGATCAAACAGTTCTATTTCAAACTATTCAGTTTAGCTTAAGTTCACAGTTTTTGTTTACACTCAGTTAAATATAAAAACAATTCTATTTAAAACAATTCAGTTAAGCATAAGTACACAATTTAAATATCAAACAGTTCTATTTCACCCAAAGATAGGATCCTTTCAGGTGCTACCACTCCAAGTCAAAGTGGACCTGGCAATAATGGCAATGAAGAGGTACTCCGCATTCACCAAATCTCCAAGGCTGGAGCCTCACCATCATAGGGGAGTCTTACTCCTCTGCAGAAATGCAGACAGTGTATTCTGCAGCCCCTAATGACTGGGTCAGCTTGATGAGATTTAAACAAGGATGCTGCATGCTTTTTAGAACAAATCTTGGAAGCAGCTCCCTACAAAACAACAGCTGTACGGCCACTCATTTCGTATCTTGCAAACCATCTAGAGGACTGCTAGAAAAGAAACCTAGAAAAGTTGGTTGACTAGTATCGACTAACATTCATCTGCTCTGTGCAGACACTGTGTAGAGTATCTGCAAGGAGCAATGACATATAGCGACGGATGGTGAGAGAGGATCAAGATAATCCATGCTATTAACATCTCGAAGTTGATTGCATCAAAGACTGTTTTCTATGACCATTTTTGATATATCATTTTTTTTATATACACAAAGTATATACAAAATGTTGATTTACGCCCCTTGGATGCTCTCTGGCTGTAAGGTACAATCTTACTCGGAAGTTATACGGTAGCTGTATTCTTTTTATCATGAGGTTAACAAGCTGGTTGAATAAACTTAGTCTCTCGGTATACCTCTTGTTTGAGTCCTTTTATTCATATTTGTACCAGCTTTGTGAGTAGAGTGTTCACCAATACCCCAGGAGCATAGGCTTCAATCCCTGATCAAGTCATACCAAAGACTCAAAAAATGTTACTTGATACCTCCTTGCTTAACCCTTAGCATTATAAGATACGTATCAAGGTTAAAGTGGAGCCATCCAGGAAAAAGAGTAGCCCCCTCCTGTACACCTCAGTGAAGTAGCTTTTGAAAAGGAGCCTTTGGTTTGCTTTCGACTACGGTCTGCAACTACTTATTCATATTTTTAGGGATTAAAAAGAAAAAAAAAATACATGCAAAAAGTAACGGTTTCTCAGGAGGCCTCTGACAGGAAGTGAAATCGACACATACCTAAAAAAGAAGGGCTTCCTAGCGCCGAAAAGAAATTCTTCCTCATTAAGGGTTTACCACTTTGACTGAAAGGACCCGTTTCTCCCTGCCTCTGGTGGGAAGATCACGTGCCTGCTAAGTCCAGAACTTGGCTGCGCGATGCGTCTCTCCTAGTAACTGCCTTTGCTAAACTTACCCACTGAACACGCGACGACCTTCAAACTAGTAATTGCTGAAAATGATTCAATAATATACTTCAACGCCTTTTCGGGGAAACGTGACTATTTCTAATGGTTCAAGGAAATATTCCCAACCTAAGAAAAGTCGAAAACCCTAAATGAAAGTTTGAGTCTAAAGGTATCCTTGCCTCTTTCCTTCCGTTATTAATTCTCTTGCTGCTTCGACAGACAAAAAGAAGACAAGTGAATGAGGTAAAAAGAAGAAAAAAAGGGGTCAGATACGAACCTCAGAATTTCTCAACAAAATCAACAATTCACGTCTACCATGATAAATAACTCTTCTTATGCTTCATATATTTACACAAAATCTTAAAGATCCAGTGGCAATTACTCTAAATAAGAACTACATCTGAATAATGTGAATAATTACGCGGGTGCGTATTTCCAATCCTCCCGGGAAGACGTGGCCTTGGAGGTGACCGTGTCCTCTTTAAAGAGTACGGATGTAACTTGCAAGACATGTTCACGTTAATTGGCCGCGCAATTACCATGACTAATTAATTTGTCATCACTTGTGTGCGATGTGAGTTGATGGCTCAGTGGTAGTGTTTCGGCTCTGCATTCTGTGGTCGCTGGTTCGATCTCGAGAGGGGGAGATCGCGGTATACACTGCTAATGAGGTCGAAACAGCTGTCCAGTGTTTTCGTATGTAACACGCAAGTGTTCGCTGGATTTTCTGGTCATGGTAATTCAATTCACAATATAATTCTTCTACTTAAAAAAGAAAATGTACATTTATATTTGAACATAACATTATCTTATGATCAGTTCTATAGATAGTGAAGAAACATGATTACCCCGCCAAAATAAAAGAAATGTCTTTCTTACATGGAAATTTTCTCACAAAAAAAAAATTGCATAAATATATATAAAGAGTATACTTATTTTTGGACTGCTAATATTTATTTTTTGTTGAGAGAATTTCAGTGATATAGAGTTTTGTAATAAATAATACCTATTTTGACTGAAAAATGTTTCAGCAATACCCAAATATCTTTGGTTTAGAAAAGATTAACTTTCTATACAAAAGTTTTTAGAGATGAACTAATTTATGGACAATACTGATTCAAAAGAATGAATTATCGAGGGTATATCTTCTATTGAAAAAAAAAATCATCAGAACTATGCTATATATATATAGAGAGAGAGAGAGAGAGAGTAAAAGCAAAAGATTTATTCCAGAAAAGTAAGATAAATAAATAAAAAGCTGATTGGGTTAAGATGATCACATTAAGTCTTTGATATTATTTTTTTATCTTCTATTTTTCAGTGTCATAAATATTGTAACCATTCCTCAATGGAAATTCCAACTAAGTCAAAAATTCTAACGATGCCAAAAAGAAAAAGGAGTCTGAAAAAAAGAAATGGTCTTAACTACCAAAGACTAAATCGTAGTTGTAAGGGAGAAAGTGGGAGTTGTTTCCAGTTCTCTTATTATCACCCGTGGAGATTCCTTGTCAGCAGACAGGGATTTTTAGAGGAAGTGAAAAATTTCAAAGAGATTCACAGGAATGGATTTAGAATAAACAATGAAGAAAGAAATGAACGAAAGAATGTCTTCAAAAAATGCTAAGTTAGACAGAAAAGATGAAGTGTGAGGATGAAAACAAGAAATAAAGATTATAATGAGAGAAAAGTAAGAGTGGGAGAGATGGAATGAAGAGGAGGATAAAGTTGGGAAATGGATTAACAAAGGAATTGGTGGATATTAAGATGCCAAAGTGTTGACTGGATTCAAAGAATGAGAGAGCAAGAAATGTGTAAAGGAAGAAAAGAATTAACCAGACAAGATAGTATAAGGAAAATGCGAAAGAAGAGGGCAAGGCAGATGCACGTGAAGAGTGTAAAGAGAAGGAAACAGTTGAAAATTATTGCAAAAACGGAAAGGAAATATCAGGCAAGAATAATCTGTCATAAAGGGAGATAACTGTGAAAGCAGAATGTAGAGGAACAGAAAGATAGTTTAAGGTGGTTATATTTATTATAGGAGTCTTTAAGAGAGAGAGAGAGAGAGAGAGAGAGAGAGAGAGAGAGAGAGAGAGAGACAGAGACAGAGACAGAGACAGAAGACAAAAGAAACGAAACCAAGAGAGTAGATATTTGGTTTGTTTGTTTTACAGTGTATCAACCATTAATTGTCATTTATTACTGAAATCTAAAATTTATTTGTACACAGTTATTCCAATACAATACTAATAGTTTATCAATAAGTAACTATTCCAATTTAATAATAATAATTTGTGTGCATCTACTTATATGGCATCAAATCCTCCTATTTGATAAAAATATTCTAAGCAATTATATACCATCAAATATTCATCTTAAATACTAATAATTTTCAAACAGATCTATATGACTAATGGATCGGACCCAAACAAATATCACCACTACAAGTCAGACAGAGTGGACCTGAGAGTAAGGACAATGAAGACCTATTCCACACTTCCAAGAACTCCAGAGCTGGACTCTCACCACTCAATGCAGGTCAAAGTCATAACCAAGGCACCCAGTTTTAGCTGGGGAGATATTTTACTTCTCCACTGGGGATCGAGTTTGCATTTTCTAAGGGCTGATGGAAAGAAAAGAAATACTAATCAAACTGTACAATTTCTATGAATTCAAACAATCTTATAAGTATTTGAAAATGTAAAGCAAAACTGCTTACGCTTAAAATGAAACAGAATCTTAAAAATTAAAGTTTAAATTTTGTTGTTATTATTATAATACCACCTGGGGCATCTTTCCTTTGTAGAAATTTTGGTAAGGAACTGGTGATCCTGTTTCACCGATCAGCAGCAGCCCCTTGGGGTCACGTGGCGTCCATTATAAAAAAGAGTCCCACAGGAGATTCTCTCTCTTTTGGTTCCACTACCAACAACTGTTAGCATCAGGTCCATCGTAGCAGCCCCTTGACGGCATACTTTTGGTACCTTCCACCACCCGGGACCCAAGAGCGACGAACGCACTGCAGAGTTTAAAGGAACAGGACACACACAGTTAAGTTCCAGCAGGCATTTTATCTGCAAACCCACTTTACCTACTTCACTACTTTACCTTATAAAACCTACTTTACCTTCAACCTTACAACCGGGCTTTTCGGGGTATATAAAAATCCCCACACCTTTTTTGCCATCTTCTTGCGTCGATCTTAAAAATAAAAAGAACCTTTGCACACTTTATACACTATTGATAAAATATCTATATACAGCAAATCAAATTCTCTTAAGTAATTCATCTGATAGTTTCTTTTTCATAGAATTATTTGTAAAATCATCCAATTCAACCTTGCAGTATTTTATACTATTGTGGATTTTTTAAACTGATCTGGCAATTTGTTCCAAAAGATATTTATTATAGGAGTCTTTTAGCCAAAAAAATCCAGTAGCTCAGAAGATTTAGTTTCTGAAATCTGTCTAGGCAATAAATTTCCAGTTCAAGGAGAAATATTCAAAAAATTTTGACCATAATTAGAAATTCATTCCATCATTTCAAAAGTTTCAATTCGATTATCTCTCACCCTTCTTTCTAGTTAAGTAGTTAATCCTAATTTTTCCTATCTCTCCCTGTAACTGTATTTTTTGTCGCTCTTCTTAGTTTTATCACTCTTCTTTGGTATACCGTTCAATTTCCATGTCTTGAGCCCATATTGACCTGAAATTGTAATGTAGCTGAGAGGAGAAAACTTGAAATCACTTTAAAAAGAGAAGAATTACTCGCAATCTGCTCTTCATATAGGATCTGTAGCAGAAGGAATTTTCGTATTTTGGTTTGGCGCATAATTTAATTCGACGCATAATTTCACTCAATCAGGATGACTTATCCTATTCATCCCATACTCCTTTCCGGGCAGCAGAAATTGGGGAAGCTGCCAAACACAGCCTTTTTCGCAGAACGACTTGGTTCTGTACAGACGTTTCATCTGTCTGCTCTTAAATAGCAGCAGCATGGAAACAATGAGGGAACCTATCTAATTTATGGTTCCCTTGCGTCTATTTCTCTTAGACCAAGGGACCCCAGTTGAATATGAATTAGATAAATTCTATACGCCACACAGAGGAACAACTTTATTTCACTCCCAAAATTGGCTATGTCGATTGCGATGTCTAATTCCGCTCCGGCACCTAGCGACTACTTCACCTCTGGGCAATATTTTCTGGAGACATTCCGCTTCTCCCCGAAACAACCAGAAACACAAACTCACGGTGACTTCAACCTCTATTTCCTCAAACAGCAAACACGACTTTTGCTAAAATACGGCGAACATAATCCCTCGTACGTTCAACAACACACGCTGCTATCTCAACTTTCTCATAACTCCATTTCGTCTCTTTACTTCTTTCCCTTTCCACGAGTCTTGCAGTACAAATGCAAACTCTATTTTCCATACTGCCATTAAAAACTATTCCTAAAAACATAACGACATCTTGGAACTTCTCTCCTTTATTTACTTTTAAAACTTAGCGAGGAAGTAACCAAATACACACACACACACACACGCTACAACTTTTCCTCGCCTAAAACAACAACAAATATTCTCAACGCTAAAGATCTAACTAAGAATTGATTTGAAAAATTTCTACATTTTTTTCCAATTATAATATTTTGGCTTATTTTGCAGAATAAAATGATTTTTGTACGTTTGTCAGTTTTATAAATTATAGTTTCCATACTTAGCCTATGATATATGTAAAATTAAATATGAACGATTTAAATCCAATCTGTTACTAACTGAACCGGTGGAAATTCCCCAAGTATTGACACTCACACATCTATTTCTGCAATTTCTTCTAGAAGATTTCAATTATTTGCATATAGAATCTAAAATGAAAAATATTAATAACTTAGAAAAATAAAAGAAAAAGTAAGAAAATACTAAGTATGAATGAATGAATGAAAAAGAGTGAAAAAATATCAATAAAGAAACAAATAAAAAAGAGGAAATCTCAAGAAAAAAATAAATACAAAAGAACGGAGAAATAGAAAAAAAAAAAAGAAAGTATAGAGAAGCATTAAGAAAGAAACAGTGAAATGAGATCTAGGGGGAAAAAAGCAACATTTAAGAAAGAAAGAGTAAAAGGGTAAAGAAAGAAAGATTTTGGGGATATGAACGGGTGGGTAAAAATCAAGAAAGAAAGCGTGAGAAATAAGAAAAATGAAAGAGTGGAAAGATATCAAGAAAGAAAAGACAGAGTGGAGAGATACTAAGAAAAGAAGGGAATAAGGAGTTCCCGAGGCGTAATGGATAAAGTGATGGACAGCGGCCTCGAAGTAAACGAGTTCGAGCTCCAGTCACGCTGTTACGTTCACTTTCGAACTAATACCCTTTGGGAAAGTATGAACCCCCTTATCCCTCCAGCTGCTGAGTAAATAGTATCACTGCTGTTCTTCTAGAAGGATGGCTTTGGCATAAAAAAAAATCCACGAGGGTTGATATGCAATTAAACAAAGGAACCAAACTAAGTAAAAAAAAGAAAGACTTCATTATATATACACATATATATAAATGAATGAAATGATATTCAAAGGAGAAAGAAAAATTGGAGTAATACAAAAAAAGAAAGAGTTGATATATATATATATATATATATAAAGGAAAGAATGAATGAAATGATATTCAAAGAAAGAGTTAGAAAGTTTGAGAGAATGGTGTGATAACAATAAAAGAAAATCTGAGATGATATCAATTGGAAAAAAAAGAAAGTGGAGCTTTATTGACATAAGATATCTGAAAACTCTCGTCATAAACTTTTATGGTGTCTGTTGAGCTTTTTGCTACTCTAACTGCTCCCGAGTTTCTTCTTCTGATAGACAAAAACACAACGACTAGACGGATGTTTGTGCAGGATATTTACTTTATTCTCTTACAGGCAAACCCTGGGAAATACAGAAATGAAATACTTGCCAAATTTTACACACAATAACAATAAAAATAGAGTCTTTTTTCGCGTCCATGAGAACTCCACATATGTTATTGAGTTGATTAGTTTGGTTTCTTTGTTTAATGACATATCAACCTTCGTAGGTTATTTAATGCCAAAGCCATCCTTCTAGAAGGACAGTAGGGGTACTATTTAACCCATAGCTGGGAGGATAAGGGGGTTCATACCTTTCCCAAGGGTATTTGTCCGAAAGTGAACGTAATAGCGCGAATAAAATGAAATAAAGTTTTGTGTTAAAAGGTATATTCGTCTCTTTCTTTCCTTCCTTCCTTCCTTCCTTCCTTAATTCTCTTGCAGCCTTCCACAGACAAAGAAGACAATAAGTTAATGGGGTAAGAAGAACAAAGGAGTCAGATACGAAACTCAATACCATCAACTACCAGCACAACTAACAACCACAAACAAATAAATAACCAAAAATTTCTTATTTTTCATAAAGATTAAGTGTTGTCGATAAAATTAAGAGAAATTGTGCGCATGAACATTGTGTTCGAGTTGTTTGTCAACCCGACATTTAAGTAAAAAACAGTTGTAGTTGCAACAACGAACAAACACAGAGACGACAAAATGGTGGATGATAAGAAGATAGTGCAAATTAATATGTCACATAAAAACCCTGGAGAGGTATGCAACGCCAACATCGGGTGATAAACCCCGCTCTCACTCATTAGATAAGCCAAACTGTTATTGATTCTCGACCAAACACCCACGAACTCGTACCACCTCGATTTTCCGGGGTTTACCGAGAGTTGCCACCTGATGTAATTGATCCCAGGGAGGCTTTACACGGATGAGTTCATCACTTGGCGCCTGAAAGCCGACGAAATTAAACATTTCTTGAGACGGCGGCGCATGAGTCTCGACATGTGCGTGCCCCCTCCTCACTACAAAATGACATTGTGTCAAATCTGGTCAGATAAATATCTCAAACCTCTGGACCCTTGTTTAGTAACACCTGATCAATTATTACTCTCTATAACAACTTTATTTTATTTCAATAGTATACATTTCAGCAATAGCCATAGCTACTGAGCGAGGTCCTGTTTCTAACGTTAAACAGTCATATATCCAAAATAAAAGGAATAATAGCTGAGTAATGCTTGTTGTACTTGTTATGTTTTTAACACAACAAAATAAAACTGTTACGGAAAAATAACACACTCACCGAGTATTGGAAATAAACTAGGGAATTTATGTTTTGCGGAAAATATGTTCAGCTAACGGTTGTTAAAGTTTGATAAAGATAGTTATTGAGAGCCTAGAAAAGTCCTGCGTGACGCGTACCTGGTGTCATGGCGGAAGTCCCCTTTTCTGTCTCCCGGCATGCACCTATTAGCTGGGGCGAACTGTCCTTTTAAATGGTCAAGGAGAGATAACTTTGACCCTTTTTTTTTTATTGTGGTCCTAATAGTACTGAAATTATGTTTCAAAGAAGGGAAGAAATGGAAATGTGATATTCGTATTATAATTTGATCTGCTTTCAATGAGCGGACATGTGTCTAAATCCAATTTCTAAAGAAAAGACTTGACATTTTTGGCAAACAATACTCATGATACTGATAATAAAACATGTATAAACAAAAAAATCTATAAATATAATTGTGCAAGTGACTAGAATTTGACTATGCTGATAAATGGTCTTTTCTCGGACACAAAATTCTCGAGGATTTTGCAATAAAAACTGGCCATCCAATTCTCGCTAGAAGATCAGATCTCGTTGTAATCAACAAGAATAAACAATCGTGTCGACTATTATACTTCATCATTCCAGCAGATTAGAGAATTAAAAAATGTTGTAAAATATGAATGTGATAGTAGTACCAAGCATAGTTGGAGTCCTCGGAACAATCCCGAAGAACCTAGAAGAGAAGCTTGCGCAACTGGAAATCTGAGAAAGAATTTAGACTACCCAGATCACATCACTGATGAGATCGTCAACGATACTTAAAGGATAGGTGAGGAGACTTGCTGTCATTTCAGTGAAAACCACCCATTGTTATTGGTGTGAAAAACCTCGTCAAGAAATAATAATAATAATAAATAAGACGCCACAAAATAACATATGTAGGTTATTTAGACAGAGAGACGAAATGATCAATGATATAATAAGTGAATGCAGCAAATTAGTGCAAAAACTAAGCACGATTAGGTGGGGAAGATGATCCCTTGGGAATTGTCCAAGAAATTTAAAATGAACCATACGAACAAATCGTACATGCACAACCCGAAATCTGTCCTGGAGAATGAGACCCACAAAGTTATCTCGGAGAAACTGTTGAAGAGTGGACTTTGCTGTCCCAGCGAACCACAGAGTAAAATTAAAAGAAAGAGAAGTACTTAGACCTTGCTAGGGAACGAAAAAAACTATGGAGCAGGAAGGTGACGATGATACCAATTGCAATTGGTGTGCTCTGAATGATTTCCAAAGGATTGGTTAGGGGGCTGAAAGATTTGGAAATCAGAGGAGGAGCGGAGTCAATCCAAACTAAAGCATTGTTAAAATCAGCCAGAATACTAAGGAGAGTCCTGAAGACTTGAGGAGACTGACTGTCAAAAGGAGTAATGATAATTTGTTTGCACAGTTGGAGTATCAGGTATCGAACACAATCTGCGAACAATATCAAATACAAATGATTTTCAAATAAGTTTATTTCACCCATAGATGAGACTACCACTCCGGGTCTGAGTGGACTTGGGAGTAATGTCAACAAAAAGGTACTGCACACTCCCCATAGCTCTAGAAACCTCCTTATTAGATGCAGTTTAATGTCATACCCAGTATATTCATTTGGCGAAGGGGAAGATCTTACCCCCTGGCAGGTGTTATACGAAGCTTATTCGACACCAACACCAACACCAACTAGTCAGAATATTCATTTGGATCAAATGTTTGTTGTATTTTTAATTTCAACTTTTTTCGGTTTAAGATGTAAATTTCAAAATATTCATTGATTTATTATTTTTCAATATCATTCTATTATATATATTCTGAGGAGGATTAACAAATGTCTTGAGAGAGTGCTAAACAGTTCTCAGCCAGACTAAGAAGGGAATACTGAGAGGCATGAAATGTAACACGTTGTTCCATATATTCATCATGCCATTCACATTCAATTGTCACATCGTTTAACCCTTAGAAGATGGTATTCACTTCTTGGCTGAGCTGAGAACTTTTCAGCCTGACTTAGTACACAAAGATTCCAATCTGGAGGCACGCGAACTACGTTTTGTTTTGGGCTAGAAGTACTGATCCCTAAGGAAATCTTGGTGTCATTTCAAAAAGAACTCTTCTTGTGTTGGGAAACAATTGTCTCCCTTTAAAATTGTCGTGACCGTTGGGTATTTCGAATGGTGTCACAAAGCAGTCTTAGAAAGCCATTCTAGACCTCTTTTTGCTTCTCAACTTTTACGTTTGAGACGTTGTCAGTAAAGACACATGCCTGTTGTCATTTTACTTTATATTAACAAACAAACTTAATTTTTTTTTGTCATTTTTGTACTCCTTCTACATGTTGCTTGGTTGGTTGGTTGTTTAAGTTTTATGGCGTATCAACCTTTAATTGAGCATGAGTACACAGTTTAATTATCAAACACATTTCTCTTTAAAGCTATTCAGTTTTGTCAAACAGTTCTAATTCAAACAATTCATTTTAGCATAAGTACGCAGTTTAAATATCCAAAAAGTTCTATTTCAAGTAATTTATTTTAGCATAAGTACGCAGATTAGTTTTATTTAACCCATAGAGAGGACCCTATCAGGTGCTACCACTCCGGGCCTGAGTGGATCTGGGAGCGATGGCAATGAAGGGGTGCTCCACATACCCTAAAGCTCCATCATCACTGGAATCTCACCATCAGATTGTTTGGTGTCATATATCCAGGACACTCGTTGGGGGATCTTAACCCATCTGCAGAGGTGCAGTCGGTGTATTCTACAACCCTCTTCAGCCGACTGGGCAATATGTCGTTTGTTCACTTAACAATGTTGGGTTAGTAAAATGGTAATTCCTGGGTATGGAGTGAGTGAGGAAGAGGCTCGCAGTGATTGAATATACTAATCACTAGATCAGCCCTGAAGTCTTGGCGCAAAAATCCAAAATCCAATCAGACAGATTCCACCAGACGTTCCGTGAAGCAGGGACATTAAAAGCTCTCAGAAAGACTGCCCTAAGATACCAGATATCTTCTTCAGCTCGCCGGTAAGTTTCTTTTACTCAACTTTATACACTGAGAGGACTGTATATTGTTATTAATTGTTTCACGTATTGATTAATAAATTGTTAAAGTTAAACGAAGTATTAATTCATTTATTTATTGCTGTTAGCCTTAGAATAAACGCTCTACTAACACAATAACAATATTGGCATATTTCTCGCAGTTGGGACAAGTTTGAATATTTTTTCTTCTTAATACCATTGGTATGTATATTATGTATATAAGAGGTTAAATATTCTTGTTTATACAGATGCATTTGTCTTGTCTTGCTTTCCCTTCTGTCGCTCAGATAGTTTTTATCACGGATATACTAATGCTAATATTGGTCTTTAGTGAATGGAGACTCGACTAAGTATCTTTCCTAGCAATAAGCCCATCAGTACTAGTTATATGAAATATTTTAAGAGGATGTGGGCAGCATCTGCACTAGGCAGGATTTACCTACTCATGGGCCATAGGACAAACATAGTAGTGGCCCCTTCATCTTAATATAAGGCCGACATCCATGACCCACTAGTTGAAGACCACTATGGCTCTATACTTATTGTACAGGGGTCTTTATGTTTTTGAATATATCATATAATGAAATAAACGGTGTTTAACATAGTTATAATCTGGTGAAAAATACTGAGGAACAAGTGGAAAATGAATAAACAAATAAATAAGCATCAAGTAGTATTAGTTTACATGGTAAAAGTGGCTGGATAAATAAACCTGACCAAATCGAGAAGTGGTTTCATGCCTCTCAAAAGGATATTGATATCACAATAAACTACTTCGGAGGTGCTCGTGGTGTAATGGTTATCGTCGTAGGAAATGGACGCCGACACGAGTTCAAATCCTGGACGAGACTGATTGCATTTCACATAGCACTAATACTCTTGGGAAAGGTATGAATCCAATTATTCTCCCTCCAGCTATGGGTAAATAGTAGGACAGGCTGAGTTCTTCAGCCTTGGTAAGGCAACTAGTCTAGGAGAAGGAAAACTCTGAATTCAAACCTGTTAAACTCCGCTTAAAAATTGACCTTGTGTCATATCCTGTCCGAGCGGAGGGGTTGGTAAATATGATAAACTACTTCAGTCAGAATTTGAACACGTATTGAAATGCTTGGTTATTGGGAAAATAATTAACCGAGGTCCCACTCACTAAGGACCAGTATCCATGATATACTAACACTGGACTCAACGGAAGGAACGACAAAGCAGACTCATTTACCCTCTCAAAAATATCTACCCATTTATATAAATATAAGGAACATTAAAAAAGAATAAATCAACGTATCTCCTGGTAGAATCAAGGGACAAGGTTTTATGAAGAAGGTGTACAAAATGGAAAAAGCTTATTCGACAAGACTAAGTAATATCGTCATGGGGCTTGACTGGTCATTGGCATGGTCGGAGACAACCTATCTGGTCATTGGCCTGGTCAGAGACAAGCTCTCTGGTCATTGGCATGTTCGGAGACAACCTCTCTGGTCATTGGCATGGTCAGAGACAACCTCTCTGGTCATTGGCATGGTCAGAGACAACCTCTCTGGTCATTGGCATGGTCAGAGACAACCTCTCTGGTCATTGGCATGGTCGGAGACAACCTCTCTGGTCATTGGCATGGTCAGAGACAACCTCTCTAGTCATTGGCATGGTCGGAGACAACCTCTCTGGTCATTGGCATGGTCAGAGACAACCTCTCTGGTCATTGGCATGGTCGGAGACAACCTCTCTAGTCATTGGCATGGTCAGAGACAACCTCTCTGGTCATTGGCATGGTCAGAGACAACCTCTCTGGTCATTGGCATGGTCAGAGACAACCTCTCTGGTCATTGGCATGGTCAGAGACAACCTCTCTAGTCATTGGCATGGTCAGAGACAACCTCTCTGGTCATTGGCATGGTCAGAGACAACCTCTCTGGTCATTGGCATTGTCGGCCACAACCTCTCTGGTCATTGGCATGGTCAGAGACAACCTCTCTGGTCATTGGCATGGTCAGAGACAACCTCTCTGGTCATTGGCATGGTCGGACACAACCTCTCAACTTTTTAAAGAACAGATTCAAATTAAGAGCGAAAATAAGTTTCTGAACTGTCACGTTGTCACCAGGTTCCTAACGGGCGTTTAACTTCTCTATTCACTGTATCCCCAGACTTTAAAAATTTTCAGGTAAGCAAAAAAAAAAAAAAGAAAAAAAATTCTACAAAATAAGCAAAAAAAAGATAAAAAATAAACAAAAAATCTCAACCAAATGGGCGAAAAAAATTTAGCAAAAGCTAAAAAGATTCTATAAAGTAAATAAAAACAAATTCAACAAAGTAAGCAAAAACATTTAGCAAAATAAGCAAAAAATAAAATCAGCAATATAAGCAAAAACATTCAGCAAAAAATTCAACAACATAAGCAAAATTAATTTCAACAAAATAATCGAAAATATTTGCAACATATCAAATATTTTGCTTCTTGAATTTTCTTCAAATCATGTTTGCCAGAGTTACTTTCATCCTTTATATATAGAAAATAATTTTATACAACCGCTATATGGCAAAAAGAACAGAAACAGTGCCTCTAACAAAGCTTTCAGCAGAATCTCCCGGAGGGTCAGGAATAGTTTCAGGGCAGAAACGTCATTATCACTAACCTAAGGTGACCCACCAATATTTCACAATATCTCCAGGCTTTATTGGTTTTCTGTCACCACATGGGAATACTAGATGCTCGCAGATGCATCCTCTATCCAGTCTTTCAGCGTCTTTCCTCTTTTCAGATGAAGACAACTAAGTTTAGTCGAGTATTTCAGTGTCGAAATTGTAATTGCAATATTCTGCTTCAATAGGGAATAGAAGGTGCGTTCAAAATGTATTCAGCTTAAGAATCACGCTCTATCATTCATGTACAGAAATCACTAACATAATAAATAATGAATTCAAATAAAACAAAATAGCATTTATTGTGGGCAAAAAATACTAAAAAAAATATCATTCGTCCACTTTCTCTTTTATCACATCAAGAGCAGCCAAACGTTTTGCGAACTGACTGATGGTAGTCTTTGATCAAATTCACTCCAGTTTTCATTGGAAAGTGTCATATCATTTTACTGTTGAAAGAGATTACAGCAAATAAAATTCTATCAAAAGTGAATGTCTGTTAACAAGTTTCTAGTGTTCATTACAATAAATGTAAATTCATATGAAACAATCATCACCTTTACTCAGCCAACTTCAAGGAGATAATTGTTAAATAGAAATTGTAATCTTTCACTTCTTCCTAAATAGAAGGATCAATATCATCATGGACAATTATTTTACCAAGAAACCAAAACGTTCAAAGTTGTCTCATAAAATTTACTTGCATGTACATTCTAGCCTCTTCTTCGAGGTTTATCTTTCACAAAACATCACGCACGGATGGTATATTTTTCTTTAATAAACAGATGTGGTAAGGCTACTTCACCAAACACGTAAAACGTGCTCAATACCTTTTAGCCATACGAAGGTTATATATATATATATATATATATATATATATATATATATATATATATATATATATATATATATATATGTGCTGCTATACATTTGGATACACTTCTAACCTCTGTCACTCAAGATCTAAGAAGTTAGTTAAAAAGCAACGCATCTTGGTTAAAATGATTTGGAATTCTACCAAACACAGGCACCGAATGCTGCAAGGTATTTTTCACGTTTGCTAAGTACAATAAACATCAAGTGATATTACATTTATAAGGAAATACTTGTAAAATTCTGGATGAGCTAGCTTAGTAATATGATAAAATATCATAGATGATGCAAATTTCTGGGATTCACTAGCAAAAAGAATATTTTCGGATAAATGCACATCTTAGGGGCAAAAAATAATGGGGTTGTTGTGGAGGCCCATGTGTTTTATTGGGTGCCAATTTGTGCTCACCACTAGTCATAAAGAGATTACACATTGTACTCTCCTTAGCTAATTAATTTGTCAGAAACACAAACTTAAAGGACTTGAAGTGAATAGATATTATTTCTACGGGAACCTGCGGGGTTGGTTTGGGTTTCTTTGTTTAATAGGTATAAAGTAAATTTGGCGACCGTAGTCGAGGGTGAACCGAAGGCTCCTTTTTCGATAGCTACTACACCAATGTGTAGGGAGGGCACTACTCCTTTCCCAGGATTGACCCACTTTACCCTTGATCCGTACCTTATAATGCTGAGTGTTAAGCCAGGAGGTATCAAGTATAATTTTATGAATATTTGGTAAGACTCGACCAGGTCTCCCGGGCCATTGGCGAGGTATGGGAAGTCATAACTTTCCCCAAAATAGTAGTCTGAAAGTGAACGTAATAGTCTGAATAAAGATCGAACTCTCTCTAATGTCGCAGTCTAGCACGTTTGTAACTACGTCATAGCCCCCCCCCCCCAGCCACAAATGATCGGAAAAAGTATCTTTTGTGTTATGCTTGGACCGAAAAATTCAAGTATAAAAGCAACAAAAAAAAAGATTTGCTGAAACTGCTAATTAGATTGAATATAAAGTTTTAATTTTAATCCTATCTTTACAGATAATTATATTGTTCAATGTAAATAAAATATGTCTGTCATTATCCTCCCAGATTTGGCCTAACGCCAAATAATACCTTATACACCCGATAAGCCATTGTTAACATCAACGAAATCTCAAATAACCATCGCATTTAAAGCACAAGTTTTATTCAATGTTCTTCCTCAACAGGTTCTTATTTCCATTAATGTATAATTATAAAAACCATCATTTACAAACATTATTCTAAATATCGTGTATTTAGGCAACAAATTTTCTCTCATGACAGACAAAGATAGTTTGTTCAATTTTTTTGTATTTATTTTCTTATTGCGTAGGTGAATTCTTTCTTCCTCCTTTTCTCACATTGGTGAGCTGGAGAAAGTTTGATTTCTATGTTAAACTTTGTGGGTTATTTAATGCCAAATCCATTCTTATAGAAGAGCAGTAGTGGTGCTATTTGACCTATTGCTAAGGTAATCCGGAGGTTCATGCCTTTCTCAAGGGAATTAATCTGAACGTAAACGTAGTAGAGCAAGTGAAGTTCGAACTTTCTTACTACGATGTCACCGTGCAGAAAGTGAAGAGTCTTTTGAGCGATACTGGTTTTCTATTATAATAAAGTGGACAATTCACTGAGAAACACCGGGAAAAGGGCGCGTTTTAGGAGTAGTACGAAAGATTCGGTTGTTGGGCCAGAGACGGTTCACCAAAAAGAGAGGTTAAGAACCGTGGAAGAGTCAGTTCCTGTGGCGGATAAGTGTGTAAAGGATTGAATAAAACTCCGAGCTACAAATTTGATCAATTCTATTTTTTGGATTTAAATGAAAAGTTTGTTGAAAAACAAACGTTACGAAGTCTTTTTTGTAAGAAAGGGTAATATTAGTTAGAACATAAATATTCTTCAATATTTACAAGAAAGAAAAGTTCATGTATTCAATGTATTTTTTTTTTTTGTCTAAATCTACTTTATATATTTTGTGTAAGTAAAACATATTTGGCGTTACATAGAGACATAAAAAACGTATTTTCATGTCACTAAGATTTAAGTGTTTCTTACACTCACATCTTAGCATCATAAATATAATTTGATATCGGCAACCAGAAACTGTAATGTTAGAATAAGAGCATCTATGTAAACACTCGTAAAAATAATTTAACAATGTTGAAATTAAATGCAACTTGAAGGAACAGAATGTTAGATTTTTACTCAGAAGAAATAAAATCAAAGTTCTGAATAGAAAGAATATATAAATCTACAAAAGAATGATGAATTTCATCGTCTGTTATTAAGATTGGAATAGGCTCGAAATTAGATAAAAAGATTTTATGATTTATTAATTATTCTAATTGGTTAAAAAATGGATTTTTAACAATCTAGGAGGGAAAAGATGCCTTAAATTATTTTGGGTTTTGATCTTTTAATTTTTGTATGGCATAACAGATATTGTCGTCTGCAAAATCTCAAAGACATTTTAAAAAGGGCACGTCTTTACCGAAAGCGCTGATTGGTGAATAAATGCAAAAATAGAGATATTTTTGCACAAAATTACCGCTTTTTTAATGACAGAAATTTAGTTGATTTTCCATATAGCTTTTTTGTTATCTATCAGTGAACTTTGTTGGGGTCTGTTCTGCCCTTTTTGTTTCTTGTACTCTTTTTTCCCCTCATTTTTCCTCAAACGACTCTCCCCTTTCACTTGTATGCGAATTCTCGATAATATGAGAAAAGCTAAAAGAAAGTGTTCGTTACGTTCGAAATAGTTTGAGTACTTTCAACCACTGTAGATCATTATCAAGTATGTAATTTTGGTGGTGGTTTTCTGAAATTTAGTAATTTGTAGTGTTATTAGGCAATGTAGTGAATTTTTAAATGGGTTTTTGATCACTTTATGCAAGAATACCTAAATCAATAGTGCCAGACATATTTTATGCACAAAAAAATGCATTTCAATTTAGTTTTATATATATATATTTATACACACACACACACACACACACACACACACACACATATATATATATATATATATATATATATATATATATATATATATATATATATATATAATACTTTTTTCTTGGAATTCAAAAAAATCTTTGTTTCATTTCCTATTCTGTTGTAGACATGAATTTCTATAGACGAAAGCTGTTTCACTTAATTCATCTTTTTTTAGGAGATATTTTATATAAATCATTTACACAGAACATCCAGAAACTATTTTTCTGTTTATTTTATCGATATATTGTTGCCTGATGAACGTATATCATTATGGAAATTTACTAAGCTTTTTGCTTAGATGTGGCACAAGGCCATATGAAAGGGGCACCCAATGAGACTCGAACTCACTCGTGTAGGTTTGCACGTATATCATTATGCATCAAACAAATTAACTTATAATATATTACATACTTTTTCGTTGGTTGGTTGCATTTTATGGATATCAATCCTTGTAGGTTATTTAATGCCAAATCCTGTTTATATGTATGGATTAAATACGTGGTGCATTCGATAAGTTTCCAGACTTCTTTGTACAGGCATTTAAAGTTGTCGTACACTCTTGAAAATTCAGTATGTTATTGCTATACATCTTATGAGATGACTGACCAATTTTTATGATTTCAGCTTCAAATGAACCGCTACAGCAGGAATTGGAATACACCATACTAAACCCTGATTGTCACAGCAGGGGAATTTCAAAAATGCAATCTGGACGTGAGGTCACTTTAGAAGAACGATATGCAATAAAATTCTGTTTTAAACTTGGAAAAAATGCCACAGAAACGTGTGAAATGCTTCAGATTGCTTTTGGAGCATCTTGCATAAATCGAGCATCAGTTTTTGAGTGGCATAAGAGATTCAAGGAAGGCAGGGAGTCTGAGAGGGATGATGAGAGGTGTGGGAGGAGTAAGGAAGTCAATACACCAGAGTTGATTGGCCAAAGGGTTAGGGTTAGAGTTAGGGTTACTATGTCGATGTTTTAAGGGAGTTCAGGAAGAAATTCGGTCGGAAGAGGCCAACACTCTTCAAATCGGGTCAGTGGCATTTCCAACAGGACAATGCACCAGTCCACAACTCCATCCTTGTCTCAGACTATTTGACCAAGTTGAGCATCAAGACAGTTCTTCGTCCTCCCTATAGTCCAGACCTTGCTCCCTGTGACTTTTAGTTATTCCCTAAGCTCAGAAGCTGTCGTTATGAGACAATTGAGGAGATGAAAGAGGCTGTGTCGAAGGTCATTTTGACACGCTCACACAAGAAGACTTCAACGGGGCCTTCCAGAAGTTGTTGGAACGGTACAACAAGTGCATTGCATCTGGAGGAGATTACTTCGAAGGGGATTAGAGTTTCATGTGTTTACTATCAATAAAAGTACCCATACGCAAAAAGTCTGGAAACTTATTTAATTATCCTCGTATATGATTTGTGAACAAACAGTTTGTAGGTAACATTATTTTAAAATGAACCAGAGCTCTCATTTGTTTCCAGGTATTAAATTAGTTTCAAGTATTGCTATCAAACACTAATAGTTTTATTTGCACACAGTTGATAATTCCAAGACTTGCTATGTAATACTAATAATCTGACATCAGTCACATTGTTTGCACACAGTTAAATGGTTTCAAGTTGAGGAAATGATGACATATTTCTATTTTAGCAATAGATGGAACCATAATAGGTACTACCACTCCGAGTAGGAGAGGATCTGGGAGTAATGGCTATAAAGAGATACTCCACATTTTCCAATGGTCTACAACTGAAGCCGCACCATCAGATTATGTTTACTATCATATTCAAGACACTCGTTGACGGGGAAATGTCTCATCCCATCTGAAAAGATTCAGTCGGCATTTTCTATTATCCCAGTTGAATGGGGTGATGCCTTTTCGAAATTTAGTTTTTAAACCAGTTCTGATTCATATTATCTGATATATTATAAAACCACCATAAACCCCAATTCTTTAATTATACCGGGTGTCTCAAAATAGATGCGACCAATTAATATGATTTATAACGGAGACAAGCGCAATGGCGGTCATTTGGAACACGTCATGTAAAAAAATGTATCCTTTGAACTAAAACATCAAATTAGTGGGTTTTTTTAAGTGTTATTATATCAGCTTTCCGGACATGCAATCTTTTTTTTTTTCAGTTTCTTGTCGCAGTGATAAATCATTATCATATTAATGGGTTGCATCTCTTTTGAGACAGTTTTGAATGATTTTGTCTCCAAATAATTCGTGACGCAAAATACTTTTTCCTCTTTTGTCCAAGACATTGTTATATACAACTACGACACTAGGACTTATTCTTGTATAATATTAAATAGCTGCAAACGGAACAATTTGTTTGCAATTGTAATATAATACATTAAGTATTATGTAACAGTTGCAAACAAATTGTTCTGTTTGCAGCCATTTAATATTAACTTCCAAGTCGTGTTCATGTTTTTTCTTAATACTAACTTTCTTCAGTGATCAACTTATCCACCCAATTTGTCGGCCTAATTCACCATAATATAGTATGGGATACACATTTTTTCTAGTCTTAAAATAAGCAATAAAAACATACTTAAGAACATTCTAGAAATTTAGGATCAAAACTGCATTAGCATTTAAGTTACATTGTTATATTTTTCAACCAATCAGCTAAAAATATAGAATAAGAATATTCTAGAAAAATAGGATCGGAAGTCAACTAACGGAAAATATTTAGGCTTTAAAATAAAATAGTAAAATACAAATCTGATTGGTCAATAAATGTCTACGCGCCAAAATTTTAGGACGATTCTTTGATTCACTATTACGGTATAAGTAACACACATGCCAAGGAGGCATTCACTAAGCCACTAAGCCACGAAGTCAGTAAAGCAGTGGCTGATACTCTGTCCGGCAAATTCCTTTTCTTCCACAGCTAAAGTTCATGACCTAGCTACAGATGGCTGCGAATCACGTTCAAAAGAAAAAAAACCGGCAAACTTTCTTTCATTAACGCGACACGCTGTCGCTACAATCATAAAACACGATATGAACTTGATGTAAGTAAGAACTACTTATTTACAGACTCTGTTAACATCTAAATATACACACACGTGTAAACAAATTTATTTTCTTCTAACTTGCCAAACTTTATTTTCCAAAAGGCCATTTACACATCATGTTTTTTATTTGTTTTCACATTCTGTTTTATGTATATTAAATTGTTTGTTGTTTAATGTTTGTTGTGTTCTATTCCATTTCTTTTACGCGATTGTAAAGTTTTGTGTTGTATTTGTGGAGGAAATAATATTGAGAGCAATACCCGTAAAATACGGACGCATATCTACTGAAATAACTAAATACATACCACCTCCACAATAGTACACGAATCGAGACTAAATTCTTTTGATTTTAAAAGATGCAGCCCTTTGATAATTAATAAACCAGTGATGCGGCCCTTCCACTAAAAAGTTTGTCCACCCCTGCCGTAGCATATTCATTCGTTGAATAAAACATGTTTTAATATCCAAAAAGTTTTGAACTGGACATTTTAAAATCTCGGCTATCGTGAACACCGGTAGATGATATTTGTATGTAGGATATAGTTGTTAAGCGTGTTAAGTTCAATATTTAACCTATGAATCTCTTTATTTAGTTGTTTATGTAACAGTCAATTTGTCCATTCTATTTCAAATCGCCGTTTGGAAGATGATTTAGTTTGATGTTAAAGCCACACAGGGTAACAGTGTTTGGAGATGCTTCATCCATTTGCCTTCCTGTATTTCTATTTACGTTGTGATGCTGTCCAATGCGTTTTTTCCACTTCTTTCTATGATGGTGAATTTCGACTCACTGTTAAAGTCATGGCTGTTTGAACGTAATGTTGTTCTATTTGTAGCAGTTTGTTATAACCGTAAAATTTGATACTGTGTCTGTAGTTGTTTAATCTAAAATAAAATGGCTATTGTGACTTTACAATATATTGCTTTTGGCAACGTGTGCAATCCAGTAAATCAATTAGATTTTTGTTTCTGCCACAAGATTTGTGATAAATTGCCAAGTTTTCGTTGTTGTGAAGCTAGTAAATGATTTGATATATTCAAGATATCCGCAGCATAGGCTATCGTTAATATTACATGATTAGCAAAATTTAGTCGATTTTATTGTGGGATTCTCAAGGATTACTTTATTATTTATGCTGTTGCTTCCTATCATATCTCTGAGGTTGTTTCGTGAACGATAGGTTGGTATACTTGGTTCTTGAAAAATATCTTTAAGTTATGGCTTAATTTCATTATGTCCGGACGGTTCTTAACGATTTGATGTAGAGGTGGAAGGGTATTTTGAGTGTTGTTACGGTTCAGCTTCACTTTTGGTTTTAGAATACCCAGCCGAGGGATAATGATGGCTTTGTTTATCTGGTTTTCGGTTAAAGAATGGAAATAGCCATCTACTAAGACCTGCTGTTTTAGTTTATCTCTGTCTTTTCAGTTCGTTTTTATATCTGTTTGGTTTGATTTGGTTTGGTTTGGCTTTATGGCATGTCAACCATTGTCGGTGATTAAATACCAAATCCTATATATATAGGATTTGGTTTTATGGCATATCAACTATTGTAGGTTTTTCAATACCAATTCTTCTTTATACATATATATTAATTATATATGATTTATGAACCCATTTTGTGGGTAACGTTCTTAAACGAGCCTATCCTCATTCTTTTGCACACAGTTAAATCGTTCCAATTATTGCTATGTATCACTAACAATTCAATCAAACATCAGTCATTTATTTACCCACAGTTAAATGATCAAACAGTTCTATTTCTAACAATTCAATAAAAGTCATTTGCTTGCACACAGTTTAAATGTCAAACAGTTCTATTTGACGCATAGATAGTACTCTGTTGGGTACTACCACTCCGGGTCAGAGTGGACCTGGGAGCAACGAGAATGAAGGTGTTAGGCATCAAATTGTTTAGTCTCATATTCAGAACACTCGTTGTGGAGGAGGGGAATCTTACCCCTCCACAGAGATGCAGTCTGTTTATTCAACAGCCCGAGCCGACTGGGCCAGTTATTATCTCTGTAGATTTTTCTTTGTCTTAGTGCTTGTAAGTAGGTATATTAAGATATCTAAAAATGTGGTCGTGTTGATTTGAGAGAGAGAGAGAGTCGTGCAGCATTGTTCAGAAACCACTCTTCTATGAGGAATATATAATCAATAATCTGCGTAAAAGAGGTAGTCATAATTAATTTAAAGATTGACGAGTTTTCAAAATTTTCTACGTAAATGGTAGCGAATGTAGTGGTTTCAACAATACCCATTATGGTTGGTTGAAAGTATTATAGCCGAGTCGGCTGGGGCTGTGGAATATGCTGATTGTATTTCTGCAAGACCACCACCAACACCACCACCTCCACCAGTGTCCTTGATAGAACACTAAATTGCATCATATGTTGAGGCTCCTGTCATTGAACCTTGGAAGAATGTGGAGTACCCCTTTGTTGTAATTACTCCTAGGCCCACTCTGTTCCGGAATGGTAGTAGCTCACAGGGTTCCATTGATTGGTAAAATAGAACTGTTTAATCATTAATTATACTTTAAACTCTTTAACTGTATGCAAACAGATATTTGATATTGAATTGAATTATTAGTATTAAATAGCAACACTTGAAACCATTTAACTGTATTCCAACAATAAATAGCAATATTTGAAGACATTTAACTTTTAACGTTGTTTATAGTTGAGCAGGAATTTTGCCTTCAGGCAGGAGTTTCGAGGTCCAGTTGATTTAGGAGGAAGAAATAATTGATAAGGAATGGTCTCCTGAAGGAAGCAGAGGAACAATGTTGAATGTGCTCTTTCGTGTTGCGATATCCGTCTGCTGGAATCGGCCTGGGATAGAGAGAGAGAGAGAAGGTCCCCGCTCGTGTTGGCTGGTCTGTCTTGCTGCTAGCAAGGAAGAAATAAAAAGAGATCGAGGGAGCGATGCATGGCATTTTATGTTGCCCGGGGAGGTGACCCAGGCAGGATGGCATCAGTCATTCTCATTGCACGAAATATATGAATTCTAAGCTCCAACGACCAAAACAATTCCCGCACTAAATAATAATTTGAAATTCTTTCTTTCTGCTACACTAGAAAACCTTCACGAGTGAGTTCAAGTCTCATTCGGTGCTCCATTCATACAGCCTTGTGTCACATCGAAGCCAAATGCTAAGTAAATTACCAATTCAAGAAGTTACTAGTCTCTTCAGGTTATTGTTCTCATGAATTTTGTGAAGTAGATGAAAACGAACTGGTTTTGCGTTGATGGGTTTTAGTATTTCAGATGTTACTTTGTCGATTCGTTTTTATTTTATTTTATTTTATTTTTTACGCTACCATATCATTTAATGAGTATATTATGATGTTCTGATAATCTTCGAAAAGGTCACTCAGAAGTTATGGTAGAATATTTTGTTATTAAGTAGGTTGCTGGTTTACAAGACCGATATCATTATCATCATCATCGATCTTGCAACAAGATATTCATCGATGCCTCCATTGACTGTTGCTCCGCCTTTATCAGCTTGTATTATTGGCACGTCTTCTCTTATTAAGTGTCATAAGAGCTTCATGTTGTCTTTTGTTATATTGTTATGTGGTAAGTGTCGTTTTCTGAGGGATTTAATGTATTCTTTCACTGCCATTTCGAATGTTTAATGCGTATGTCTGTGTTGCTGAGAATGTCCGCATATGTGTGTGTAGCTTGGTTTGAGCTGGTGTTGTCGCTTCCTAAGCCGGGCTTTCTAGGGTTGTTTAAGTCTATTTGAAGAGATTCTTATTTCGCATTTCCCCGCGTTTCTATTGTTTTGGTTTCGGAATTATTTCCATTGTAGTTTTCTCTGTTTTCATACGACGGAGTTCACTTTTTCTTTTAAGTTATTACTTTTTTGAGATCGTTGTATTTGTGTTTTTATTATATCTTCCAAGACCTTGACTTCCGATTATGTTACGGAAATGTTTATTCCGCCGAGTTGAATATATATATATATATATATATATATATATATATATATATAATATATATATATGTGTGTGTGTGTGTGTGTGTGTGTATGTCGGCGTTTTGAGTGAGAATAATCAAGTCGTACTCATAGTTCAGTTCCTGGAAATCTCTCTCTCTCTCTCTCTCTCTCTCCTCTCTCTCTCTCTCTCTCTCTCTCTCTCTCTCTCTCTCTCTCTCTCTCTTTCCATTCCTATCACTCCAGGCAGGCCCCATAGACTGCATCCTGTGTCCGCAGAGAGTTGATCTAAGTCTTTGTTGGTAGGCCAGAACGGGGTGTGTCTATATAAAGAAGTCCATTGGATAACTTCGTCGATTAGTTCGTCTTTACTTCTCCATGTGCGCCCAGAATGTCTTGTTCGTCTAATTTAGATGGTTTGTAAGATGGGAGTTAAGCGACCGGACAGCTTTTGCTTTGTAGGCTGTTGGTGGTAGGATATAGACACAAAGATCGGTAAATATATAATAATAATAATAATAATAATAATGATAATGATAATAATAATAGTTGAGAAAATTGATTAACAGACAAGGGTGTAGTTTATCAAGTAAAAGAACTCAATAACAAAACAGAGGAAAAATAATTGTCTTTTTACAAGAAACTGCTCGTTAGAATTTCCTGCTCTGAGGCGATATTCGCACAATCATTTTTTTTTTGGTGGGGGGGGACATACCACCATACGTTATTATCTTGCAGATGAAATTAAAAATAATTGATAGCAATTACAAATTTAGCAAATTCAAAAAATGTTTATCCCATTGAATTATAATAATTTCTATTTGAACAATAAGAATGTTTATGCTCACATTCTTTAAAAACTTGGATGATAATTAATGAATTCAAGTGAAAAATAAAAAAATTAGAAATATTCAGAGTAAACAAATTTCCTAGACCCTATTGACTTTTATCGAATGAGGAGCAGTTTAATGGTTTGCTTATTGGTTGAGCATAGCCATTATCCAAATCCATTCCTATTTCGTCTTGTTTAATGGGTTGGGGATTTAGAATACACCGACTGTATCTCTGTAGAGGGGTAAGATTCACCCCAACGAGTGTCCCTGCATATGACACGAAACAATCTAATGGTGAGGTTCCAGTAACGCTGGAGCTTTGGGGAATGGGAAGTACCCCATCACTGCCATCGCTCCAAGGTCCACTCTATCCACGAGTGATAGATCCTGATAGGGTACTATCTATGGGTCCAACTGAACTAAACTATGTACTTAAACTGAATTGTTTGAAATAGAACTGTTTGTGACATTTAAAAAAACTCTACTTATACTAAACTGAATTGTTTGAAATAGAACTGTTTATTTGTATTAAAATGGATTTGGCATAATTAACCTACAATGTACCATCAAACCAAACATCCTATTTCGTCGCGAAGTGTCATTTTATTTTGGAAAGATTCCACTATACATGGAATTTAGTGAATCAGAGGTACAGATTTTTAAAAGAAAAATGTCTGCTTACAAGATTCCCTACATTGGGTATAAATTCACTGAATCTCTCCAAAGATCTTTAGGGAGACTATGAATAATTGTCTCCCTTGTATTTTGGAGGAGTTTCTTTTGCATGATCACGTAAAAATCCTTTTTTGTCCGCTTCCATCGTCGTTCTTTAAACAAATAAGACCTACCTCATTGAACAGACTGTCTTGCCTCGTCATTGAAATGTAAAGCCCAACATGGATAAAGCAAGGAACTCGATTAAAAACTTGTAGGGATTACATCCCTTGATTGTTGTCTATTTCTACTATTTGGTGCAAGGTGACCCAAGTCATTACCTACCAAAATAGTTCTATCGATGACCTTTAGAGGACATGATCAAGGTACTGTAATAAAAGAAATCGAAAAAAAAAACCCTCTCTTTTTCCCCCAGCACCACTCATGCTTTGACAACTTGCCAGGTTTCTGGCCTCAATGGATAAAAGGAGGTAGGAATTTATATAACACACATATACATAATAAAGGACTTTCCCCTTGTGTAATTGCCGTCAAGCTTTTTCTCCATACGTTTAGTTAGCGTCTATACAGTGGATCCATACATGTGCCTTGCTTCTTAGGAATACACATAACTTACCTCTGGTAAGTGATCTGGTGATTGGACACAACACACTGAGAAGTGAATGCATGCCATTCCTGAGAACGCTTGTATTATGTAAACTTAATTTCAACTCACTAGCAATAATTCTTGGTGTTGTTCCATACTTTCATAACAGATGAATATGTAACTACAATATAGACAGTAAAGCAAAAATTCAATCCATATATCATAACTAATAGTTTCACGCCTTTATTACCATCAATGTACAATTGTGTAATGATTGCTCTATTCCAGATACCAAGCATTCTTTCTACAGATACTGCGACCATTAAATACAGTAATGAATATAAGGTGTTTGCGAAATGATATTGATTTTTCTCAGACTAATAAGTTGACCAATTTCAAAAAGATTTCAAATTATAGCGTAAAAAAAACCACTCGAAAAGCTGTGTTTAATATTTTAGGCATTTTTTCTTTTCAGGTGTAGAAATGACATTCCTTGTAAAAGAAAAGGCGTTTACACATTAAACATAAAATTTTGAGTTGTTTCTATCATCATCATATCGCGCCATCAGTACGGATACCCCTGACCCTCTCCCGCCACCCTTCTCTATCGTCCATTGCTTCCGGCAGGTCCTCAGGGTCACATCCCGTATCGGCACAGAGATGTTGTATGTAGGTTCTTGCTGGTCGTTCTGCCTCTGCTCGTCCATGTGAAGGGGTCCACAGGAGTATGTCACTTATGAGTTCGTCCCTACTTCTCTAGCAGTGTCCCGCATGTCTGGTTCGTCTAACTTGGATAGTTTTCGTGATGGGTGGTAGGTGGCTGTACAGCTACTGCTTTGTGGGGTGCTGCCTCCATGACTTGTTCAATATTGCTCGTAGCATTCTTGTGTAATTGCCTTCAAGCTTTTTCTCCATCCGTTTCGTTAGTGTCCATGTAGTGCATCCATACTGCAGTATCGAAACGACCGCTGCTTGAAAAAAACTGCTTTTCATTTTATCGGCCAGGTCTGACTTCCATATGACCGATAGACTATCGTTAGCTGTCCATTCCTTTGCTTGTCGCGTGTTGATGTCTGTCTCAGTTGATGAGACACTGCTTCCTTGGTAAGTGAACTTGTCTACTAGTTTCGGACATGCGGGTAACATTTGAGATTATATGAATCAGAATTAATCAAGTTATTTTTAAAAACATTCGATATATCTGAAATGATATCATTTTTTATAAGAATATATATGTATACTTATAATTTTATTGGATAAGGTATTTGAATATCTGACAAAACTCGAAGAAATAGTATTTCAAAAACTCAAAATGGTATAAAACATGTTTAACACCAATTTTCAAGTGCTATTTTTTTTACCACACACACATACACATACATACATGTACAAAAGACGAGTCCTCATGGTGTAATGGGTTAAGTGCTGGACAGTAACCCCGTAGTTAGCGAGTTCGAACTCCAGTTGCGCTATTACGTAACTTTCGGGCTAATACCCTATGGAAAAGTATTGAACCTCCTTTCTCATCAGATATAGGTTAAATAGTACCATTACTGTTTTCTAAAAGCATGGCTCAAGCATTAAATAACCCAGGGAGATTGATACGTCATTAACCGAAGAAACTGAACCTACATATATACGCACACACACACAGATATACTCACGCAGTCACACATACATTTATATATATATATATATATATATGTGTTCACACACACGTATACATGTATATTTATACACGAACACAAAGATATGTACATTTGCATATTTGCATATATGGAGGATCTAATATTTGGGAGCAGTTATGCATTATATCTAAATGCAATAATATTTCTAGTTTGCATATGTTGCTGATAGGTCTGGAGATGAAGGGTTTCTACCCAACAGAAGAAACGATTCTATGATCATTTGCATATCAAGTAGACACCAGTCAATGACTTTCTGAGATCAAATAAATAAGAGAGTGCTATGTTAAGCAAGTCTTGAGGGTGATTAGAGAAAACCACACTCATATAGCGGCTAATATAAGACCAGATTATTTACGTTTCCGAAATAAGACTTCTGTGAGTTTCCTGTAGTGGTGTATGTATTTAACCAACCCCTCCGTATGGACAGAAGGTGATACAAGGTCAATTTTTAGCGGAGTTAAACAGGTTTCTCTTCAAAGTTTTCCTTTTCCTTGACTGGTTGTCGAACCACGGCTAAATACCTCAGTCTGCCCTACTATTTACACATAGCAGGAGAGAAAATAATTGGATTCATATCTTTGCCAAGAGTATTAGCGGTATGTGAAATGCAAGCAGCCTCATCCAAGATTTGAACTCGTGTTGCCGTGTCCATTTGCAACGACGGTAACCATTACCCCACGGTAAATTCTGTCGTGGTGTAGGGGGATTTTTGTTACAAGCTGTAACCCAGGTAGATTATTCCATGCAGAACCCTGGAATAAATATAAATATAATAAACACAACAACCAACTTGATCCATTTTTTTAATTAAAATCTTGGTCTGGTTTGGTTTCTTTGTTTAATAAGATATCAACTTTTGTGGGTTATTTAATACCAAAGCCATACTTGTAGAAGAATCGCAATAGTACTATTTAACCCATAGATAGAGGATAAGTAAGTGGATTCATACCTTTCCCCTCGGGTATTAGACCGAAAGTGAACATCATTGCCTGAATGGAGCTCGAACTTCATTCAAATTTCATAACTTAGTTTTTTGATGAAAGATTTACCTCTTCATGGTATAAGGAATGAAAAGCTCGTCTCACTAATCAATTATAACTGAGTACTGATTTTCATCCTCACGAGGTGCCGCATGTCTCGTACAAAATCACATAATATTGTTATTATATTGTAGAATGTAATCACCTTAATCATGTACTCTCCATTCCTATATTACGCCTATTATTTATAGAGTAAAAAGATGTTAGACTTATATTTTTGCTTGAGATGAAGCAAATGGGTTTATCTAGTTTAAAAAGTAACTGGAATAATGATTGCACTCTTATTTTAAGGATACTTCATATAGTTTAATGGCTATTAAACTAGGCTAGCAGGCCGTTAGAGCTTAGTTTAGAAAATAACAACTATTAGTACAGAGAAAGATGTCAACTCTGATGTATAAAAATATAATCTGCTTCTTTTCTTTTCCTTTTATCATCCAAAATGTATGGGTGGATAGAGGACGGGAGAGTCGAAGATGACTGAGCTGTGCACACAGGGGTTGTGGTACGAATCTTCAGTTAACCCATTTTTCTTCTTTCTAGCTGGGTCGAAATCTTGCGGGTTATATAACATCCCGGACGTTCAGGCAAATTCTCGCGGCCACACCACCTCCAG